>OY282449.1:94824323-95297050 GCA_958295655.1 Palloptera scutellata | reverse complement strand
AATGCGTTGTATCGTGTGTAGCCTGCATAAGTACATATGTATGTAAGGAGTGAGATCGAAAAAATCTTAACATATATAAAACTCAATAATTTTTAAACGGTTGATCTTAGAGATTTTGATTTTTTTTATTTAATTGATAATATTTCACAAATTACAGAAAAATATAACTTAATATAGTTCTAATCACTATTTATGAACTCGTGGACCTTTTTTTGGTAAGCCTTCCATTAGAGATTTGATAGTTGTTTCAGAAACCTTTTGGAGCAGTTTGCCATCTCCTTTTAAATCTTCGATATTTTGGGACAACTTTTTTGTGTTCTTTAAGTTTCTGTTCACAAGAGCCCAATATCTCTTCACTGGTCTTAGCTCCGGACAATTTGGGGGATTGGCCTCTCTTGGTACAATAACTATGTTATTACTTTGGTAGCACTCCAGAGCTACCTTGCCGTAGTGACATGATGACAAATCGGGCCAAAAATATATGGACACCTTGTGTTCTCTTATGAAAGGAAGAAGCCTTTTTTTCAAGCATTCTTTGATGTATATTTCGGTATTTATAGAGCCCACTGTAACAAATGCCTTGCTTCCTTTGCCGAAACTGCATATAGCTTGCCATACCAGGAATTTTTTAGAAAAATTGTCTGCATTTGGATTCTAAATGTTCTTCGAAATTCCCTCGAGAATCAGCAACATAAAAATTTTGACCCGGAAGAAGCGTAAAATCTGCCAGTACACACTTTTCGTCATCCATTATGCAACATGAATATTTTTGCATGAAATTCGCTTTTAATTTCCGAGCCCTACTTTTGGCGTCTAAATTTCTTGCAGCATTCCTGTCTGGAACTTTTTGGACTTTGTATGATTTCAAACCTGCATTGGCTTTAACTTTTCGCACCAAATAGTCAGAGCACTGGGCTAATCGGGCAGCTTTTTTAGTAGATGTGTTTGGAGATCTTTTCAATATGCTTTCTATTTTCTTGGCTTTCCCAATATCATGTGGTCCTTGTTTTCTTCCCGAACCAGGTTTCCTATCTATGGTCAAATTCTCCTGAAACTGTTTAATAACATTGGATACAGTTTGACAGCAGACCTTCAATTCTTTGGACAATTTTTTGTAGGACCAATTTGGATTTTTTAGAAAATTTTTAATAATTTTAAGACGTACTTCTTTTTCTTCACTCATTTTGATCAAACTCACAATAAATCAACATTAAAAATAATAACTAACATATCTTTCAAACTAGATTAAAGAAATTTTTAAATTTTACATCAAAAAAAATTATTAGGTAAAACGTGTGTTAAGATTTTTTCAACCTCACTCCTTTATGTGGAACAACTTTTTGTATAAGTATAGGCCCATGCAAAACAAGCAGAGACGTCGGCTCTCTGAATGTCGTCTCATGTGAACATATACACACCGTCGACTGCGAACAATCGAGTAATTTTCATATTAACGAGAGATTGATTTCAGAGGAATTTGCTGATATTGTTAGCTGCTGGTGATACTGGTGTTCGCTGTTCGACGAACACATCATATTTTACTCTCGTGCTGGGTGTAGTGGTTACATTGGTGTTCGTTACAGAGGGGCTTTTTGTCGAAATTCAGTTTTTTTTTTGTAATATTGTTGCAATTGTACGTAACGGCAACACTAAATGGTATATCAAAAAACTTTAAACGATTTTATTAATATGGAGCGTGAAATTAATAATATAATTGAAAAATTATGAAAATAATATGATTTTTCTTCAATAGTTTTATGAATAATATATTTAATATTCACTTTTAAAAACTAAATACATTCGCAACTTCGCGCTTTTGCATATGAAAATAATGATGTACAAAAAACTTTAAACTTTTCCTTCAATTTTACTTACATTTTTGTTCTTTTTTTTTCTAGAATAACTCATTGACACCATGAATACTCGGCGTGCTCGGTGTATATTTCACCCAGCATATCGTGTTCGGTGTGAGAGTGAGTAAAAGCACTTTTTTCGTGTTCGGGCAACAACAATTTCATGGTTTTCGCCGAGTAAATATAATATGAATATAACCACAGCCTTAGTCGTATTGTTAAATTTGCGAGAAATTAATTTAGTGCAAATACATAAGTAAGAGAGAGAGAGAGAGAGAGAGAGTGTGATGTTCATGTTGTTCTTGCAAAAGTGGATTTTGTTTACGAACTCTTTGGTTTGCGCCGTTTCGCTCCTCACCGAGAGTGTTACAGTTATATTTAATGGAACAAAGTTCGTGTCAATACATATAAAAAATTCGTAGAACTGAAGATGATCTATAAAGACTAATTACGATTAAAGAGTTTAGTTGAGGGCTTAAAACTCCACAAGAACAAAAAAGTCAAGGAATAATAGATTTTAGATTTTACAATAAACTTAACACCTTTTTTTTTTTAATATAAAACCGGGAGTTTGGGACTACAATAGTTAAGAAAAAATAGAGCAATATTTCTATCAATGGTCTGCTTGTAATAGATTAACCTTAGATGAAGTTTTATAAACATAATTCAGCAATTATTGACAAAGCAGTACGAGTAGTACTATTACAAATATTTAACCTCATAATTTATTCAAAACGGCATTGATCTAAACTTATATAATAATGTACATATAGGTACATACATGTTGTACTACATATATTCAAATTATTCTACAAACGTACGCAAATGGATTCACCTATTAACCTGTTCACCTCAATTCACAAACATTACATCAAGCTTTTAAATACATATGCGTATACATATGCAGGTATGTATGTATGTACATACATACATACATATATCTAATAACATATATAGTCGTATGTTAAATTGACCTCCTCAGTAAAGCGTCACACATTCATTGCAATTGCAAAAGAAGTAGAAACTTTACGCTTTCTGTATATCTAGAAATTCCTTTTTTTAGATTTACTTTGCTTGAGAAAAAACGATGTGAAAAAATATTAAAAGAAAATGAAAGAAGAGATAACTGAGCGCATGTTAAACTGGAAATGTCAACTGTCATTATGTGCATACACATGTACGTAAGTGTACACCTATGGATACACAACATTGATAAATACATACATACATAGAAACAGAATGAGTCTGAACCAGTACTGTCATCCAGACAAACTACACACATTTGATATGTCATGTGACCCTAATTTGAGGTGACATTTTGTGATACTAACACAACCCTTAGATACACCTCTCTATGAATAAGTATGTATGTACATATGTATGTGTGTTTGCATTTGATTGTGTGTGTTAGGACTGAAGTAAGTATTAATGTTTATTTTCACAATAGGTTAGAAAGTAAAAACAAAAAGGGATAAAGTGGTAAGGGCACAGTGGTTAACTGGTGAACTGAAACTCTTAAAAAAATAAAACTTTTGCTATAAAACTAACTTTTTTCAGAATTTAATTTTAGTTTTATGTTAATAGACAAAAAACTTTCAACCAAATTGTTGTACAAGCTTAAGAGCTCCTAAGTTGATTTGGCAACTCTGTATGAAATATAATCGATACAAATTGCGAGAAGCTTATAAAACGTGGTTTTGTAACAGCTTGGTTTTTAATAATTCAAAACAAAAAAAACACAGAAATTTTACAAAAGTTAATGAAATATTTATTTGGATCGATAAGTCAATTCCTGCCACTGCCATTTACTTTTTAAACATAATTTCACTTATGGTAAATGTTGCCCGCGGTTACGCTTTAAGTGATCCATTCTGAAGGTACAATTTTGGCACACTTTTTCACACATTTTCGATGGTATCTCACCAATGACGAAATGACGCGTTCAATGTTGGCTTCCAAAGCAGCAATCGTGTTTGGCTTGTCCCTATACAGAAGAGACTTAACATAGCCCCACAAAAAATAGTCTAACGGGGTCAAATCACACGATCTTGGTGCCCAATTAACTGCAACTAAACGTGAGATTAACAACTCACCAAATTCGTCTCTCAAGTGATGCATGGTTTCGCGTGCAGTGTGGCAAGTGGCATGTGGTACCGTCCTGTTGGAATCACATGTCGGACGAGTCCACATCTTTTATTTTCGGCAACGGCAAAAAAAATCTGTTATCATCGAACGGTATCGATACCTTCCTCCATTGACCGTAACGTTGCGGCCTTCATCGTCTTTGAAGACGTACGGGCCAATGATGCCGCCTGCCCAGAAACCGAACCGCACCAAACAGTGCATTTTTCGAGAAGCATTGGTAGCTGCTGAATTGCCTCTGGCTGGGCACGTCGCTAAAGATAATTTTGCGATAAAAAAAACGGTTCGAATTTTGATAATAAATTTCAATAATTTGCAAACGATGTTCAGTCGTGAGTCTATTCATGATGAAATGGCAAACAAAACTGAGCATTTTTTACTTTTACTTTACTTTTAACGGCACATCAGCCCATGGAGGGCCTAGGCCGAGCTTTTCGCTTCCACTCATGGTGTGCGTGTTATATTTGTACATTACTTTTATGTATCATTAAAAGCAAAAGAAAGCAGAGAAAGTAAAATAATTCGTCGTACAAAAGGTTGCCGATACCGATGTCAGTACCCTCCCATAAGAAGTTTCACTTAAATAATTTTCATGGAAAATCACAATTACATATATCATTTAAATTTTTCAAAAGACTAAGTGGTTGCCTTAAATTTTTCCGGCAAAATATAGGAAACTAGGTAAATTTCGGTAAAAGTTCATATTTTTACTAAATGTAAACATTGCCATTAAATTCTAAATTAAATTAAATTAATAAAATTTAATCTACTTAATACTTACAGCGAAAAACTTATTGTACTTCATAACATTTTTTGTAGTTACGAGTAGATATTCTTCTATTTTCTATACACAGACCAATTCTTATACCTTCTAAAAAAACGGCTAAGGCAAATTGTGTTAAAATAATTTTACGGATTATGATACCTATTTAAAATATGTTAAGAAAATATTAACGAGATATAGCCCGTGAAAAATAAACTTGGAATAAATTGCATAAAGTGATGGATCGTGATCGTGATACATTATAGAAAAAAGTTTTGCTATCAACTAGTAACAAACAATGCAGTTACAATATCTCGAAAATTAGGCATGCATTAGGCAAATCAATATACGTACAGATAGATATACCCTTATTTGTCTTACTTTGACTATAACAAATCTATTTCCACAAACTAAAACGGCAAAATGTTGAAAGTTCATCTCTCATACATACTTGCTTCATACATGGATAGAATGGGTTGAAACAAGACACCAAATCACTGCGCCCTAAAAAGGCCTATTGTGAAGAGCCCATTGAATATCCTAAGATACACTTCCTAAGGTTAAAGCATTTAAAAATGCTAAGATATCCCTGGCAGTTATATTGCCCACTTCAACCGTAGTTGGATATACAAAATAGTAAGGCGACGAAGCCTGAGACTTGTAAGCTTGTCACAGTGGAACAGAATGTGCTCTGCTATTTCCTCCTCTTCGTCACAAAATCTACAGAATTTCTCCCGACTCATTCCCATGTTAGCAAGATGTTTCCCAACTGGGCAGTGTCCAGTAAGAAATCCTGTGACAGCTCAGATTCCGTTTCTGTTTGACCTCAAGAGTTGTTTTGGTCTTAACTGTGATACACTTGATATGAGCGATTTTGCAGGCCGCCTAGATCTTTCTGCTCAGCTATGTGTTAAGATTGAGTTTCATAAAACTACATGGCGGGCAGCAGAATGGAGTTGGTCCAAACATGGGTTCGGATGCCTCATTCCAGGCTGGCTCGCCAGCCATTTCATTGCCCTCAATACCACTGTGTCCATGCACCATGCACAAATTATTTGTGTGCAAATTATTTGTGATGCTAGCTTGATCAGTAGTTGAAGGCGCTCCCATATAAGTTTTGAACTAATTTTGAAATAGTTTAAGGCCAGTGGGGAGACTAACTCTTGCCAACAGGTATTACTACGAGCTCAGTAGGCAATTGAGAAGTAGAGGCGACTCGCGAAGCTTCGTAGAGGCGACCAAGCCCTCTCTTGACCGACGAAAATAACACTCTATAAGTCCCTTATCCTTCCCGTCCTAATGTATGGCGCAGAGACGTGGACATTGACCATCAATGATGAGAGGCTGTTAGGCTGTTAGGAGCGTTCGAAAGGAAGATACTCCGTAAGACTCCGTAAGTATCGAATAAGATGGAACGATGAGCTGTATGAGCTGAACGTCAACACTGACATAGTCAAGCGTATAAAAATCCAAATGCTTCGCTGGCTGGGTTATGTTGAGTGAATGAAAGAAAGCGCCCCAGCTAGAAGGGCGTTTTATTCGAACCACGGTGGAGGAACAACACACAGAAGGGGACGTCTTAATCTCCGTTGGAAAGACCAGGTGCAGGGCAACTTGACTGCACTTGTACTTATCAACTGGCGCCAGCGCGCGCATAGCAGAGGCGACTGGCAAAGCTTTGTAGAGGCGGCCACGACCGATCATCGGTTATAGAGCCCGTTAAGTAAGTAAATAAGTTAAGGCCAGTAGTGCATCCTTACTGCCCGAGAGAGTATGTTTCGTTTACACGACGGCCTTTTTTCATATTCTTGGAGGCATAATTCAATTGCGTGTACTTACGCCTGAAAAACTGAGTTTTCTTGGCTGATACTAGCAATAATATCCTTTCTCGGCCTAACTCCATAAACTCCAGTTCCAAATCCCTCGTTTGTTGGTAGTCTCCAACAATGCGAGGACATACCATTTCCCAAGTATCTCTACTAGGGAAATGTAACTTGAAAGTTGTTACGTTCATACATACATACATACTTACCTATTCGTATATATGTGCATATGAATTTTTGCATGTGAACCCATGCGAAAGAATTCAGAACTAACAATCTAGAGGGCCTTGTAAAGGTGTTTGTGTACTTGTGTGTGTGTATGCGTGTGTAATTGCATGAAACTATTTCGACCATTGTTACTTTCAGGCATGCACACATAACACACTCTCAAATAGCTTTCAATGACAGGAAAATGTACGGAAATGCTCATGGCATTTTCTTTGTTTGTTTTTGTTGCTATGATGTGTGCACTCATATCAATTGTATGTGATTTGAATATTCTCCTGCTTTTTCCCATTCAGTTTTATTATTGAGTTTCCATCATATTTTTCGATGCTACGCTTCACTTGTTGCACACATTTACATACATATTTACATGGGGTATTTATATGAAGTAAATGTGAAAGTAAGTAATGCACAAGTTGCTCATCGGAATGGGCAAAAGTTGAAGTAGTTTCAGCGTAAGTATGTGAAATCTTGTGATGATCTTATAGCAAAATTTTGCTATATTTGTTAATAAAAATTTTTATGTTTTTAGAAATGCAGTGTGGAGTTGAAAGTAAAAATAAAAAGAAGGATTACTTTTTATGAAAACTAAGTATTTGCATTTCTAGTTGAACAAATAACACAATTTGCATGAAATAAATGGTACTCGTTATTCTAGTATTGTAGATTCAAAAATACAGGGTGTGCCATCGTATATATCGGTATGTGAATAATGTGAATAATGAATAGCTTTAAAAAAACCTAAATTCCATATATGAGGTATTTTTATTTAATTTGATCCTTTAAAATTTATTTGGACTAGCTTCTGAATACAATATCAATCAATTGGCCGCCGTTATTGACCAAAGCAAAATTTACCCTTTTTACTGCGTTTTCAATCGCTTTTTCGAGCCTCTGGGGCGATATAGCGATGATTTCGGCACGAATCTTTACCTTGAGCTCGTCAATGGTCTGAGGCTTGCTAGCGTACACTTTGCTTTTCAAATAACCCCACAAAAAGAAGTCCGGAGGGGGCAAATCTGGAGATCTGGGTGAAGAGTCAATGTCGCCATTTTTTGACACAACACGTCCAGGTGATTTCAGTTGCAGAAACTGCCTTGTTTTATTTGCAGTGTAGCATGGCGCACCGTCTTGTTGAAACCAGTAACAACGTATACACATTTTTCACACATTTATGGGCGGACATAATGAATCTGCATCTCAGAAGAAAAATGGCCCAATAATGGTTTTGGTGCAAACGCCAGGCCAATCAGTCACTTTCATGGATCTCGTGTCCATTCTCCGTTCCCCAAGTACGGCAATTTTTGCTTTTTAACGGCGCCAGAGAGTGTGAAATGGTCCTCGTCCCTCGTCGATCAACAAAATTTCCTTCCAAAAATCAGGTTCAATGTCAACAACTGTTTGCGACTGTTTGGCCGTATTCCAAGCGAATTGTACTGTATTGCCGTTTCAAAACCATGTTTTTCTCCAGTCAATCGATTGATAAATATTAAAATTATTCAATGTTTACATACGAGGTATGATCAAAAAATAACCGTTATTTTCAATTTTTTAAAAAAGGATTTATTTATTAATCAACAACTATCTTGTCCCCTTCAAAGTAATGCCCCCGCAGATATAATACACTTATGCCAGCGTTTTTTCCAATCCTCGAAACACTTCTGAAACGCGCTTTTTGGTATCGCTGGTATCGCCAACAGCTCCTGTTTCGATTTTTCTTTTATCTCCTCAATCGTAGCAAAACGCTTTCCTTTCATCGGTGTCTTCAGTTTTGGGAAGAGGAAAAAGTCAGCAGGGTCCGGGGGCCAAGTCCGGTGAATACGGTGGTTGAGGCATGATAACGGTTTTGTTTTTGGCCAAAAACTTACACACAAGCGGCTTCGTTTTTGCTCAAAATTTAGCAATTTTGGAACAATCTTCGCTGCCGCACGTTTCATGCCTAAAACATCCGTAAAAATTGCTTGGCATGAGCCGAACGATTTGCCAACATCATCAGCAACCTCTCTGATAGTGATACGACGATTCGACGATTATCCAAAATCATTTTCTTCACTGCGTCAATGTTTTCATCGGTTGTTGACTCGTGTGCTCGGGCGACCAGGACGAGCATCGTCATTGACATCTTCTCGGCCTTCCTTAAACCGGTTATACCACAATTGAACTTGTGTTCTGCTCATAGTAGACTCGCCCAAAGGCCACAGTCAACATTTCAAATGTCCTTGCGCATTTCATTTCATTTTTTACACAAAACTGAATACAGTTTCTTTGATCCATTTTTTCGAATTGTAAAAAATCGAAGAGCACACCAAAACACGACTAACCTTTTTATCTGTCAAAAACAAACTGACAATCCAAAATGGTTGGTATTGCCAACATATATAACAGACATGTGTACCAACATAACATCACACCTCGTACTTTACTTTTAATGGCACATCAGCCCATGGAGGGCCTAGGCCGAGCTTTTCCCATCCACTCATGTTGTGCGTTTTATATTTGTACATGATTGGAAGGGACCTACAGTTTAATGCCGAATCCGAACGGCGAATTGAAAAGCTTTTCAAAGCAATTTTTACTCTTTTAGGTTCACCATTGCCTGCCAAGAGGTGGTGTGGGGTAGAAAAATTATTTTTTCTACTCTTTTTGATTTTGCCTGAGCCGAGATTCGAACCCCGGACACTCTGCGCGGCAGTCCAACGCACTACCACTACGCCACAGCGACCATGTTTACATACCGATATAAAAGATGGCGCACCCTGTATGTACTCGTATATTTTTTGAATATTAAGAAATTTTCCATCCTAAGGCATTGAGAAGAAGGAGTTAACCCCCCGAACAATATCGGACACATTTAGTAACTGATCATTTACATAAATTCAAACTTATTTCCTTTCGCTTTGTAACAATATAAAATTGTTCCTCTTTTTTCTCCCTTTTCTTGTTTATTCTCCTTCTTTCCTTACGTCCATTTTTCTTTTTATAATTTTTTACATTGAATACAAAAGAAAAAAAATAAATTTTATTTTCGCATCAATTGTGCTTTTAACTTTGATTTCTCTTGAGATTTACAGTCAAAGGAAGCAGCAGCGAAAACCAAACTCACTCTCACTACACATACATGCATACACTCTCACACACAAACACACACATTCTTACACGTATACCAAGCATTCTTCTTTGGCTGTTACTGTTGCTGTTGTTTAAATGACACTCGCCTGAGGCTAAAATTGTCATTTAACGCAGATTTTCCTTTTTGATTTTTTTTCCCCGTTTGAAAAATTAAATTTATCAGATACAAAAAACAGTATCACTTCGAACGAATGAATTACGGGCGGTGGAAACAGCGCCATTATAAACTGTTG
This sequence comes from Palloptera scutellata, assembly GCA_958295655.1. Taxonomy (NCBI): domain Eukaryota; kingdom Metazoa; phylum Arthropoda; class Insecta; order Diptera; family Pallopteridae; genus Palloptera; species Palloptera scutellata. Next base: position 95,286,882 of record OY282449.1, on the reverse strand, counting down.
ACGATATTATGGCGAGCAGCATATATCACAACAATTTAAATAATCTACCTACTTGGTGTTTTTTATTACTTTTTTAAATCAAATTATATTTGATTTCATTATTATCAAGCAATTTTATAAACTTAAGCATTTCTATTGGATTTGATTAGAAAATCAAATAAATTTTTATCATGAGGAGTTATTCAACTATATTTTATCACTTTGAAAAAGGATGTTCAATCTTTCATATGATTCACTTAACATTTTAGTAATATTAGGGAAATTTGTGTTACGTGCGATAAGGGAGGTCATGCGAATATTTCGTGCACTGAAAGCAAATCACTAACTCGTTCACTTACTTCTCGATTACTGACTGAATGGGTAAAAACATTAGTTTGGACAATGCGGGCAGACTTCCAAAATTATTTAACATAATTGGAGGAAATTCGTATACCATACCTACATAGGTACTGATATGTATGTACTTAGGTGGAAGCACTATCGCACCCTTGGGAGTTTGCGGATAAACCAATATCTGCTTTCAAGAAGATTGTTGATACTGCAATGTTTTGTTCTTTAATGGTCTTTTGTTAACAAGAGTGAGTGAAATTTAAGGCAAAACATATACTCAGCGAATTAGACAGCGGGAGGTATGGGGTCGTATGAGTAACTTTAATTATCTTATGATATATTTACTTAGCGAATACACAGAAAAGCAAGTACCAAAACCAGATTAGGATTATATATCCCACAATACAGAAAAGATTAGGAATAAATAATATAGTCGTAATTTTTTCACTTGTAGCAGTTTAGGTTGCTGTGGCGAGGTTAATACTTAGAGCGTTAACCTGCTACGCAGAGTGTCCGGGGTTCAAATCTCGGCACCGGCAAACATATAAGTAATAGTAAAAATTGTCTATGATAAGCCTTTCACTTCGTTCGAGTTCGCCATTAAACTGTAGGTCCTTTCCATTCTTACACAAATGTATAACACGCATAGAATGAGTGAATGCGAAAAGCTCAGCCTGGGACATAAATGTGCTGTTGTGGTATTAAAAGAAGAAAATAATGGAAGAAACCTAAAATCATACCAGTACCAAAATCTCATAATGAGTACCGCCCAATAGCTACACTCCCATTTATATCCAAAGCGTTAGATTCGTTACTTAGTCAACAAATTAACACTGATTTGCGTTAAAATAGTTATACGAGTATAACTGAAAGGCAATCAGGCTTTAGCGCAAAACATAGTTGTATAACTGCTCTAATTGATGTCACTGAAGACTTACGTTCTAGTATAGATGACAATGAAGTTGGGTTCTTAGTTCTTTTAGACCACTCCAAGGCTTCCGATACAGTCGACCATAATATTTTGGAGATAAAACTACTTAAATTATTTAACTTCTCGCCATCTGCGACGAAGCTTATTGCGTCATATCTATCCGATAGGTCACAAGCTGTCTCCGCCAATAACGGTTCGTCTGTCTTTCTACCCATTACAAGAGGTGTTCCTCAAGGTTCTGTCTTGGGTCCCCTCTTTTTTTCAATGTACATAAATAACCAACCCAGGAAAACTGTAAGATTCATATTTACGCAGATGACGTCCAGTTGTACGTCAACTGTAAGCGTGAGAACCTCTATGACTGCATCAACAATCTGAATAGTGTTCTTGAAAACATTGCTAATTGGGCAATAAAAAACGGCTTAAGCCTTGATCCAGCAAAGTCAAAATGCTTCGTAATTGCGAAGAAAATTATTGTCATTTCCACTGCCCCTAACCTTTCATTAAACGGAAGCAATATTGAATACGTAGACTCTGCAAAAAATCTAGGGGTAACCTTCAACAGAACTCTAACTTGGAATAACCACATAAGTAACACGGTTGGGAAAGTCTACAGCATGCTTCGTGTTCTTTGGACGACGCAGTACTTTACTCCTCTTCATATTCGAATGCTACTTGCTAAAGCATATCTCATACCAACAATGCTATCTGGCTGCGAAATATTTGCAAACTGTGATAGTCTAAGTAAAAATAAATTAAATATTATTTTCAATAACATTGTTCGTTATGTGTTTGGACTAAAAAGAAGAGATCATGTTTCCCAGTATGCTAAAAGAATCCTTTGATAACTTGCTGAACTATCGAACGCTTTTATTGTTGCATAAAATTAAATGTAATGCAGAATCCAGTTATTTGTTTCCGAGATCAAACTTTTCTATATCCAATCGAACTAATATGATTAACTGTTTACGCGTTTCTTGTTTAACGTCTGAAATGCAGTTTTTGGTACACTCTGTTCGTCTTTGGAATGCACTTCCTAATACTTAGTTTAAGATCTTGCAATAACGCTGTGCAATTCAAAAATAAACTAGCTTTATTCCTTTCTTTGCTCTAATAGAAAATAGTAAAATATATCATGCTATTAAAATTTTTATGAATAGATGTTTAATGATTGTTATATTTACTTATATTCTTGTGCTTCAAATTAGCTTACTTGTTTATTTTATGTTTTGAAAATGTTTACTAACAGTTTGGAAAATGTTTAATTTTAGTTCTAATTTGTTTATTCTTTATTTTGCACTTCCAGATGATTGCCACTATAAGTTTAAATTTTTATGTCATGCAATATATATTATAAGTCATATATTTAATCCTTGTTTACGCTACATGCTGCCGGTACTTCTAAAAAGATTTTAAACTTTGTAGTGCTGGTTTTCGAAAGATATAAATAAATAAATAAAAAAGAAGACGAAGAAGAAGAATCAGTTTAGGTCTACCGAGTGCATTTATCAACACAATATACAGCCACATTTTGCAAGCCGTTGTGTTACAGAGAGAACCTCTGAGGAAACATTTTTTTTTGGTTTTTTGATACATTCAACTTACAGGGTGTACCCGTATCAATGCAGAATATTGTGTGTTGATGGAAAGGAAGATTGATAGGTGCGACGATTGAGCATTGTGTGTTGATTGATAGGTGCGCGGAAGTAGGAGGGAGAATGAGAGAGGGAATGCAATCACAAGGCACTAATAAAGAGATAGACAGCCATTGTGGCAAGTGTTATGCCTTTACCACAATGAACTTCACAATATCGACTATGACCGCATGTAGCGCCAAAGGCCTTGCTTTTGGATCTTGCATTCACTTATTGATGATATAAGTAAGTACTTAGTGTCACCTCCTAAGTCGAACTAGTAATGGCCATTTCACTTTTGATTTAATAACTTCCATAGTGCATCAATCAAATCTTTTTAAATCCCTCCGAAATGCCGGAAGTTTTACATACTTTGTGAATATAGATAGTTGATGTTGCGGTCAAAGCTAGAGAAAGAAAGTATTTATGTGCCTCAGTCATATTGAATACAACATTAAATACAGTTTTTATATATATTATAATAAATCAATTAAATACACTGTTGAACAATATATACTTTTAAAACGTCGTATTGGGGCAAATCAATCTTGAAATTTATTTTCTTCTTTATTAATTTTCGTCAAACCCAAAAATGGGTTTTTAGTTTCTACGAGGGTAGATCAATAAGTACCCGTATGTGAAGACAGGTGGCGTTGCTGAAGGAAGTTGGGTGCTGCCATCTGTCACACGACACCACACTAACTTTCAAACTGATTCATCGGTTAGTTTTTATTTGGCAGCCATTAGTATCACACGTGTTTTGTGTTTCGCGATAAAATGGAATAAGAACAATATCGATCCGTAGGTCGCTTTTTATTTATGGATGGCAAAACATGCAAAGAAATAAAAGCGAAGTTGGATGCTGTCTATGGGGACCATTCACCATCTATGACAACCGTAAGATATTGGTTCAACGAATTACAACGTGGTCGTACATCTGTTTTTGATGAGGAGCGCCCAGGCCGCCCGGCAGACGTGGTTACTGAGGAAATCGTTGAAAAGGTCCGCGACATGATTCTCGCTGATTGCCGAACTAAAGTGCGCGAAGTAGCAGAGGCCATAGGAGTGTCGTACGGAAAGGTAATTAATATTTTCCATGGTAGGTTAAGAATGAGAAAGGTGGCGGCCCGATGTGTGCTGCGATTGCTTACGGTGGACAACAAGCGGATACGGAATTGTCGCGGCCAAATTGCATGAATTGAACTACGAATTGCTGCTGCCGCACCCACCTAACTCGCCCCACTTGGCTCCCTGCGACTTATTTCTGTTCTCCAACATGAAAACGTGGCTCGGGGGAGAAAAATTCAGCTCAAACGAGGAGGTTACTGTCGACCTCCTCGTTTGAGCTGAATTTTTCCAGCAGCGTATTTTGAAGAGTTTGACAAATCGAATTTTTTGGAGGGGTTAAAGAAATGGCAGAAACGTTGGGAAAAGTGTATTGTACTAAAAGGAGATTACGTTGTAAAATAGAAAAAAAAATTTTGAAAAGCTTGCCTCTTCATTCCTAACACGGGTACTTATTGATCTACCCTCGTAAGTCCAGATTTTTATGTGTGATTTCGAGTGTGCACTTCTTTAGTGTTTGACTAGAGCTCCCAACATGACCAAAGTCTCGAGTAAAGTAAAGAGTGAGTTTTTTTTTTTTTGTAACACAGTGTTTTCTACGAAAAGTTTGATTTTTTATATAAACGAATTTATTACTTCAAATCCAAAGTAAAGGAATTTTGTATTTTTTTTTTTTTAATCTTTGAAAACACATGTAAGAGAAAACATAGGGTGGTCACGAACACACGCAGCAGAAGTGAAACTTCATAGAAGTAAAACTTCATAGCTGCAGTTGAAAAATAATTCTTTTTTTTTTTTTTGTTTGACTGGAAAGGAAGCAATAAAATTTCTAATCAATCACTTTTACAAAATAAACTTCAATTATTCAATTTTTTGGCGTGCCTCGTTCTTGTCTGCACCCGATTTAAGTATATTTATCATAAAGTTATTGATTTTAGCGTTAGAAATAGATAAGACACAACAGTAGCACTAAACAATACACACGCAAATTGTTTGTTATGAGTATGATGAAAAAAAAAAGAAGCATAACGCAGAATAATACACTTTATGTATCACAACAGCAGTCAGCTATACCTAAACACTTGGGAACAACTAAAAATAAAGCCTTTTAGTTGATTCTTAAGAAGCTACCATGGCAAAATAACCAGGTAGGCGCTTCTAACATGGCGCTCTCTGTTTCATTCAGGCCTCTACTATCAAATAAAGAATCAGCAGTTTTTGGCAAAGAAATGTAAAAAATTAAAAAAAAAAATTTTTGATATAAGTGAGTGTTTTTTGTCTGTGCTTTGAATTATTTATTTATTTTACTTAAAAGTAATTAAAATCAATGACATTGTGAATAAATTGTGTGTGTTTATTATACAAAAATTGGTCCCAAAACATGAACTGAGACGATAGCGCTGGAGCGAAGCAAGAGAAATGATATTAAAAAAAAATAATTTCTTCTTTAATGACTTCATAATCCATAATCCTCCAGGGAGCCCGTCCACGATAGCTCGATTGCAGCCCTCGCGCAGTACCTTTGGTTAGTATTAGGAATCCCTTAGGGTAGTCCAATGGTGGATGAAATGCCACCAGAAGATGGAAACAACCTTTGGTGAGATATATCGGTTACAGTGTGCATTAAATTAAATTGAGCTCCCAAACGCAATCCATTGTTTAAACGATAGCTACACTGTATTAACGTTAAGCTTCTCATTGGTGCACTTACTAGCGCTGGGTTGTAAAGATTGATTGATTGAAGATCTTGGTTTTTGATAATTCAAAAAAAAAAAAATACAAAAATTTCACAAAAGTGAAAGAAATATTTATTTGGACCGATAAATCAATACATGGCATTTACTTTTTAAAGATAAATGTTGCCCGCGGCTACGCTTCAAGTAGTCCATTCTGAAGATTAAATTTTGGCATACTTTTTCACACATTTTGGCTGGTATCTCACCAATGACGAAATGACGCGTTCAATGTTGGCTTCCAAAGCAGCCATCGTGTTTGGCTTGTCCATATGGACAAGAGACTTAACATAGCCCCACAAAAAATAGTCTAACGGGGTCAAATCACACGATCTTGGTGGCCAATTAACTGCAACAAAACGTGAGATTAACAACTCACCAAATTCGTCTCTCAAGTGATGCATGGTTTCGCGTGCAGTGTGGCAAGTGGCATGTGGTACCGTCCTGTTGGAATCACATGTCGGACGAGTCCACATCTTTTATTTTCGGCAACGGCCAAAAAAATCTGTTATCATCGAACGGTATCGGTACCTTTTTCCATTGACAGTAACGTTGCAGCCTTCATCGTCTTTGAAGAAGTATGGCCCAATGATGCCGTCTGCCTATAAACCGAACAGCACCAAACAGTTCATTTTTCATTGTTAGATACATCCCTCGTCGAGCCTCGTCGCTGAAGACAATTTTGCGATAAAAAACACTGATCCTCATCCAGCATTTCTAAGGCCCATTCTCTGAAAATTTGACGTTGTGGTAGATCAACTGGCTTCAATTCTTGCACCGGCTGTATTTTGTATGCAATTAATCCGAGATTTTTCGTAAAATCTTCCAGGTGGTCGAATAACACAAACCCAATTGCTGCGATCCGCGCCGGATGGACATATCGCGATCTTCTTCAACACTGACGTACACGCACAACATGAGTGGATGCGAAAAGCTTGGCCTTGGTGCAACATGCGCTCATATTCGACACTGATAAACTGAAGTTCATTGTGATAAAGGCATAACACTTGCCACAATGGCTGCCTATCTCTTTATCGGTGTCCTGTGTGATCACATTCACTCTCTTATTCTCCCTTCTTCTTCCTCTCGCCTATCAATATTCCATCTATCAATCTCTTCTTCTGTTGAATGTATCAATAAAAAAAAAAAAAAAAATACAACAGCAATATTCTCTTTGGTGCGCAATCTATGGATGCGATTTGGTGGATTTATGTCCAATAAATTGAAACTGGTGCGAAATTTCGTCACAATGAGCTGAATAGCCTGCTTTGTGAATAGATTATGACGACTATAAAATGGACGTAGCTTGCGAAACACATTTTTCACAGAGCACGAATTTTGATAATAAATTTCAATAATTTGCAAACGTTAATCAGGCGTAAGTCTATTCATGATGAAATGGCAAATCAAACTGTGCATTTTTTACTTTGACACATGTCAAGAATCACGCAAGAACTATCAGAAATATAAACGTCAAAAACCAAGTAGGAAAAAACCCTTTATTTTCTTCAAAATTTTGTCTGGTCCTTCAAATAAAATCAAGCTGAATACTGAATATAAAAACACGGTTGAATCAGCGGTGCTAAAATCCTTCTAATATTTATATAAAACTATAATATCTGGTGCTTAAGCAATTTCTTTAAGACTTTTGGCCACAAGACAAGATATAAAATCTGTGTAATACCAGTAATACCTTTCACATTCTTAATGAGTGCTCAGAACTCAGAATTTTCCAATGTAGTGTTCTCTTTATAGTCTTCCTGTTTGTGATCCTCAACTCAATATCAACTACAATTTCCAGCAATTCAGGAGCAACATCTGACGGATACCATCATCAGTGAAAAGCGCACGAGACGCCGTAGTGCACTTTTCCATACAATTCAGACAATTCCCAGCTTGATGCTTCAGAAATATCTCTGATGGCTACAGCTTCGACGATTTACAGCTAAATTTCTTTAGTGGCTTGTCTTTTGGAACACATCGAGCACAGTGAGTACAACGAAAAGGATTCATGTGGCCGCTTATGTCCTCCATTACGATAAAGTCATCTTTTATCAACTTCTTGAAGCAAAGTTAATAATTGCATCCAACCATATTGAAAAAAAAATTTAAAAGAAAAAATTACTTTTCAAATTTGACAATTGTCAGCTGATCGATTATTATGCTCAGAGCTCTCTCATCACCATTTGATGGTTAAGCTTGTATTGCCTCTCGGATGCGACTACCTGTATCATTCTGCCGTGGAAGCTACTCTAATAATATAAAAAAGAGCGGTGATTTTAAATTGAAGGAGATGAGAGAAGAATAACAGTGTTTTACAGGAATTAGAAATGTGCACAGCATACACAAAGTACGAACAAAAAACAACGGTAACGTGAGTGAGAGAAATAGGTTTGTTGTAATTATTTGATGTGTGCATAGAGAGCAAAAGCAAAATAAAATAATACGCCACACAGAAAGTTGCCGATCAAGATTTCAGTACATTCCCATTTTCCATAAGGATGTTTTTCTTCAAAAGTCTGACTGCCTACCTCACCTTATGGCCAGGTGAAACATGCAAAGTTATTGTACCTATAAATTATATAAGTTCAGTGTTAAAAGCAGTTTATGTTAATATTTATTTATTAAAGAGTGAAACTTTTGATAAAAATAAACACACACATACAAAGAGTTACTCGTATTTCGTCGAATGCGAAGATGCTCAGTAGCTCTTCATCTGTTAGAATTGGAGGTTATTTTAAATGAATTTTGTCGCACAGTGTAATCAAATAAACGGTTATGCGAAACTAACTAAGTACGTAAAACGTATACGTAACTTTGACACATTATTGTATTACGTATATTAGATTCTAAAAATAACTTAGCGTTGGCGTTTGCTTCCGCCAATTACAAATTATAAAATCCATTAACATCAATTGTTTACATTTATAATAAGTAAATTGATAAAATAACAAATACAACTGCGCCTTGTCAACAGGAAGGTGCACCAGCAAAATCTCTGTCTACACAAAAACGAAAACTCTCTACAAGCAAACGATTCGAAATACGAATTCTTCCGCTCTCTCCTCTGCAATTTACGCACCTTTCGACTAACGCATGACGCACCGGACACATTTTGAATAAGTAGTTACCAAGGAAAGGAGAGTCATTTTTTGTTAAGAAAATATGTTGGCATTGTAAATTGATCTTGATTTCAAGGGGAAAAAGGTGACATTTACCTCGTACAAGTTTCAGATTCTCTAGCAGGAGAGAAACGGGGACAGAGTAAAATGTTTCACTTTTTTTACATTTAACTTTTTTCGTTATGGCTTTCACTTTTGTCAGTGAAAAACAATGATAAATTAAGCTATTTGTGTTCTAGGTAAATTTCCATAGATATTGTGTGGCAGGCAGAAGTAGACAATTTGTTTGAAGTTTACTTCTTTACTTCATCCTTTACGAGGGGGTAAAGGATGATCATGCCAAAACGAAGACTGTCACGGAAATGAAGGGCAGCGCCTTCTATCTATCTAGTATTAACAAAATGAGGATTCATACGATATATATGTACAAAAATATAAATAATGGGCAGCACATATGCATCCACATGTATCCACGATTCATTCATGTACAAATATAACACGCACAACATGAGTGGATGCGAAAAAGCTCGGCCTAGGCCCTCCATGGGCTGTTGTGCCATTAAAAGTAAGTAAAGTAAGTAAGTATCCACGAGTATGAATCCAAAATCAATTGATTGAGGGCGCTAATTCGCGTAAGCTTCAAACTTGATTGGCAGAGGGCGCTGAGTATGAATCATAGTCGATTAATCGACCGCGTTGCCTATCAGGTTCTAGTAAAGTTTTATATCTCAAAACAAAATTTTACATTTCAAACTAAAATTATTAGAAATATCTAGTAAAATATTATATCTCAAACAAAAATTTTACATTTCAAAAAAAAATTATTAGAAATTTCTCGAGCTGAAAGAATGAGCGAGTATAGACTGAGAAAAAAAATGCGAGGCACAAAAAAATTGCGATAGTGTTACGATAAAATCTCCAGCACCAAAAACTACGGATGACAGACAGTGAGAATGTAGAAAACGATGTAGATCATCGAAAAATTGAGTCCCAACCAAATTCAGATTCTGATATTGTGAAAAAAACCAGCATCGAGAGATCGCTTGTAGACTTCCCAAGCAACTTGAGACACAACAGAATTCGAATTTCATTGAAAAACAACGGACAAAGACTAATGCGGAGCGACAGCATGATTGGCAAATGAGTTCAATAGAGCCAATAATTGCATCAACACTCATCGCATTGAGTCCCAATGAAGGTCCTCAGATTATACAACACCAGGCAGTCATTGAGGTGGCCGAATACCTAGGTTCTCAACGAAAGGGAAGGGCAAAAGATTTACTTAAAAATTTGATTGAAAATCTTTCCTTCGTGGAAAGAAAACAACTGGCATCAGCACAACAAAACATAGACGAGATTTGCCAAGTTTCTGGCCAACATCATAACCCTCGTGAGTTCTCAGACCGGCAAGTCGCAAATTTTCCATATTTTGAGATCATACACACTGAATATTTCGATGATGATGATTATTATACTGATGATAATACTAAGGATGATGGTAAAATTATAATTACAATGATGATGCTTTGAGTATGAATATTTTGATGAAGATGATCATTTTGCAGGGGGCGTTGCATGCATTGGAAATGCAAAAGATCAAAATGAAGTTAATCCAGATGTAGCACACCTGTGATCAGAGAATCATAAAACTGAACTATACAAGGCTTGGCTTATCGTTTGCATAAAGCAGCACATCCTGCGGCTTCGCCTGTAATATCTGCGATAGACTCTGGTTTTTACAAGTTTACTAAACCTAATCTGAAAAGCCAAAACGCAATCGTTTTAAAGAAGTAAACTTCTGTAGGGCGTCCCACTGACGCACCCAATTTTATTTTTTATTTTTCAACATATAACTTTTTTCTTTATGACTTGGCAGGAGTAGAGACATTTTTGTTTATTTTTTATTGTTTGAACATTTATGAAGCATTTTTTTGTTAGTGTGTATGATTAAATATTGTTTGTGTGGCCAATAAAATTGTACTACCAAAACACATGACAATCGAAGAATTTTCACTTGCAACACTTTAGCGTACGTGCAGCGTAGTGTAAATACAAATACTTTGTATCAATTTTACTTCGGCACATACAAAGCATGTACAAACAAACAAACAAATTTTTATATCCATATTTATTGTGTGTACATACGAGTTCTGGAGGAGATACTGAAATTTATATAATACATGCGTGGGCTTAGCAATTACACATAAATATGTAAATTTGTATTACTTTTTGATAACATTCAACATAGATTTCGTATCGTATCGTTTTTGTTTTATCTACATTTATTTTATGGTATTTTTTTGAATTTATTGATTTATTTTGTTTACTTTACTTTGTACTTTATGCGTTTCGCTGCAACAAAACGCTAATGTTTTTACCTATATGAAGTTGGCCGACAAAATCGAGCTATTGCGATTAAAACAAAAAAGAATCGTTTGGAGTTAGTAAGGAGGTGAAACGAAGTCTGTTTTCAACGTTACGAGGGTTTACAGAAAAATAATAAAAAAACAATCAAATATTAATCATGATGTTGGCCGACATAAATATTAATCCTGACTTTAGCCAAAAACCAATACTTACTACTGTGGGCAAAAAGTAGTAAGACTTTGTTCATAATTTCAAATTTTTTTTATTCATTCTTCCAAATCTATTTCGTCCCCTTCAAAGTAAACCCCCCCCCCCCCCCGGCCCCAATACACTTGTGCCAACGTTTTTTCCAATTCTCGAAACAGTTGTTAAAGTCAATTTCCGGAATGAAAGCCTTCAATGCGCTTAGCGATTCATGTTTAATGTCTTCAATTGACTCAAAACGGTGTCCACGAAGCGGTTTTTTGAGTTTAGAAAATAGCCAAAAGTCATACGGTGCCAAGTCAGGCGAATAGGGTGGTAGGGTGGTTGCGGAACGATATCAGTCGAATTTTTGGCAAAATGGTCTCGTAAAACCAATGCAGTGTGAGTGTGATTTTGGATCCAATCGTGCATTCACTCTTCTTAGGCCCAAATGATGTTTTAAAATGGTTTTCACTGATCCTTCCGATATTCCAACGATGCCAGTAAGGTCTCTGACTGTTAATCGTCGACTCTCGAGCGCCAATTCCTTGATTTTATTGACGTGTTCATTTTCAGTTGATGTTGATGGCCGTCCTGGACGTGGTTCGTCGTCAACGCGTTCTCGACCATCTTTGAACAATTTGTACCAATCAAAAACACTAACACTTGCTCGCGACATACAATTATCACCGAAGGCCTTTTGCAACATTCTGAACGTTTCGGCACTAGAAATTTGATTCCGCACACAAAATTGAATGGAACTTCTTTGTTGAATAATTTCACTCATTGTGAAAATCGCCGAATGCACTTTTTGTGCAGAAACTTCAGAAAGACAAGCGTATACTAAACACTAATGATTATTTTGATGTGACATTTGGCACAGATATCACTGACAGTCATTACTTACTTACTTTTAATGGCACAACAACCCATGGAGGGCCTAGGCCGAGCTTTTCGCATCCACTCATGTTGTGCGTGTTATATTTGTACATGAATGGAAGGGACCATAATGCCGAATTCGAACGGCGAAGTGAAAAGCTTTTCATTGCAATTTTTACTCTTGTAGGTTTGCCATTGCCTGCCAAGAGGTGGTGCCGTGTAGAAAAATTATTTTTTCTACTTTTTGATTTTGCCTGTGCCGAGATTCGAACCCCGGACACTCTGCGTAGCAGTCCACCGACAGTCATACCAACCTTAAAAAACTAATATTTTGATGAATGGGCTTCCGCGCGAAATTTAAATTAAAAAGTCTTACTAACTTTTGCCCACAGTAGTACAACTTCTTTCAGTTACGGATTACGCATTTCTGTAAAAAAATTTCAATTAAATAGTTGTAAATAGTAGTAAATAGTTGAAAGCAAAACAAGTCAGAAAGTTCACATAGCAAAGTGCAATGATAGCAATTCCATTCGGATTAATTTAATTTAAGCACGAAATTCCTTTTAATTCCTCATATTTTCAAAAATATGTTTATTTTACCTCAAGGTACGTAGTAATTACAATACAATAATTAAATATAACACTAGCGAAAAGTACAATTATTTTACTTCATGATGTGATATGATACGTGGAAAGAAGTGAGGTGAAATTATGCTCAAAGATATTTGCGCGAATTTCCCTGTTTACATTCATTTTAAAAACGTGTAAACATGACTTGAATAAATAAATAAATATTTTTATATATAAAGATAAGAATTGTATAATAAATACAATATGATTTTTCTATGTATATATTTTTATTGCATTAATGAAATTGGCTTGCGATAATTTTTTTTTAGCTGTACATAGTAGGGACATAAATACTGTTACACACATTTGATGTTATAAAATTAATAATAATTAATTTTTTTGGTCCAATTTTATAAAATATATTTACTGATATATATTGTATACAAAAAGCAATTACTTATTCGAAATTTCCGTCTTTGGCCTTCACGAACGCCTTAAGTCGCACTGGCCAATCATCAATAAATGCACGAACCTCGTACATTGGAAAAAGTGCTAACAGCACAAATCAAAGCAGTTTTCAGAGAATCAATGTTGGGGTACTTATCTTTTGTGGCAAACCATGTCCTCTAAAACTATCCATAATTTGTAATCGACCAGTGGGTTCAGATCAGAGCAAATGAAAGTTGACAAATTGTTTTGAAGCCAGGTCTGGGTCATCTTAGCCTTATGGGCTGGCGCCGAATCCTGCTGGAAAGCCCACGGCTAGTTTTGAAACAGGGAATGGTAAAGTGACTTCACAACAGCTACCAAAATGGGTTCTTGGTTAACTTTGGCCGAAGTTTTGACCCCTTGTTCACAGGAATGCAAGTCAGTGTCCCCATCGTAAGAGACACCCCACCAAACCATGACTGAAGCTGGGTGATGACCCTTTTCGACTCGTGGGATCAGTTCAAATGCTTCCTTAGATGACAGTGCAAACACCCTATCACTTTGCTTGTTAGATTTCACCTGCACGGTACAAGTCTGTTCAGCCGTAAACAAGATTTTTCTGTACAAGTTATCAGCGTGCTTCACCAAAAGACGTTTGGATTTTTCTACCCTATTTTTTCAAAAGCTGCAGTAAACACCAGCCTATTTTTTTCCAAATGTCCAGTGCGACTTTTGAAGGCACCAAGTCCAAAGTCTTTTCTAATAATTCGACTCGTGGACTTTTGAGTGATATTCATCTCACGGGCCATGATTTTCTGTTTTCGGAGCGGATTTCGCTGAATTATTGATTTGACGGCTTTGATGACTTGCGGCGTGCGAACTGTACGTGGACGGCCCGATCGGTGGGGGTCTTTGATATCTCCAGTCTCCTCAAATAGTTTTATGCATCGGTAGACGAACATGCGACTTACACCGAGTGGGCGGAGCGTTTTGAAAATATCGTGCTATAAAAGCAATACGGTTCTCTTTATCTGACAACTCCATGGTGAAAGCTGACACAATTTTCAATTCCCGTTGCAGACTAATGCTATAGAAGTTAGCATAGAAGTTACCATAAAACATGTGGTAATAATAGGGTTTGTTCAATTCTACTATTGGAATGTTTGTGTTCAATGTTGTAACAGTATTTATGTCCCTACTAACTACAGAATAACATTCAAAATATTGGCATATTAAATTTGATGAAAACATTAAAACAAACACAAACAAAAAGTTATTATTTCCATACACTTAACAGCAAATAAATTTTACTAATAACATATTAAAAGTTCTTATTGGCCAATAAACAATGCAACCGCAATCAAATTATGCGGTATAAATAAAAATGTATGGTAAGTATATTAATTACAAAAACCAACAGCAATAACATGCGTAATAAAAAATTGAGAAAAAAAAAACACAAATATATTAAAATTTTTTTTAATAACTTAACAATTCAATTTCAACTCAACGCAATCATGCGAACGTGTGAATGAATAACACGAAAAGGATTGCCATCATTCAGCGAATTCATTCAACTCATAAACACGCGAATACCATACATACATACATACTCATTTTTATTAAAAGTAAAATCAACAATGGACTGAATGAAAATGTGTAGATTAAATGTAGAAAAATAATAAACATTTAAAATCGGAATTATTAAAAATATAATTTTATGTACCATAGAAATATGCATGGAAAAGAAAAACGTGTAAAATGAATAGCGCCAAAGCAATAATGAAAACATGTGAAGTAATTTTAGTTTTCTCGCTTTTCGCCATCAACTTATTTTGTATATGGCGCCCAATGGAATTTCCACTCATTTATTTTAAACAAAACGAAAATTTCCTTTTAAAATAAAACGAGGAAAAATTATTACATTTTTTCATATTTTGTTAGTTTTTACACAGATTTTTTTCTTCTCTCTGGTCGCTGAAGCGTAGTAGTAGTAGTGCCTTAGACTGTTATGCAGAGTGTCCGGGGTTCGATTCTCGACACAGGCAAAATCGAAAAGTAGAAAAAAACATTTTTCTAAACAGCACCACCTCGTGGCAGGCAATGGCAAACATACCGGAATAAAAAAAATTACCTACTTATGAAAAGCTTTTCACTTTGCCGTTCGGATTCAACAACATGAGTGGAAGCGAAAAGTTAAGCCTTCGGCGCTACATGCGGTCATAGTCGACACTGATAAACTGAAGTTAATTGTGGTAAAGGCATAACACTTGCCACAATGGCTGTCTATCTCTTTATCGGTGTCCTGTGTGATTGCATTCCCTCTCTCATTCTCCCTCCTTCTTCCTCCCACCTATCAATCATCCTTCCAATCAACACAATGGAGGTACACCCTGTGTGTTGAATGTATAAAAAAAATTCCAATGATACACAGTAGCCACTACTGCTCCACAAATATTTTCTATCGCGAAAGAACTCTTCCAAAACTCGTCAATGCATTAAAACAAATAAGTAGTCGCAAATGCTAATCATCGATGACTTGTTTACCGGAAATAGGGAAAACGAATAGCAGGCAAAGCTTATGAAAAAAAAAGTAAATGACTCGAAAAGCCCAATATTTTCTAATGATCCTAGATATGTTATAAGTATTTCAAATGAAATAATATACTTTATTAGAACGTGACTCTATTTCTGGGCCATAGGTTGCCAAATAGCAACAGGCTGACTCCCAGCTACACTTATTCTCTCACCTTGAATATTCTGAATGCAAGGTTTCCATTCCAGCACATTTATATGGTACCTACATAAATCGTATAGAAAGCAGTGCTAAATTAAACGAAAGACTTTGAAAATCATCGATGGTGATGATTTTTGAATAATAATCTTAACAAATATCACACGAACAACATGGGCGGATGCGAAAAGCTCGGCTGAGGCTCTTCATGCCCTGCTGTGCCATTAAAAGAAGAAAGAAGAAGAATAATTTTAATAAAAGAATGAGAAATACTGTGAACGCATGTACCAAGTTCACAGTCTTCCTCACATTATAATGAGGTACGAATGGAGAACAGAGCATAAGTTTTATTAATTTAATAAAATTTTGTTTTTTCATTTTCTATCAAAATTATGAATTCTAGTGTTTTTTGAAGAGCAATAAAAAACACAAATAACCTCAACTATTATTAATAAGCGGCTATTACAACCGGTACAAGTATGAAACCGTTATTTTTTTTTTAAGAAAATACACATTTATTTAAGAAAAATGGTTAAACATTCAATTTTCAATCTGGCAATTTGTCAATACCGCACCAAAATAACTGTTCGTTTTTTGAGTCAAACCAGTCATCGAACCATTTTTTTACATTTTGGTACGAATCGAAGTGCTGCTCAGCAAGTGCGTGCCCCATTGATGGAAATAAGTGATAGTCAGTTGAAGCCTGCTGAAGTCAAGTGAATAAGCCGCATGGGGGAAGGCTTCCCAGCTGTACGAATCTACCAATTCCCGAGTCTGTTTTGTTCGATGTGATGGTGCATTGTCATCAAGAAAAATCACTTTGTGTTACCTAGCTTGATATTCTGGACGTTGTTGGCGCAAAGCACGGTTCAGTTAAAATCGGCACATTGTTGTTGGTAGCGTTGACCAGTTACTGTTTCACTTAATTTCAGAAGGTCAAACCAGATAACACCTCGTTGATCCCAGAAAACACAGAGCATTCTTCCGTCTTCTTTCCGAAGCGATTTGGCTTTGCTGTCGATCTGGCCGGTGTACCGGGCTTAATATATGATGGTTTACGTTTGGGAATAGATATTCTTGAAATAGATCCATTTTTCATCGCCAGTAACAATTCGATGAACATATGACTTTCTTTTGTACCTGGCGAGCAACATTTCACAGGTGGCACAGCATTCGATGAGATTCCAAAGCAGATTTCTTCAATTGGAAACAGAATGATGTTGGCATATCGTAGTTTGTAGGCACAAAATTCGACATTTTTACGAGCGAAAAAAATATGTTGTTGTATGAAACTTGATTGTTTATGAACTAAATGCGAAGAATTGGCCCCAATGATTTGGTTTGACAGAGCGTATAGTTCTACCTAGCGACACAGAGATGTCATTACCGGTTTCATATTTGTACACCTGGTACAATGTTATTTAGAAATTATTAAATAAAATATGAAGTCAATAATAAAATAACAAAAAAACAATTTTTTTTTGTATAAGTAATAAAGATAATTATCAAGATATCCACATCATTTAATCCCAATTACTATGATGAGGTCTTAACAGCTAACACTCGGCTGAAAAACAATAAGGCTGCAGTTGCAGATGGCCTGCTTGCTGAGTTGTTTAAGGCTGGAGGCGGAGAGCTCACAAAACGGATGCATGAGCTCCTATGCAAGTGATTGGAACCTCAGCGTTCTCTGCCCTATCCATAAGAAAGGTGATTCAAAGATCTGCGTCAACTTTCGTGGGATAAGCCTTCTGAATATTGCATATAAGGTTCTATCGAGCGTACTGTGCGAAAGGCTGAAGCCCATCGTCAAAAAACTGATTGGACCTTATCAGTGTGGCTTCAGACCTGGTAAATCCACCATCGACCAGATATTCACACTATGCCAAATCCTTGAAAATACCCGAATTAGACTATCTCACCAGAATCAACACATAAATCGGTGGCAATATGCTTAGCGGTAATATTGTAAATTTCTTCGGTAATGTTTGTTTTTATTGGTGCAACAGCAGCAGCTGTAGCAGCTAAGGTAGTAACTGAAGTTGTAACTTTTCTTGTAGCTCCGATTGATTTCTTATTTTCTACTGCAGCAGCATGCGGTGCCGCATCGCGCGCAAGACAATGCGATAGTCTGCCAGCACAACCCCAAGGGGAAGGTCCATTTAAGTGATAATAAAAGTTTTATGTATCCTGGTGTGATGAAAATTTTTTCATTTATGTTAATCGCTGAGATAATACTTCCAGCCCTATCATTGGGATTCAAGGTTGGCATCCATCTGGCATTTACATCGCCAAACTTGCCCAAATAATGGACAGATGTATGTGTGTATTATGTAAAGAAGTAACCACTTTCGGGATACAAAATCAATATTGGTTTATAAAACGACGAATAGTTATAATGTTTTTTGAAGTTTATTGAAGTTTACTTCTTCAGAATAGCTTTTATATTTATGAGGGGTAAAAGATGAAATGGTGAGTAGCGGCCTCTATCAATCAAGTATGAAAACAGTGAGGATGCATATCTATATACACATAAATGATGGGCAGCACATATGTATCCACTTTGCGCCCTCGATCAATCGATAGAGGGGCCCTCTATCCTATTATCTGTTGATAGAGGGCGCTGATTCCCATATGATTCATACTCGATTGGTAGAAGGGCGCTGCCCAACAGTTTTTAGTACATTTCAAAGAAATATTTTATATTTCAAACAAAAATCTTTAGAAATTTCTAGAGCTGAAATAATGAGCGAGTATCGACTATTAAAATAAACGCAAAAGTAGCGTATGAAAAATTATGTGTACATACATATGAATCCACTATGCGCCCATACCCGAATGATTGATAGGACGCTACCCATCAGTTTCTAGTAAAATTTGACATTTCAAACAAAAATTTTACTTTAAAAACAAAAACGAGGCCCCGACAAATGGCGATTGCATTACGAAAAAATTTCCAGTAAAAACTGCGGCTGAGAGACAGCGAGAATGTAGACTTCGTCGAAAAATGAAAACTCAACAAAATTCAGATTCTGCTATCGTGACAAAAATCCAAAACCAGCACCGAGAAATCACGAGAGAGTAGACTTCGCAACGTGAGGTATACTAGAATTCGAATTTCATTGCAAAACAACTCGAAATCAAGACTAATGCGGAGAGACCGCATAAATGGCAAATGAGTTCTTTAGAGCCAATAATTGCATCAACACTCATCTCATTGAACCACGATGAAGGTCCTCAGATTATAAAGCAATGACTACCTGAGTTGGCCGAACTTCCCACTTCTCAAAGAAAGAGAAGGGCAGAAGATTTACTTACTTGAAAATTTGATTGAAAATCTTTCCTTCGTGGAAAGAAAACAACTCGCATCAGCACATTAAAACTTAGACGAGACTTGTCAAGTTTCTAGTTTCTAGCCAACTTCATACCATAACATTCACGAGTTCTCAGAAAGGCTGCTGAGATCATACAAACTGAATATTTTGATGATGATTATGTAGCAAAGAAATTCGCTTCGTTTGAGTATGAATATTTTGATGGAGATGATGATTTTGCAGAGGGCGATGATGGCATTGGGCATTGGAAATGCAAACGATCAAAATAAAGTTAATCCAGATGTAGCACACCTGGGAGCAATGAATCATCAAACTAAACTATACAAGGGTTGGCTTATCGTTTGCATAAATCAGAATCAGAAAGTCTTTAGACCACGCCTGTAATGTCTGCGAGAGACTCTGCTTATAACAAGATTACTTAATCTACCTATAACCTGAAAAGTCAAAACACAAACGTTCTGAAGAAGTAAACTTCTGTAGGGCATCCCACTGACACACACCATATTTTTTTACTCTGCAGAACTAAGCATTCAGTCATAGTTGGTCCTCAAACCCTTTCTGCTATCTTAAGAAACACACTACTATAATGCATACAAAATTTTAGATCAACTTTGAACAGAAACTGAATATCTTTGTATGTACATACTTACAATCGTACAATAAAGTGATAAACCTTTCCGAATATTCCGTAATAAGATGAACAACACCTTAATTAATGAAACTTTTATGAAATTCCATTGACACGAAATATTTCTTTTTTATTTTAAATGAAAACAGGAAATTACTCGATTCTAATCGAAAATGTGAGAGAAAATGTGAATATATTATTTTCTCATCTATCAAAAAACATCAACAGTCAAGTTATGTATAAATGATTCAGCTAAACATTGGATGATTGTTCTTAAGAACTTATGAAACTCGAAAAACTCTTTGCACAAGCATGCACAAGTAAAAAGAGACTTCTTATAAAACAAAAAACAAAAAGTGGTAACGACCTTTTTTTTATGTCATTTTAGAAGCTTTTCAAAGAACTCCTTATCAAAATTTAACACACGAATTTGCGATAAAAACTCAAACAAAAAAAGGGTTACTACGTCATTCAATACGGGGAAAAAAGGTTATTTATCATACGAAATAAATTATTTCTATGTATTTTTCATGGATGGCATCATCAACTCGTATTTGTTGCATTTATCATCATCATCATTATCATTATCGCCATCGATATCAAAAGTATGAATGAATTATTTCGAAATTTGTACAGAACAAAAAGGAAAAAAGCAACAAACATGAAACCAGAACACCACAACTTTTGTCAATAAGATATTTGGGTTTTGTTTTTGGCAGCAGGTGTTTGACACCCTCTTAAAATATTTTTTTAGACTTTTACACAAAATCACTACTGTGACATTTTTGATGAATATTTTTCAACTCCTTTTATTTTATTTTTTTTTTGTCTTCTTCTTCTTTTGCTCAAATGATTCTTTCACGGGAACACTTCTGACTCTGCAAAAGGATTATTGTATTTTTTTGTTTGTTTGATTGAAGTAATGGATGAAGAATTTTATTGGATTTTTGGTCACCGAAGCTATATGTAAGCTTTTTGTAGATAGTATGAGTTCTTCTCTCTTCTTCTTCTAATGACACAACAGTCCATAGAGGGCCTAAGCCGAGCTTTGAGAATGGAAATTTATATTCTCGATTATTTATTTGGTATTAATCTGCTTCTAGTTGTTAAAATATCTTGAGCAAAACGAATTGGTTAATGCCCGAAAATACGGTTTCCGTCGAAATCGCTCTACGGGCGATCTCATGGCGGTCCTCACCGTGTGCTGGTACCACAGCGAAAATATCCTATGCATATTCCAAAATAAGCGCAAGGCAAAGCCTTACATGTTCCAAAAGGTAAATGATCTTACACCAAAGCAAAAAAAAAAGTTTGACTTAAAAGAGCAATAGAGTTGTTACGATTGGACGAACGTGGCGAATTTCCAAACATTGTGTTCTCTGATGAGAAAAATTTCCCTTTTCCGCAGTTCATAAACTCTCAAAATGATCGTCTTACGAAAATTTAAGCCTACGAATGGCCACCCGAAGTAATTTTCCATCTCAAGTAATGGTATGGGCAGCTTAAACGTTAAAGAAATAATAGAACTGATTATAAACTTCAATATGAGCATTATAAGCATAAAGGAATTCAATGTTTTAGATAAAATAAATTTCTTTACAATCGATTCTTACAACGATTTCAGCATAGTTTAAAGTTAAATTCTAATTATTTTTGGAATTTTATTCCATCTAAACGAGGGTGTTGCTCCCTATATACCCTCCTGCGTGACGTACAATAGTGTATCCTCTGATAACGTTTCTATATACTACAAATCTTTTGGCTTACTATTTCAAATCAAAAATTTTTGAAGTTCCATACGTTTTTTGGAACGAAAACTAATGGATTTTTTACCGCCTAAGGCTATCATTGTGAATGAATTTAATTTCTGACCAAAAACTAAACAAATATTATAGAACAACCACCACATTCACGGATATGGATCCGGTTAACTTTTTCTCTTTCCAAAACTCAAATTATCACTTCGAGACATCCATTTTCAGTCGATAGAAGACATAATAGAAGATAGAAGACAGTGGTCGCTGTGGCGTAGTGGTAGTGCGTTGGACTGCTACGCAGACTGTCCGGGGTTCGAATCTCGTCACAGGCAAAACCAAAAAGTAAAAAAAAATTATTTTTCTACATGGCACCACCTCTTGGCAGGCAATGGCAAACCTACAAGAGTAGGAATTGCTATGAAAAGCTTTTCACTTCGCCGTTCGGGTTCGGCGTTAAACTGTAGGGGACCTACATTCCATTCATGTACAAATATAACACGCACAACATGTATGGATGCGAAAAGCTCGGCCTAGGACCTCCATGGGCTGTTGTGCCATTAAAAGTAAGTAAATAAGTAAGAAGACATAAAAAAGAGAACAGAAGTCGATTCCGGAAAATACGTTTGAGAAATGTTTTGATGATTGGATTATTCGTAAGTGCATTATTTCGGAATGGGCCTACTTTGCAGGCGATACCATAAATTTGAATGAATAATAAATACTTTGTGTTTTACACTTACTTTTCTGACAGAATGAATACCAAGTCTATCCTACGCTAGAAACGATTTAAAACTTCCTACAACGACAGCATAATCCATTTCCTAATTCGTTTCGAAAAATTCAATTCGTTTTAAAAAAGAAAATAAAAACTATTTACTCAAACATTACTCAAAACACTTGTTAGTGCATTCCCTGAGAGAAATGGTAAGAAATTTTGCTCATAACCACTCATGAATGAATAGAAACTGGTTTTGGGTAGAAAACAGTTCCAGCGTCGGATAAACATACTTAATCGTAGTAATCGTTTCGTTGGATCCGCAATCATGTTGCACAGTGTATTGCACAGAAATATGTATGAGCATTCTTTTGCCAGTGTATAGGGCTACTTTTGATGTAGGTTTTCTAGCTATAAGCTCACAACTTTCCAACTTACTTATATGCACAATCATACCAAACCCAAACCCAAACCCACTGCCCGCTACCTCCACCCACCACCTCCCTAAAAAGGTAAAAGAAATTACCAGAAGCAACAGTTTGTCGTTTTACCTAGGAATGTTGTAGAAATCGTTTACCATGTAACTAAGCATTTTATTTTTATTTCAACGAGAACAACAACGGGGAAAAGAGTACAAAAGGAATTTGCCTGGAAGTATGCAAAGAATTTTGAAATGGCATTTTGTGTGTGAAAATGTGTTTATTTAGGACACAAATATTAGGTGCTCGTATCTCGCAATATCAAGCAATGAGCAAAACAAAGAAAGCCTAGCAAAAAGGATAACAAAAACAATTTTATTTGGAATGTTTCTGAAGGGAATACAATGTATGCTAAAGATTTCATATTTTGAGTGGCTTTTCTTTTGATAAATGTTTTCAAATACCTACGAATACACAACACGTTTCTATAAGTAAGTGAGGAAGAAAAGGATCAATGTGTATGCTTTTAACTTTCAAATTGCTGTGTTTTCTTTTCCAGATCTTCCACGAGAAAGATTGCTGCAAACCTCAAATCATCACACAAATGAATTTATCTTCTGGCAAATAAATCAGTAATACTACAATTAATTAAATTCCAACCGCGAGGAAACACGAAGTGGCAAATAAAAAAAAATGCACGTAACCGAAAATCATAAATTAATCAAAAAACAAAACAAGGAAAAACAGCGAGCATAAATTTATGCATATTCATTGTAAGACACTCAAGTCAGGCACAGTGCGAGTACATGAGCCTTAATGTTATGCTGTGAAAAATAGGCG
This sequence comes from Palloptera scutellata, assembly GCA_958295655.1. Lineage (NCBI taxonomy): Eukaryota > Metazoa > Arthropoda > Insecta > Diptera > Pallopteridae > Palloptera > Palloptera scutellata. The sequence continues at coordinate 95,263,211 of OY282449.1, read as the reverse complement.
TATTTAATATGAATGTGTGTGTGTGTGTGTGGGTGTGTGTGAGTACGTGTGAGTATGATATGGCAACGAAAGAATGGTAGTGTAGCATTTAGCAGCGGCAGCATGCTTCTTATAATTAATTACAACACTACAATGGAGTAAGATAAAAGCCGGAGAGAAAGAATAATTGAATTTCTGTGCAAATTTTCACAAGTACACACACACAAATGGCATGACTAAAACAAAATGGCTAATTGTAGCTAGGGCTAGGAAAAGCGCCAGGAAAATCAAATGTGCACAAGAAACGCAAGTAATTGCCACAGTGTGGTCTCATTAAACGCAATCAACTTCCTTTTAATTCCCCTCTGAGGGCGTTATTAATTGCCTCTCTCGCGCTCTCTCTCTCTCTCTCTCCCTCGCTCTATCTCTCATTCTAAATATTGCTGTACATAATAAAATGTACAAATTTTTATAAATAATACAATATAAGTATTTTATTTTTTATTAAATGCCTTGGATTAAAGCAGAAATTACTTAAAAACAAAGATTACGAAATTTATTTTAGCAAAAAAAATTCTTTGCCCAGATTTTATGCCAAAAATGAATTTGCACATTTTTCACTGCTCGTGCCCAACAAAGTGAATTACAAAGCAAAAATTCGTTTCCTTTTGAGCTTTCTCACTTTTCACTTTCTAACTATAATGGTACATTTTACAATTGCATGACTGTTTGAAGGGTTGATATGGCGCCCTAGTATCACAGCACAGTGGAATTGCTAGAATAAAAATTTAAAAAAATGTTTGTAGAAGTCTACTTCTTCAGAAGGATTGCGTTTTGGGTTCTCAGCTTAGGTTTAGTAATCATGTGAAAACCAGAGTCTATTGCAGACATTGCAGGCGTGATCTAAAGGATTTCTGATTCTGATTTATGCAAAAGAATAAGCCAAGCCTTGTATAGTTCAGATTGATGAATCTCTGATCCCAGGTGTGCTACATCTGGATTAACTTCATTGTCAATGCATACAACGCCCTTTACAAAATCATCATCTCCATCAAAATATTCATAATCAAAGCATCATCATTGTAATTATAATCTTACCATCATCCTGAGTATTATTATCATCATTACAATAATCATAATCAACAAAATATTCAGGTTGTAAGATCTCAACAGTTGGAAAATTTGCCACTTGCCGGTCTGAAAACTCGCGAATGGAGGTTGGAGGTTGGAGGAGGTTGACTACAAACTTGGCAAATCCCTATGTTCGTCTATGTTTTGTTGTGCTGATGCTAGTTGTTATCTATCCACGAAGGAAAGATTTTCAATCAAATTTTCAAGTAAGTAAATCTTCTGCCCTTCTCTTTCGTTGAGAACCTAGGCATTCGGCCACCTCAATGATAATCACTTGTATAATCACTGAGGACTTTCGTAGGTACTCAATGTGATGAGTGTTGATGCAATTATTGGCTCTAAAGAACTCATTGGCCATTCATGCGGTCTCTCCGCATTAGTCTTGATTTCGAGTTGTTTTTCAATGAAATTTGAATTCTTGTAGACTTCACAACCTCAAATTGCGAAGTCTACACTCTCGTGATGTCTCGGTGCCGGTTTTTGGGTTTTGGTTTTATAATAGAATCTGAATTTTGTTGAGTTTTCATTTTTCGACGAAGTCTACATTCTCGCTGTCTCTCAGCTGAAGTTTTTACTGGACAATTTTATCGTAATGCAATCGCCAGTTTTTTGTGCACCAGTTTATATTTTTTTTAGTCCATACTCACTCATTCTTTCAGCTGTAGACAAATTTCTAACGATTTTTGTTTGAAACGTAACATTTTTCTTTGAAATATCAAATTATGTTCAGCGTCCTCTATCAATCAAGTTTGAATTATGCGCAAATCAGAGCTCTTTATCAATCAAGTTTGAAGTTTACGCGAATCAGCGCCCTCCATGAATACAGTGTGATTCATACTCGTGGATACATGTGTGCTGCACGTAATTCATGTGTATATACATATGGATCCTAATTTGTTTCATAATTGATTGATAGAGGGCGCTGCCCTTCATTTCTGTGACAATTTCCGATGCGACGATCATCTTTTACCCCATCGTAAACATAAAAACGATTCTAAAGAAATAAACTTCAATGAAAAACAAATTTGGTTTGTCATTGTAAAATGAACGATTTCTCTCTTCAGGGTTTTAAAACGTTTCGTAACCACTCTAACGTAACACTTTTCCCACTAACACTCTAGTAAGAAGAAGAAGGAAGAAAGATTGATATAGAAAAATTCGAAAGTTCGTGTCTTACTTACTACCAAATAGTTTAGGAGATAACAATTACTGATACTGGCCGTTTGTCATCAAAATCTAAGGCAGGGCATTAAACATTGAATATACTACATAGTTAAGCGAGTATAGTAAGCATTCTAGCATCTTCGCCGTCAATAGACTGCAATTACATACAGTACTAGCGGACTCCATGCACGTTTCACCGAGCATAATTGAAAAGGTGCTTCAAAGCAGTTTAAATTTAAAGTTTTTATTTATTGTAAAACTCTATGGTAAACCACATTTTTAGTTTTCTTATTATCTTGGCAATTAATGAATAATACTGATGGTTTGCCTACATGTGAACAGGCTACGTATAATTGTCCATGAGAAAATATTGGATATTCTAAGTTGATACCACAAATTTCCAAAGATTGACCTTGCGCTTTATTAATGGTAATTGGGAATGCAACTCGCACTGAAAATTATACACGTTTGAATTTGAAAGGTAAATCGGTTGGAATCATCGGAATTCGTGGTATTAACACGTCTTCACCTTTGAATTTTCCAATCAAAATAGTTGCTATAATAACATTGACCATCAATTTTCTCACAGCAAGCCTCGTACCATTGCCAAAATTTCGATTGATTCAAATATCGAAGCATAATAATAATCGCACCGACTTTCAATTGAAGGTTATGCGGCGGTAATCCGGATAAATCCAAAGAATTCAAAAATTCTGTAAGATAGTTAACCGCCCGCAACTTCTTCATTGATAGCAGTATCAATAGACTTATACGAAACGAAAATACCAGGTATTTTGGATTGTAAGTATAGCAAAATTTAATTCATTGACCACGAGTGATATTCGGGAAATTTCCAATTTGTTTGGTGGAGGATTAATTTTGTTGTCAGGAGATTTCCGACAAACTTTGCCAATTATATCAAGATCAACTCCTGCCAATGAAATACTTACATGCTTGCTTGAAATCATCGTATTTGTGGAGACATGTAAAAATATCTTTTCTTTCAACAAATGTTCGTGTTCAATTGCAAAATGATGCATCAGCTGTTGAATTTTCAAAGCAATTGATGACAATTGGAAATGGTGGAAAAGCTTTTCACTTCGCCGTTCGGATTCGGCATTAAACTGTAGGTCCCCTCCATTCATGTACAAATATAACACACACACCATGAGTGGATGCGAAAAGCGAAAAGCTCGGCCTAGGCCCTCCATGTTCTGTTGTGCCATTAAAAGTAAGTAAGTAAAGTAAGGAAATGGTGCAATGCCAGTTGATTAGACTGGATTGATTATGTTGCCGGATAACTTTTGCAGAATTACACCATCGTTTCCACTCTTTGCGCTGAATTCTCCGAGGTAAAATACACACGCTGTCCGTTTTCAAGATGAACAGCTAAATGCTGCACTGTTGGGTAACGTTCATGTATCGAAAATGAACAAATGCGCGACATCGCCTCGTTACTCAATTTCATCTGGTGTAATTTTGTTGACTAAGCAAATGAGAATGTGTGCATGGGGCAATCCACGTTTCTGCCACTCAATTGAGTACATCCAATAGCGCACTTCACCAAACACTTCTGCTTTTACAATGAAATTCATAAATAATGAAAAATCGAAAGAAAGTCAATTCCAAATTCCAAATTATTTGCGGCTCGCTAATTTACACGAAACGATCGCTTTGTTTCAGAAAAAAACTTTCTCACTTGTGGAAAGATAAGCAAATTGTATCAAAACAAATGATTTCGTTAAAAAATATGGGAATAAAAGTATGAAGTAAAAATACATTCCTTATTGATGTGTTTTCAATTTGTAGTGAATGCGTTGAAAGATTCAAAAGTTGTAGGCATTTTACTCTTTTTATGGGCGTGGCAGTGGGCGGATAAATAGCATATGTGCGTCAGAAAAGCATGTACTTTAATATGAAAGTTGAATTTTTTTTAAAAATCTAACCGTTACCGAGATCATTCATCACACACATAACATATTCTCATTTTTATATATACTGATAGATGGAACAAATTTGAGCAAATACTCAGTGTAACACAAAGATAGATTAATTTTTTAATTGCAGTTGGTTAAAACACATTAAATGTCATCGTCAAACTGAAGAACACATATCTTACAATTGCTAAGGAAACATAACGGTATATTTTTTACTGCTATTATTTTTTTGTATGTATGTATCATAATGTATGTTATATGCTCAAATGTGTTACATCGCTCGGTGATCATTTTAAATTAGAATTCTGTTCGTAACTTGTTGAATTCATTTTATTCGCAATTTAAAAATTATCTCAAGTAATTGACAAACAACAATGTGGTAAGAAGAAGCAACAAAATACAATTTTGTTAAAAATGAAAAAAAACCAAAGTTAACATTTCAGCTAGGATGAAGAAAATAACACTGTCAACAATCGAAATTGTGATCAAAAATCGGAATGAAAGCCCGACGAAAAATGCAACTACAGTTCGCAAAATTCCAAAGAAAAATACTGGACCCCGGAGCAATGGGCTACCGTATTATGGACTGATGAAAGCAAAAAGCAATATGCACGGGTCAGATGAAATTCAGTATGTCTGGAAGAAGCCATCAAAGAAGAAAGTGTAGGTGATGTGATACCCACGATACTACTGTGGGCAAAAGTTAGTAAGACTTTGTTCATAATTTAAAATTTTTTTATTCATTCTTCCAAATCTATTTCGTCCCCTTCAAAGTAATCCCCCCCGGCCCAATACACTTGTGCCAACGTTTTTTTCAATTCTCGAAACAGTTGTTAAAGTCAATTTCCGGAATAGCCTTCAATGCGCTTAGCGATTCATGTTTAATGTCTTCAATTGACTCAAAACGGTCAAACGGTCCACGAAGCGGTTTTTTTGAGTTTAGAAAATAGCCAAAAGTCACACGGTGCTAAGTCAGGCGAATAGGGTGGTAGGGTGGTTGCGGAACGATATCAGTCGAATTTTTGGCAAAATGGTCTCGTAAAACCAATGCAGTGTGAGTGTGATTTTGGAACCAATCGTGCATGCACTCTTCTTAGGCCCAAATGATGTTTTAAAATAGTTTTCACTGATCCTTCCGATATTCCAACGATGCCAATAAGGTCTCTGACTGTTAATCGATTAGTCGATTCTCGAGCACCAATTCCTTGATTTTATTGACCAGACGTGTTGATCATCAGTTGATGTTGATGTTGATTGCCGTCCTGGACGTGGTTCGTCGTCAACGCGTTCTCGACCATCTTTGAACAATTTGTACCAATCAGAAACACTTGCTCGCGACATACAATTATCACCGAAGGCCTTTTGCAACATTCTGAACGTTTCGGCACCAGAAATTTGATTCCGCACACAAAATTTAATGGAACTTTGTGAAAATCGCCGAATGCACTTTTTGTACTTCAGAAAGACAAGCGTATACTAAACACTAATGATTATTTTGATGTGACATTTGGCACAGATGTCACCGACAGTCGTACCAACCTTAAAAAAATAATATTTTGATGAATGGGTTTCCGCGCGAAATTTAAATTAAAAAGTCTTACTAACTTTTGCCCACAGTAGTATATACCAACCAAAATTTAATAAGCTGGTGTCCGAAGTTGGAAGCAAAATGGACGCCAATGCGTATGAATATTTCAGTATTGGAACAAGGGTATATTTCCTCTTTGAAGAAGTTGTCACTTCAACAAAAATCTACCATACTGATGTAGAACAACGATCAAACACACAAGGCGAAAAAACAGCCCAGTTCCTTCAACGGAAGAAGTAATGGAATGGAGTAATGGCATGGCCCCCTCAAAATCTCAATCTCTCAATCCGAACCCAAACGAAAACTTATGGTCTTCCTTAAAAAAAGAGAGAGTTTATCACTGCCAGAATTTACCAAAAAATAAAATGGAGTTGTTCGTTCGATCGGCGTGAAGATGTTTGGGGTTCGATAATGCAAAAATAGTGCAAAGGCCTTGGTAATAGCATGCCTGAGATCCAAGCTCTTCTTGAGGCAAAACGAGGCTAGACCCGATATTAATATTGAAAATATAATTTTATATCAAAATTAAACAAGCGTCTTATTGAAATGAATAAGTGTTTTAAGTTCCTTATACAAGTTAAGTTAAAACAGCTTTTTATTTTTTATATTACGAAACGACTCGGTTTATTTGCTAATAATTAGGCAGTGAATAGTTAAATCAAGACCACAATCGAGTCATGCTTGATTTTACAACATGATCATCAATTCCATCACCAACGTTATCATCAACTTCATCATCAAACCCTCTTCGGTGAAAATTCTTGGAGGCAGTCGTTGTTGCATTTTGCTTGCGGAGGAGAGCTAGGCTTATAAGGGTTAGAGTTTTGCGCGCGGTACCAAAGATATGTGTGTCTGCAACTGTTATCACGACGTGGCGCCTTTGTCACGTTTTCATTAATCGTTTTCGTGATCAGGTTCACTCTCTCATTCTCCCTCCTATTTCCTCTCACCTATCAATCTTCCTTCCATTCAACACAATACTCGGCATTCATAGGGGTACACCCTGTGTGTTGAATGTTACAATAAAAAAAAAAAAGAAAGACTGCAGGCAGGAGTGGATCAAAACATATGCGACCAGGGCGCAATAAAAAATTAAGCTGCAATTTCTGCTCCATTAACTTACATAAGAAAATATATATAATTTTTTTTTTTTTTTTTAATAAAAATTACTTTGATTTGTTATTCAAAACACGAATTTGAATTTTCTAATTAAACATATTATATAATTATTACACCAAAAATAAAAATATTAAATTTATTTGCTCAATTTTGTTACATACTATATATGAAGCGAAGAATGGCTTGAAGGAGTATAGGGTGACAGTTTAGGAGCCTCAAAATCAGGCTCTGATGTCCAAAGAAGTAAAAAAAATTTCCATGAGCAAGGAAGTGTCATGGATGACCGTTCATACATTGATGCCCTTCATACTGTTGCAGAACAGTAAGTGTTCCACAAGGATCTGTATTTGGAACGCTGCTCTGTAACATGATGTACGATGACGTTTTTAGGCTTAACACCCACGATGATACGCACATTCGTGAATTTCGCAGATAATATTGCAATACCTATCGTTGGGAAATATATTGGAGAAGCCGAACGAATCGGTGTAATGAAACCATACGAACAATCCGTAACTGACTTAATTTAGTTGGGCTGAAGCTGGCCGAACATATGGACAACTGAGGCCGTACACATTAGTAGTAGAAGGGTTTTGGTGGTAGCAAAAGTAAGTGTAGGAAATTGCGAAATTATATCCTAAACGGCAATCATGCACCTTGGCATCATGATATCATGATAGATGCAAGTCTATCGTTCAAACAGCAAGTTGTGTGCATTGGTGAAAAAGCAGCTAAAGCAACCATGGCGTTATCCAGATTATTAATCAATACGAGAGATCCTCGACAGAAACGACGCCAAATTATCACAAGTATTGTAAAATCCATAATATTATATGGTCCTCTAGTATGGGCAACGGAAGCAAAGTATAAAAGCAATATTCGGAAAGATGATTCTGTATATCGCCTCTGTGCTCTTACAGTATACACGGCACTTATCGAACGGTATCCAATGATGCCGCTTTAGTAATTGAGGGAATAGACTGCACTGGAGGTATACAACCAAAATTGCAGTGAACCAGAAGCAACCTTCCGGAATCATATAACAGAAGCAGCAGCACACCGCTGCGTTGATACATGTGGCAAAACAGTTGGACACATTGCAATCACAGGCCGCAGGACACATCGACTGATATCTGACATTCGAAGCATGGTGAAGTCGATTGTAAACATCACACAAATTCTCACCGAACATGAGTGTTTCCCAGCGTATTTACATCGTTTCAATCGCAAATCCGACCCGTGCTCTACGCTGAGCAGTCATATGCCCGAGGGTGCTGAACACGTGTTCTTCAAATGCTCGTGATTCCAAAACATGAATGTGCACATTTGACGAACATACTCGGAGAAACAATAATGCCAAATAGCATCATCTAACATATGCTGGCGCCAACAGCTGGATGGAAGAGCATTTGCAGTATGCTTCGGCTACTGCGGTAATCTTACAGTTGCGGCGCCTTGAATGGCAAAGAAGAGAAAGCGAACAAGCTCATAATCAACGATAACAGTTTAACTCTGTACCAACTCTGCGAAGTAATACCCTAATGATAGTGCCACGGGGAGAGTGATAGAAGCGGAAGTATGTGGTTTTAGTCAGTAGGAATCCGACATAACCAGATAAAAATTCGAGTTCTGCAGTACCTATCAAAGAGGATTCCACCTGCTAAAGGCCAAAAAAAAAAACATCTTAGCAATGGCGTATTTGATAGAATGCTGGACTGCTAGGCATAGTGCCCGGGTTAAAATCACTGCGCAGTAAAAAAATTTGAAAACAAATTTTACAATTTTCTAAACCAGACTTCTTGGCAGGCAATGGAAACCCTCTAAAAATAAAATTTGTCTAAGAAAATCTTCTCAATTCACCGTTCGTATTCGGCATAAAATTGTAGATCCCTTCTACTCATGTAAAAATATAACTTCGCACAACATGAGTGTAGGTATGTAAAAAGCTCGGTCTTGATTCTCCACGAGTTGTTGCGCGGAAGAAGAAGAAGAAGCATTCCAAAGATTAATGTAAAAAGTACAACACTGGTTAAACGAAATACCAATACTAAATCAAAATAAAAATTCTCACCAAAGTTAGACCAAAATTCAGACTTGAATTTCAAACCGAAATTCAGAACCAATTTTATGGCTGACTTAGGGTCAAAAGGAGACTGAATACAGACCAATTTCAGTTCGAAATCAACAACGAGTTTAAATTAAATTTGTAAATAAAATTCAAACCAAAAGCAGATCAATATGTGCTTACCTAATTTCAGTCCTACAAACAAAAAAGAAACTCAGATCAAAAAAATGGGAATAATTATTAGACACCTTCTGATGAAAATCATATCAAAATTCAACCTAAAAAAATTCAGACTAAAAGTCTAGGCCCAATTTTGGTACAAATTTTAGGCTCAAATTTACCCAAAACTGATACTCATAATAAAAAAATAAAATAAAAATAAATCATACCTACTTCTGATTACATTTCAGATTAAATTTCCAACACAAATTCAAATATTCAGAACCAATTCCAATTTAAAACTCAGACCAAATTTTAGAATAATATTCCAAACTTTTAACCGAGTTCAAACAAATATTTAAGCAAAAATAGTTAGCAAAGTTGGAACACAGATCAAAATTCATGCAGGAATTGAGACGGAAATGTAGATTAAACTAAGACCAAATTATGGCTAAATTCAGAGCAAAATTCGAGATAAAATTCAGAGAACTGAATCAGTAAAATACCCAAAGACCCACAAACTAAAGATTAAATTTCAAAGCGATACTCAGACCTAATTCAAATCAAATTTTTGAACAAAAACTCAAAAACTGGAATGCGTATTCCGACCCACTTTCATCCCAAAATAAAGACCACAATGAATATCAAAATAATGGTCAAAACTTAGATCAAAATTCAGACCAAATTTCAAACCAAAGTCTGATAAATTTTACCCCAAAAGTCAACTCACGAGCAGAGAAATTTTTATATTCAAACCATTACGAGAAGGTGGTACATAAATAGAATTTTATTAGTTTTTTTTAGAAGGGCGGCAGAATCCATAGCTATTCTCTGAATCCAACAGTTTTATAACTATAACATACTAGTACAAAGTAAGTGTGAGAAATTAAATTTTTAACTTTTCTAGACCCAGTTTGCGAAAGTTTCTTTTATACACTGAACAAAATATTTAATTAAATCAATTCTTCTACTGCCCCTAGCCTAAGAGTTCTAAAATCTAGGCGCTCAGTTCTAAAAACTACCCTGCCAAAGAGCAATACATCTCTAGCTAACTATAACTAGTTCTAGTTTTTCCTTCCCATTTGTGCTCATCTCCTCTTACAAAGCAAACTAGTAGGTAGACATTGGCAAGGATTACAGTCTCAGCCTTGTAGAAATGCCAATGAGTAATAGAGAAAAGGATATCCGCAATGTACTTAGTGAGACTATGATAGTATTACAAAGAAAAAGAAGACGAAGCAAAAAAGAAATGCGTAAAAGAACAAGTGAAACAAAAGAAACTGCTTCAAAAACATATTGCAACAAAACGTTTGTAAGCTTTACGCACACAAGAATAAAACGAAAATATCTCCGAAAGTATTTACAGTGTGGATTTGTGGATTACTTGGAAAATATCTTTCTATTTCCAAGAACGAAAAAGTATTATATTTCAATGCATTAAAAATGATTAAATTTAGAAAACTATGCTCAAAAGCTATTCAAACTTTTATGTAGTATACAAAATTTGCCTAAGTGAATGTAAAGTAAGTTAAATTACCACGCAATAACCTGAATAGAATAACTTTGAGAATATCTAACTAACTCTTATTATTATTATATTTCTTAGTCATAAATCATCTCGGAAAATACAGGGTGGACCATGTCTAATTCATCAATGTAACGCATCTTCCTTGCTAATTTTTAAAGATAAATGGATAAAGTGATACATACCACAGATCCAAAAACTGTACCCAACTGTTACTCGTTGAGGGTGCATTGGCCTCTCAATTAATCGCCCATGGTTTTTCTGAGCCCCAGATGTGACAATTTTGCCTAGTAACCTAACTACCGAGGTTAAAGTGAGCTTCGTCAGAAGAGATGTTTGAGCACATATGCTCATCTTCTTCCAAGCTCTTCAGAACGAACCCAATTAGCGGAGCAAAAACATTGCGGTTGGGACTCGTGGCCTCAGCTGTTGTACTAGATGAACTTTGTATGGCTTCTTACAAAAATACACTACAAAGAGCAACATCAGCAGTTGTGCGCACAACAGTAGTACGAGAACGACGTAGTTTTATCCAATAAAGATCCAGTTTCACGCACACGGTTCACAAATTGATCCACAAATCGTGTGGAAGGCGCTTACCTTCTACCGAATGTTGAACATAATTTTCTCACACTTTCGGTAGAAGATTCTCCAATTTGCAAGTAAATTTGTAGTATTTCAAAGCGTTGTTCAAGCGAAAAGCTCGGCCTAGGCCTCTGTTCTCATCGAACAAACCTTTCTGCATATCTCCATTGAACGTAACGTTGCGGCCCTCATCGTCTTTGAAGAAGTACGCCCAATGATGCTGCCTGCCCATTAACCGAACAGCAACCAACAGTGAATTATTCGGGATGCATTGGTAGCTGCTGAATTGCCTCTGGTTGGTCTTCACTCCAAATACGGCAATTCTGCTTATTCACGTATCCATTGAGCCAAAAATCCATTGAGTCTCGTCGCTGAAGACAATTTTGCAATAAAAAAAACGGATCCTCATCCAGCTTTTCTAAAGCCCATTCATCGAAAACTCGACGTTGTGATAGATCGCCTGGCTTCAGTTCTTGCACCAGCTGTATTTTGTATTGCATTAATCCGAGATCTTAGCGTAAAATGTTTCAGGTGGTCAAATAACACAAATCCAATTGCTGCGATCGCCGCCAGATGGACATATCGCGATCTTCTTCAACACTGACGTATACAGCAGCAATATTCTTTTCGGTACGCTTTCTATGGATACGATTTGGTGGATTGATGTCAAAAAAAGTGATACTGGTGCGAAATTTGGTCACAATGAGCTATACAGCTATACTCTGTAGGTCGATTATGACGACCATAAAATGGACGAACCTTGCCGAACACATTTTTCGCAGAGCACGAATTTTAATAATAAATTTCAATAATTTGCAAACGTTGTTCAGGCGTTTTTGTTTTTGTTTTTGAGCATTTTTTACTTTGACGCATGTCAAGAATCACTGTCAGAAATATAAACGTCGAAAACCAAGTAGCAAAAAAATCACTTATAAAACAAATTTTCCGTTACACACAATACGAACATGACATTAGAGTTGCCACACACACACTCCAAATATACCAGTTGTTCAAATTACAAAAGTTAAATGAACCACCCTTTAAATACTCGTTCATTCCATGTGCTAAATAAATATTATCATATTTTTCCTGTTGTATGTTTGTAAATTGTTGCTCGACTTCTCTTGTATCTCTTGCTGCTGTTACACTTTTCTACTCTGCTTTCTAAAGAAGATAAAATGCTTCACAACGATAGCCACTCGAGAAATTGCAATAAAACAACAGTGGATTCTAACGATTATGCAAATGAAAAGAACTCGTACTCGTAACTAAGTACAACTAAAATAGTTTTTAAATGCCAAACAAAAAACTACAAAATAAAATAAAATATGGAAAGCGAATACAAAATAACAACTACATTTTTTATTTTGAACACTCACAGTGGTTCATATAATATTTATGAAGTTTCTCAGGAGACACCTACACAATTATGTAGAGTGAATAGTGTGAGAAAAAATTCATTCGCCCCAAATCGAAAATGCAATATCCTTTATTTTTATTAGACCACACACACATAAATAAGAAAAGCTCCTTGGCTTAGAATCTACTCGTGTAAGAGCTTTCGTTTTTGATGAGTTTCGACTTGCGGAGTTAGGATTAACTTGTGGTATTTGATAGTGACTCCGACTCCGTTGCCATTAATGAATACACGAATTGGGAATTACTCCCTCGAGAATTGGGAATTACTCCCACAATTGTTACGTGATACTTTAACCTAACGCTGTTAGTTTTCCTTTAATGATTCTTAAACAATTCCTTTATTCATACATTCCTTAAATCGGTTTGGTTTATATGTTTTCAAAAGTGGTTTCGAATGACCTAAACCTGGTCTGTATTTTCTAGTATAATTCTTTTTGCTTTTCCCCATTTTTCCGAACTAATTCTCTAATTCCGCAGAATGGTTCAGAACCTATGAAAGCAGTTTATCCACATTTCTTTGCTGGTATATCAGCAATTTCATTTCCTTCAATCCCAATATGCCCCGGAACTCATACGACCAAATCTGATTATATAAGCCGAGTATATTCAGATTATCGAGACACTCAATGTAAAACTAGTTTTGAGGGGACCTGGTGAAGTTTGAGTGCCTTGATAGACGTCTGACTAACGACGGTTAGAAAAGTTTAGGTAAAAGTGTCTTTTTCCTCAGGGTATTCAATTTCTTCCTAACTCAATTCTTGAGATCTTAATCTAACCCGAAATACATAAAATGGAACATAGAAAGTAGGAATGCGATAATTTCAAAACTTTCGGATTTGAAATGAAAAAAAAAAAGAATAATATCCACCCCTCGCCATTCGAAAACCCTATGGACTGCGCTGATACTACTGTAAAATAATTTTGTGAGTCTAGAATTACTGATTACTTATATTCAGATTGCACTGGACCGATGCTGACTGCCACATCCCAACTTGAGTATGCTGGTATGATCATTCACTACTAGTTGCACCCAGTCTCTATCCAAAGATTCACTACTGCTATTAGTAACAACAGCCTGCTGAGGGCCCAGGACGAGTTTTCACCTACCAACTTACTTAGCTGGCACTACAACCGATGATCGGTCTTGGCCGCCTCGAGAAAGCTTCGCCAGTCACCTCTGCTCGACGCTCGCTGGCGCCAGTTGATAAGGCCAAGTGCAGTCAAGTCCCCATGTACCTGGTCTTTCCAAAATAGATTAGGACCTACTCTTTTGTGTCTTCCTCCACCGTGGCTCAAATAAAACACCCTTCTAGCCTCAGCGCCTTTAAGTTGGGCATGCTGTATTTGAATAGGAAGTGGATGAACAGATTTATTTTGCACCGATCGGTACTAGGAAAAGCTTTACTTAAGCGATTCTCACTTTTAAAGCGTTGCTATTCTGAAGGCGTCAGTAAAGAGGTGATGGTGATACTATTTTAGCCAATTTTTTCAAGCATCAAACCCAATCACTCTGCATAATAAAATATTTATACCGCAACACAAAAATGTAGCGCCGCGTCCCGACACATGAAACATCGTGAATTTTGATAGCAAAAGCAACAGGAGCCAGCAATATTTTGGCCAAAATTGAAAGCGCATGCTAGCGTGCCGTGAGCATAACACGACCGAGTGTCTTCTTCTTGTGCATTTCATTTAAATATTTTATTGCACAAACATTTGGTCTTTCTCTATTCCGCGATACAACCGACGACTGACTGCTTCAATGTCACATTAGAGGAGAACAGAAATCGGGAGATAAAACACAGAGGGAAGAGGGAAACGGAAAAGAAGCAAACATTCGAAGAGGGTTTCTTTCAACATTAGTATTCATCACTTCTGCTTGAGTGTTGCATGTAAGACAAACGGAATGGCAAACAAAAAAAACAGCTACAGAGGAAACAAAAAATGTAAACAACATGACGCACTTCCGTGGATGTCGCCGCCGTGCCATAATTTGGCATTGGGGCATGGTATAACTTGATGCTTAGTAGCATCAGCTGATGCTGAACTTTGAGAACAGAGTGATAATGTTGGCTATACGTTGAAGATATTGCTAAAGAAGCCTTCCACAAAACCGGCGGCTGGGCACAATATTAGCTGATAGTTTGTTGCGTTACCAAAGTGCGCGACGATACGAAACGGAAGTACCCAAAAGGCAATAGAGACGAATCGTTCTAGGAAAGTTGGTTAACATTACATAGTTTGCTGTTGCTATTGCTGTTGCTGTTATTTTTGCTGTCGTTGTTCTTGTTATTGTTGGAGCTGTATGTAGCTTTTTAGTGTTTTCTTCATAAAACCGAAAAATGAATTAAATTGAATGGAGTGAAAGCCCGAAGCAAGCAACAACAATAACATTAGTGAGTGAATTCATTCATCAGCATTAAGGTTAGGTTTTTTATGCTGACTGGCAACAATTGTTGCGGTGCTTTTATTTGCGGGCAATCTAAATGCCATGATAGATTTCATACTTACGGAATTAAGCAAGCATTGTAGTTTTCGGTCTAAGAGATTCCAAGTAAAAAGAAAAAACACAAAAAAAAACAACAATTTAAAAAACAGCGTAACAAGAAAACAGGGAAAAACTTTTTACAAAATTTACTTGCAATACGCTGATAAAAATGAAAAGAGAATTAAGAAGGAAAGCTGGTATTTTCCCTTGAAATTTATTAATTTCAACTTGAAAGAAACTAGAATATACACTGGCATTATGGCAATAAAAGTCCAGGTAAATGAAAATGTTGAACAATTGCGATCTAAGTACAAGGTTAGGCGATTGAAGTGATACCAACTTCACACCGGTATATCTGACAGCGCGATATTGCCAACTATGTCAAATTCATACCAATGACAGCTGTTCATATTATTTACAAGCTACCACAAGCATTGCGTCTAAGTTTTATAGAACAAAAGTTATTCGAAATGGAATTCAAACGAAATAGTGAGAATGGAATAGAAATGGAATAGTGTGATTGCGTTATATTTGAGTGGAAAATCACAACCAGCTATTGTTCGTGAGCTCAGGCATCTCAAAGTGAATAAAATATTTGTGTATCGCACCATAAATCATTATAATGATACAGGCAGCATTCCCAAACGCTATGGTGGTGGACGAAAAAAAAACATCACCTGAAATTGTTCGGAAAGTGAAGGCTCGACTTGAACGACATCCACGTCGTAGTGGGAATTAAATGGCCAAAGAACTCAAAATATCCAAGCGAAGCATCCTACGCATATTCCAAAATAAGCGCACGGCAAAGCCTTACATGTTCCAAAAGGTAAATGATCTTACACCAAAGCAAAAAAGAGTTCGACTTGAAAGAGCAATAGAGTTGTTACGATTGCACGAACGTGGCGAATTTCCAAAAATTGTGTTCTCTGATGGAAAAAATTTTCCTATTGAGCAGTTCATAAACTCTAAAAATTATCGTGTTTACTTTACCACCCGAAGTAGTTTTCCCATTTCTCAAGTAATAGTATGGGCAGCTGTGACCTGTGACCGCCGATGGACGCTGTCCAATCGCTTTCATTGACCCTGGTGTCAAAGTCTATGCGAATTATTATCGGGAAAATATTTTGGAAGCTACTTTAAAGCCGTGGGCACGGAAACATTAAGCTCGTGCACCATGGACGTTCCAACAATATTCGACACCGTTTCATAAAGCTCTGTGAACCAAGAATGGTTAAAAACCATGTCCCACACTTCATTTCGTCGACACAATGGCTTTCGAATTCGCCAGATGTAAATCCGCTGGACTATTATATCTGGGCCATTTTGAAAAGCAAGGTGAGGACTAAAAAATATGCCAGTATGGATGCGCTGAAGGAAGCCATTGTACGGGAATGCGCCAAAACACCTCAAGATCATATTCGTGCAGCATGCAACTCATTTTTTAACCGTTTAATGGCCATAGTCAAGGCAAAACGTGGCCACATCGAGCTAAAGTGAATAGATTCTAAAAATTTTATAATTACCACACATTTTTTTAATTTGATTCAATAAAAAATAATGTCACACAAAAAAAATATGGCTCCGGTTACCTTTTTCTCTTTTCAAAACTCAAAATACCCATTTTCAGTCGATAGAAGACATAAAAGAGAATTCGCGGAGAGAACAGAAGTCGATTCCGGAAAATACGTTTGAGAAATGTTTTGCTGATTGGATTATTCGTAAGTGCATTATTTCGGAATAGGCCTACTTTGCAGGCGATACCATAAATTTGAATGAATAATAAATACTTTGTGTTTTACACTTACTTTTCTGACAGAATGAATACCAAGTCTATCCTACGCTAGAAACGATTTAAAACTTCCTACAACGACAGCATAATCCATTTCCTAATTCGTTTCGAAAAATTCAATTCGTTTTAAAAAAGAAAATAAAAACTATTTACTCAAACATTACTCAAAACACTTGTTAGTGCATTCCCTGAGAGAAATGGTAAGAAATTTTGCTCATAACCACTCATGAATGAATAGAAACTGGTTTTGGGTAGAAAACAGTTCCAGCGTTGGATATACATACTTAGTAGTAATCGTTTCGTTGGATCCGCAATCATGTTGCACAGTGTATTGCACAGAAATATGTATGAGCATTCTTTTGCCAGTGTATAGGGCTACTTTTAATGTAGGCTTTCTAGCTATAAGCGCACAACTCTCCAACTTACTTATATGCGCAATCATACCAAACCCAAACCCACTCCCCGCTACCTCCACCCACCACCACCAGAAGCAACAGTTTGTCGTTTTACCTAGGAATGTTGTTAAATCGTTTATAACTAAGCATTTTATTTTTATGAAAGAGATTGAAAGAACTTACCTTCGATCACCAATAAACTTGAAATACTGCTTACAGCAGTGATTGAAATTTGAATATCTTCAAAATATGTTGTACAACTGTTATTATAATACTCTAGCATTGCTGGGAACGTGCTTTAACCCCCCACCCACGCCACTATGGTTGATTGAACTAACGGTAATAGACCCATATTATATTCATTGCCTGTTGTCTATAAATACCAACAATATTTCCGTGGGTGCATTTCATAAATATACAATTGAAACATAAATATACCATTGAAACAAATGATATTCTTAATTTTACAGCCGCTTGTTCGCTTGTGTTCTGTGCATTTCTCATGTGTGAGCATTTGGAAATTCCCGAAAATTCGGAAAATCTAACGAGTCACTGTCAAAAATGTCAAAAATGTCAAATATGTACGAGTTAACAAATGCTGCCAAAAAAATGTATAACTAAAAATAAATAAAAACAAAAAAAAAATAAAATAAAAAATATGACAATAAAATTAAAAATAAATTGTGAGTGTTCTTTCGAAAATTTAATGTGCGTGAATTGAAGCGCGGAGAAATCAACAAAACGAAAAGTGCACATTCCAGAAAATAATTTATTTTCATATCTAAATTCTTGCTTTTAAAATCTTAATTATTCAATAAAATTTTTTTTGAATTCCATGCGACTTGTTTTTAGTATTAATAATTTTGCAAAAAAAAAACATGCAACAGAAAACTTAAGTAATTTGTGAATGTGAACAAAACTGTTTGCAAGCGATCGAGCGATTATGTATAATTTTTTTCCGAAAGCAATTGAGACGATTTTCGGGTGCACGTGTTGCTTGCAAGTAGGGAAACCAACTGGTTTAAAGTTAGTGGATCAACTGGTTTGCTGAACACCAGTTTGGAATAGTTTGTAGGCCAATAAAATTCAACTAGTTGAAAGATACATGTTTTCGGAATAGTTTGTAGACCAATCAACCCTCAACTAGTTGAAAGATGCATGTTTTCGGAATAGTTTGTAGACCAATCAACCCTCAACTAGTTGAAAGATGCATGTTTTCGGAATAGTTTGTAGACCAATCAACCCTCAACTAGTTGAAAGATACATGTTTTTGGAATAGTTTGCAGACCAATCAAACATCAACTAGTTGAAAGACACATGTTTTTGGAATAATTTGTATACCAATCAAACATCAACTAGTTGAAATATAGATGTTTTCGGAATAGTTTGTAGACCAATCAACCCTCAATTAGTTGAAAGATGCATGTTTTGGAATAGTTGGTACACCAATCAAACTTCAACTAGTTATAAGATATAAGTATGTGTTTATAATAGTTTGTAGACCAATCAAACATCAGCGAGTTGAAAGATACATGTTTTCGGAATAGTTCGTAGACCAATCGAATTGTTTCAGTTTGGCAACCAGTTGTATTATTACTATTTTCTGTTTTTTTTTTGTTTTTTTGTTTTTTTTTTTTATTAATACATTCAACACACAGGCTGTACCCCTATGAATGAAGAGCATTGTGTTGATTGGAAGGAAGATTAATAGGCGGAAGGAAGAAGGAAGAGAATGAAGGAATGGAAATGTTCATGACTAGTACCTGTCATAGGCCTTAAGTACAATGGGCTACATAGCCTGAGTGCTTGAGGAACTGTCCTGCACTCGTTGGTCAGGTTCTCGGCCTTCTTCACATCCATCATTCACATCCAGTACCTGCTATAATTTTAAATTGTTAGTTGTTTTACTAGGATTAACTACTATTTTAAATAATTAATAAATAAAAAAGTTTTATTATAAATTAAAAGATATTTTTAATTTGGAAAAAATTTTAATTTTTTTTAATTCTTTTCAATTATAGTACATATTTTATTTTGATATTCATCAGTGATCTTTGTGACATTTCAAAATCTATTTAAGTGAAAAATAAGACAATATTGAAAATATTATATATCATTAAAGTGGTTGATCACTGCATTTGTTTTCAACCATTTTAAAAACTTATTCTTTCTTTTAATGACACAAGAGCCCATGGGGGCCTAGGCTGTGCTTTTCGCATCCACTCATCTGTGCGTGTTATATTTTTGTACATGAATGTTTTATGCCAAATCCGAAAGGCGAAGATTGTTTTTCTTTTGTTTATCTTTTAAACATCCCTTATTAGAATGTACGATTAGAACCAATAATTATGAAAAAAGTTTAGAATTCAATAAGACAAAATTCGTGAATTTAATTTAAGTTAGCACATGTGGTTTTGTTCGTTTCAATCTTCTCAATTTGTGTGTAATATCAAGAAGTTGAATGGTTTTCACATTGATGTGGTTGAGTAGTGGTTTTTCGTGTTTGGCAGCGTATTCTTCTATCACTTCTTTAATCCATTTTATATTTAAATCTTTGTGTATTTCTTGATTGGTTACATCGTGGTATGCGTTAGTAATCACGTGCAATAATTTATTTTGACTTTGCTGAATGGAGTCTCGATTCGATAGTTTCATACAGCACCAAAGCTATATACCATACGTCCAAATTGGTTTGATGATAAACTGATAAATTAGTATCTTGCAACGTAAGTTTAGTTGAGAATGATACCCAATTAGCCAATACATTTGACAACATTTGTGCTTGATCTGTTCAGCTTTCTATTTAAGCCCGTTATCGAAATGTAGCCCAGGTATATGGCTGAATCTGCTTGCGGAACTTTATTCCCATTGATATATGTATGCAGGTTGTTGCTTATTCGCTGTAATGTGTAAAGTGAAAGATGAGTCGATTTCGATCCATTGAGTTTAAGCTTCCAATCAGCTTCCAATATTGTTGAGTCCTGTGTTTCTCTAGATGCCATTACTACTGTTTCATCGGTGAATGTTCCAATGAATGTATTTTCTGTTGTAGGTATAACATTTTAATAGAGCAGATAGAGGATGGGTCGTGGGATACTTCCCTGCGGAACTACAGCTCTAAGAGTGTAGAAGCGCGAACGTTCTTCGTCATATGTTACTCTGAATGTTCTTTCAGACAAGTATGGCTAAAGTAGATGGCAGAGATTAACAAGCAATAGTTTACTCATTTTATATACAAGACCTTGGTGATATACTCGATCAAACGCTTGGACATACATATGTCCAAAAACACTGCAGGGTAATATTTCTTTTTTTCAAACGCTTCTTCAATACGTAATCTTTGTTACACTATGAACTTGATCGATGGCAGAGAATGTTTACTTCTGAATCCAAACTGAAAATCAGGAATGTTGACAAACGGCTTGAGCCATTTTAGTAATAATTTCTCGAATAGTTTTGAAATTGAGGGTAACAAAGTAATTGGTCTATATGACGTTACTTGTTCTCTGGTGGCTTGTTTGGTTTCTTAATCATGATGATTTGTGCTACTTTGAAGCTCTTCGGGGCGTATTTTAGTCGACAACAGGCATTAAACAGGTAGGTTATCATGATAATTGCTTTACGTGGTAATTCCTTGAGTAAGCCCAGAGGGATTTCATCTATTGAGGTTATTAACAATTTCTTGCGTTATCTCCATTGGTTTGGCTGGTTTGATAATTGATTTTGGTTGATAGACGGGTGATATATTAATGTCAGATGGTATAAATTGTGAGGTTGGAATACAGCGGCCAAATGTTGGGCAAACAGTTCTGCTTTGTTTTTCTTATCCTTTGCCCCGATGCATATTTAATTGGTGGCACTAGGAAACGTGAACACTTAAAATATCGTGTTGGTTTCTAGAGTGAATAGTCTTTATCTGCTTCAGGTCCCAGTCCACTCAGTTAGGCGCCAAGGTAACTTTGTTTATGATTTTCTATTAGTTTGTTAGCAGAATTGCATACCTGATTAAAGATTATTTTGTCTTCTGGATTTCTGGTTCTATGCCAGGTACGTCTTGCTTTTATCCTTGCTCTAACCTTAACTGGATATATCACTTCTTGTTCGGCTCGTTCTTTTGGTGGCTGCTGCACAACGGCGAAGTGAAAAGCTTTTCTTAGGCAATTGTTTTTACTCTCCTAGGTTTGCCATTGCCTGCCAAAAGGTGCTGCTGTGTATAAAAATATTTGTTCTATTTTTTTTTTATTTTGCCTGTGCCGAGATTTTAACTCCGGACACGCTGCACAGCAGCCCAAAGGGCTACTAACTACGCGACGACGACCACAAAAACTTTGAAACTAGCTGTTGCATAACTACTTGAAAATCTAGTAATTTTATTGGACTGATGGGATTGGCCCAGCCCTACAGAGTACCTTCTCACTCAGTCTTTCCACAGTGAGTTATTAAAACATAATTACACATTTGTATACACACATACACACACACAGCCAACACACGCAAACACCCTCACGCATATTTATTCACATTTCATTTATTTCACCGTCTCATTTAGATCGTCTTCATTGAAATTGAACAACCTATATTTTCAAATTCACATCAGCATCTAGCGTGTAACAACAATTACACCTGACGTGGTATGCTGCTGCGTTTGTTGTTGTGCCATATTAAGCAGTACTTACTTCCACCTATCCTTTTTATTATAAATAGAGATTTTACCTTGAAAATTCCATTTTCCTTATTCTCCATTCCATTTTCCTTATTTGCACCTCAGTTTCCTTTCCCTTCTACGCCGTAATCACACCAACTAAAGTATGTATTTAAACACGTAGCGGCAATAAACGTGCGGCATTTTTAATGAGCTAAAGCAACAGCAGTAACAACAACAACAAACCGCAACATTATACTATGTTTGTACATTCAACATGTTGCTATTACATATTTTGGCAGCTAGCTTGTAGACAGCACAAATGAACGTCTTTAATGAGAATAGGTAACGAAATTTAGAATTGTGTCTTCAGTTGCAAGTATTTATATATGTACATACATACTTACATTGAACACATTTAGTAGTAGAATTTGCCTACAATATGAATATACCGTTGAACAGAGGCGTTGAAAATGTTAACATTATTATACCCAGGAAATAATTGAGACCTACATATTTGCATAGAAGTCACTGATTCTATTTATCTTCCAGAGTTCGCATCTAGCCAAATTATCGAATATTACTCAGCGTACTCTGCCCCATTCCATAAGAAAGGTGATTCAATGATCTGCGCCAACTACCGTGGTATAAGCCTTCTTAATATTTCATATAAGGTTCTATCGAGCGTACTGTGCGAAAGAATGAAGCCCATCGTCAACAAACTGATTGGACCGTATCAGTGTGGCTTCAGGCCTGATAAATCCACCATCGACCAGATATTCACACTACGCCAAATCCTGGAAAAGACCCGAGAAAAACAGATCGACATCCATCATCTATTTGTCGATTATAAATCCGCCTTCGACAGCACGATTAGGGATCACTTGTAAGCCGCAATGTCTGATTTTGGTATCCCTGCAAAGCTCATTCGCCTTTGCAAAATGACACTGACCGACTCCACCAGAGCAGTGATAACCAAAAGAGGTTTCAGACAAGGTGACTCCCTATCGTGCGACTTCTTTAACCTTATACTGGAGAAAATAGAAAATAATTCGAGCTACGAACATCGTCATATCTGGCACTATCTTCTACAAGAGTGTCATTCTGCTAGCATACGCTGATGATATTGACATCATTGGCACCAACGCGTGATCAGTCAGTGCAGCATTCTTCAACCTGGAAAGGGAGTCTCGTCGAGTGGGTCTAGTGGTGAACGAGGACAAAACGAAATACCTTGTATCAACATACAAAGAGTCACGGCGTCTTGGACAAAATGTTACTGTTGACAATTATACTTTTCAAGTCGTAAAGGATTTCGTTTACTAGGATCCAACACTAACACCAACAATAATGTCAGCCTTGAGATCAAGCGGAGTTTAACTCTTGCCAACAGCTGTTACTAGGGGCTCAGTAGGCAATTGAGAAGCAGAACCCTCTCTCGACGGACAAAAATAACGCTCTATAAGTCCCTCATCCTTCCCATCCTAATGTATGGCGCAGAGACGTGGACAATGACCGTCAATGATGAGAAGCTGTTAGGAGCGTTTGAGAGGAAGAAACTCAGTAAGATCTACGGTGCAGTATGCGAGGACGACGTGTTTCGAATAAGATGAAACGATGAGCTGTATGAGCTGTACGCCGACACTGACATAGTCAAGCGTATACAAATCCAGCAGCTTCGCTGGCTGGGTCATGTTGAGCGAATGGAAGAAAGCGCTCCGGCTAGAAGGGTGTTTTATTCGAACCACGGTGGAGGAACACGCAGAAGGGGACGTCCTAATCTCCGTTGGAAAGACCAGGTGCAGGGCAACCTGACTGCACTTGGCCTTATCAACTGGCGCCAGAGCGCACATAGCAGAGGCGGCTGGCGAAGCTTTGTAGAGGCGGCCAAGACCGATCATCGGTTGTAGTGCCAGCTAAGTAAGTAAGTAACCACACAGGCATATTTATTCTAACTTCCTATTTATAAGCGATACTCTGGTATGAAGTAATAAAGTGTCTTAAGAGCAAATACTTGCATTCATAGAACGATTCTGCAGCAGTAATAACATCAACTATCAACACTCAATTACATTTTTAGAGAGTGAAATGAGCAATTTGCTCAATTAAAACCCTACAAATCTGCTGGCCCGGATAAGAATTTCCGGCAATGCTTAAAAGCTGTGTAGACATAATCTTTCAATGAATAAGGGCAATTTTTAAAATTTTCAAACTGCATGTTCAACGCTAATCGTTATACCAATCTCTTAACGTAAAGCAAGAACACGTTTTATTATTAAAAGTGGTGAAAGTAATCACGCCAAAATAAAAGACTACATACCGATTAGTTTTACATAATTTTTACTTAAAACACTTGAACGCCTAATCCACTCCCGTTTAAGGGAAATTCCCCCAGAAGCCGAGTTATCGTATACGAAAGAAAACCTACCAACAAGGGAAATCTGTGAAGAAAACGTTACGCGCGGTATTTCACAAAATTTAATACTAAGTAACATTTTTTAATTTTCACAAGGGAATTCAAATTCTCGGAATTAAAGAATTTAAAACTGTACAACACTAGTATAAAGCTATCAACGTAAGCAAGCTTTCTAGGTCAGAGTAAGCTAAACTAGAAACCTAGCATAGATCAGACAGTGGCCATTATGACTAAATCTATGTTTGATAAGGTTTAGGATATGAAACCCAAAATCACTAACTGATTTTTCATTTCAATAGTGAGACCTATACTACTGAATGAAATATTAGTCTCTTCTCGGACTACTCTTAAAACCAATCGTAATTTAAATAAATTGGAAAACTCCAACGTCTTATGGCTGTAGACATTACCGGGACTTTTAAAAGCACACCAAACAAAGCTGAACTTAATGTATCACTGTTCTTAATGCCCATAGATATTATCGCGAAAAGCTTAGTCCCGCTAAAAAAATATAGCGTGTTAGACCAGTGTTGGCCAAAGGGTAGAACGTGTGTACAAGAGCTTTTTACCTTTTACATGTACTCAAAGCTCATACACACAACAAAATATTATATCTAAAAATGCTTAGAACTACCAGGAAATTATTCAGTCGTCCAAGCTGAGCTTTAAACTTTTACAGCTTTAAAAGGATCGTCGGGGAACTTGCTTACAACAAAAGTGTGGTACGAAACACTAGTTCCACTATCACAAATAAAAACAGTGTGGCACTCTTGGGTTCCTGCACACTGTAACATTTTGGGAAACGACACGGCAGATCGTTTAGCCAACAAGGGAGTAAATGTGCTGAGCTAACGATGAGCATCACATTCTTTTATGCTACCCTATTACATGGTGCAGAGGAGAAAACTAGTTGGTATGGCCAAGTGCAGTCATGGCCAAGTTGGCATGGCCAAGTGTTGTCTTGTACCTGATCTTTCCAACGGAGGTTAGGACGTCCTGCTTGTGAGTGCATTTAGCTTTCGCGGCTAAAAGGTGGGAAGAAATGGGTATATTTAGGATTTGCGAGTTCTTTTGGCCCATCTTCTCTTATTTAATCTCTCTGAGTGGAAGTACACGCATGCTGATGGCTCTGTCAACAGGTCACTGCCTGCAGGCTGGGGATCCTTCTTCTTCATTTTCTTAGTTAGCACTACAAACGATGATCTTCGGTCCTAGTCGCCTCGATAAAACTTCGCCAGTCGCTTCTGGTATACACGCTGGCGCCAATTGGTAAGGCCAAGTGCAGTCAGATGGTCCTGTATCTGGTCTTTTCAACGTAGGTTAGGACATCCTGCTTGTGAGTTTGCTTTATTTTCTTACTCAATCAACAGATGCCGTGCTATCCTATGTATCATGATTTCTCAATTTTGCAATTTCTGCAATTATTCTAAGTTGGTTTTCACTTATGTAACTTGAGACAACGAGGAGCTATTTTCAGGCTAAAGTACTAATTTTGACCTACTAAGCTCAGGGATCTAAGCTCAATAGCTTAGTCTCCTGTACTTATTTATATTTCCGTTCCTCTCAGTGCATCATTTGTAGTATGAGCTTCTATTTCTATAAAGTTTACAAGAGCAATGTTATTCGGAAGTTTTGCTTCCTTGCCAAATAGTTTCAAAATAAAATTCAACATAAATATTCCCTGAAAAGTCACGCTAAAAATCAGTACAACTTAAAGTCTTCACTGGGACAAGGTAAACACACAAACACACACAACGAAAAATTTAATAACCAAGGGATGCATATTCATCAAAATTCAACAGCAAATAATCATCACACCACAGCAGCTGCTGGCTGGCGTTTGAAGTTTGAGTTTATTTACCAGAGTACACTTTTAGGCTGTTAAGCAAGTTTCGTGCGTGCTACATTATTCTGTGCCATTTTAATTTGCTTGCTCAACTTTTTAATGCGAAATATTAGAATTTCTGTGCTACGTTCTGATACCGAGTTTGCTTGCATTATAAACTCGTGGGGCAGAAACTGGTGCTTGGCTTTATAAGATTTCGAATATTTTTTCATTGATAAATTTTTAATGAAATAAAAAAACTTTTGCAACCTTTTACAAATAATAAAAATTTTTTTTTTTTTTTTACAAACAAAAATTTTTTTTTTTTTAGGCTGTTTTTATTACTTGCGGTTTGGCTATTAAAATTGTACTAATGTATACTTGTGAATATTCGGACAAAAAAACAGGGTGCATTTTATGTGAGAGAATGAATGAGAGAGAATATCTTGAAGTGCAACGGACTCAGATCTGGCACAGAGCAAACCTAACTAATCCAGAATATTTTTGGGGGCTCAAATGGGCAATAATAATCGTGCCTTAGGAAGTTAAACTCTTCGCAGTTAAACAAAATTGAGCTGCATTTTTTTAGTTCTAAAGGTTTTTTTTAAGATTTTGGTTTATGAAAATGCAAAAAAAAACACAGAAATTTTACAAAATTGAATAAAATTTTGGATCGATAAATCAATTCCTGCCATTTTCTTTTTAAAGATAATTTCACTTAAATATTGCCCGTGGCATGATCCATTTTGAAGGTCCAATTTTGGCACTCTTTTTCACACATTTCGGCCGGAATCTCACCAATGACGAAATGACGCGTTCAATGTTGGTTTCCAAAGCAGCAATCGTGTTTAACTCATCCATATGGACAAGAGACTTAACATAGCCCCACAAAACCGCAAAAAATAGTCTAACGGGATCAAATCACACGATCTTGGTGGCCAATTGACTGCAACAAAACGTGAGATTAACTGCTCACCAAATTCGCCTCTTAATTGATGCATGGTTTCGCGTGTAGTGTGGCATGTGGCAGCATCCTGTTGGAACGACATGTATGCCGAGTCTAATTCTTGCATTTTCGGCAAAAAAAAATAGGTTATCATCGAACGGTACCGGTATCTTTCTCCATTGACCGTAACGTTGCGGCCCTCATCGTCTTTGAAGAAGTATGGCCCAATGATGCTGCCTGCCAATAAACCGAACAGCAACAAACAGTGCATTTTTCGGAATACATTGGTAGCTGCTGAATTGACTCTGGCTGGACTTCACTCCAAATATGGCAATTCTGCTTATCCACGTGTTGAGCCAAAAATCCATTGAGTCTCATCGCTGAAGACAACTTTGCGATAAAAGCAAGGATCCTCATCCAGATTTTCTAAGGCCCATTCAGCGAAAATTTGACGTTGTGATAGATCGCCTGGCTTCAGTTCTTGCACCAGCTGTATTTTGTACGGAATTAATCCGAGATCTTTGCGTAAAGTCTTCCAAGTGGTCGAATAACACAAACCCAATTGCTGCGATCCGCGCCGAATGGACACATCGCGATCTTCTTCAACACTGACTTATACAGCAATCTATGGATACGATTTGGTAGATTGATATCCAATAAAGTGAAACTGGTGCGAAATTTGGTCACAATGAGCTGAATAGCCTGCTTTGTAGGTCGATAATGACGACCCTAAAATGGACGTAGCTTGCGCAACACATTTTTCACAGAGCATGAATTTTATTAAAAAATTCAATAATTTGCAAACGTTGTTCAAACGTTCGAGCATTTTTTACTTTGACACATGTCAAGAATCACGCGTGAACTGTCAGAAATATAAACGTCAAAAACCAAGTAGCAAAAAAAAATCACCCTTTATATCCAGTAACTTCGCCAGTTTTATGGAAGAAACCTTTTCTAATAATACAAAAACACCGAAGCACCCTGTTTTTTGGGATGCCACTTTTCATTAATGAGTTTTTAGCCGTTTTTACTGCTAAGCATTCGAAATTTGTTGGTGTAGACATTTGTTTTTCTCTCCTCTTCATGTTTGTTTATGCTGTTGCCGATTTTGGATCGAAAAACTTTTCCAATAAACGTAGGCAACAAATTTAAGCTTTTAATATGTGTTAGCCTTAAATTCAGTACAATTTTGTTAAACACAATTTAAAAATACATGAGCGAAAAAGTATGTTGCCAAATGTCATTTAAAAATTATAAAAAACCATATTTATATTAAGAATTTTTTTTTTTTTTTATAATTTAATTAAACCGTGCAAATGCGTAAGTTTCGCCACTTTCACGAAAAACCAAATCCACGAAGTATAACTTGTGCTAGTTTTTTGTGGTGGAAATGTGGCAGCAAAATAAATAAATATACAGCAGCAACTCATGGAAAATATCAACAGGCGAAAATGTAAGTAGGGGCACGTGCGTGTGTGTGTGTGTGTGTGGGTGTGTGTGTGTGTGTGTGTGAGTATGAGCGCCCGTCTTCAAGGCAAAACAAGGAAAACCAATAAAAGCTCGTAAACAACAACAAAAAAAAAAGCAACAATTTTAAAAGTATTAAAAGGAAGCAGCACGAATAAAAACGGAAGAAACTTCAAATCCCGGGGATTTTTTTTTCCAAGTGCTAAATTACAAAACATTTTTCAGCACTGCCACAAATGTACGTAAGTAGTATAGTTTGGTGCAGAGGAAAGTTGTGCTTGTAGTGGTGTTGCTTGGCGCTTGATGTGAACCACGGAATAAATACGAAAATTCAGCCAACAACTACAGAGGAAGCTCAGTGGAATAAATGAGGCTCATTAACTAAGTATAGTTTGAGGCGCGTATGCCGATGCGTTGGTGGAGTGCGAAAGTTTTTGCAACATATATTTCTAATGTGTTGGCAACACTTTCATTTTCATTTTCGTTTTCGTTTCCTTTTTCTCTTCCTTTCAACAGCACAGCATTATTCAATTCAAAAATAATGCTAAAAAACTCAACTCTGGATATTTAAAGGAAATTCACTTTCAACCTGTGAACGGTTTATAAACTATCTGTAGATTTATTTACATATACTCTGTCTACCTTGGAGACTTATACGACTTCTTTGATTCATGAGAAATCTGTAAATTGATAAAAAAAATATGCATTTACTCTTCTTTCTAAGTGATGGGAGTAAACGGAAAGGATTAGTTCCACACAGATTAAGAATGACCGCTACACGCAAATATTTTTTATATTTATTATTTTCATTCATTCATTATTATTATTAGTTATATAAAGCAAGCTGTCTTCGAGACATTTAACAATTGATAAAAAAATAAATAAATACAGGGTTCGCCATCTCTTACATCGGTATGTGAATATTGAATAACTTAAACAAAAAACAACCGATTTCCATAAATGAGGTATTTTTATTTAATGTCCTTTACAATTTATGTTCCTTTACAATTTATTTGGACTGGTTTTTGAATAAAACATCAAACAAATTGCCGCCGTTATTGACGAAAGCAAAATGTTACCTTTTTGCGGCGTTTTCCATCACTTTTCCGAGCATCTCGGGCGGTATAGCGATAATTTCGGCACGAATGTTTACCTTGAGCTCGAAATCAATGGTCTGAGGCTTGCTGGCGCACACTTTGCTTTTGAAATATCCCCACAAAAAGAAGTCAGGAGTGGTCACATCTGGCCTGTCCATGTCATCATTATTGACACCACACTGCCAGGGAATTTTCGTTGCAGAAAATGCATTGTATGATTTGGAGTGTGGCATGGCGATTCGTCTTGTTGAAACCAGTAGCCATCCACCAGACCCTTTTCATGCATTTGTGGGCAGACATTATTAGCCAACGCTATCGATTCCTATCGACTGATTCGATAGGATTCAGTCTCTGAAGAAAAATAACCCAATGATGATTTTGGCGCAAACGCCGGCCTAAGCAGTCACTTATTGGTCATGCAACGGTGTTGCTTCATGGATCTCGTGTCGATTCCCCGTTCTCCAAATGTGTAAATTTAGCTTGTTAACGGCGCCAGAGAGTTTGAAATAAGATCTGTTGGTCATACTTAAAAATTTCCTTCAAAAAATCAGGTTCAGTGTCAACCATTCAAGCGACTGTTTGGCCGTATTTCAAGCAACGTGGACGGTCTGTCGGCAATATTATTTGTGCCAATTGCATATTATACGCAAACAAATGCAGTTCATTCCTCAAAATTAGTGTTTACCACCCATCTTTAACAAGCATGCATGGTGATTGGACATATCTTACATTTACATATTTCGGTTTCGCAATTTTCACTTTAAATTATGAGGTCTTGAGGGGTTTTCCGTTTTAGTCTGGAAAAAGTACACTGAGAATTCATCAAGATTAGATTCTCGTTTATTTGTTTGATTTAGTTTAACAATCGTTTGTGGTGTGAGTTAGGTTTGGTCTTAATTTCATCTTTGACGAAAGGAACTTGTAAATTACGATGTAGTTGTGAGTTGGTAACATACCAGGATGCGTTCACGATCATCTGGAATATTTTAAACTGGCAGCGTTGCAATATTTCGACATTTAATTGGCAGATGAACCCCACAATTGTGTGCCTTAGATCCATACCGGTTTAAGGATACTCTTGTAAAGCAGCAGTTTGTTTTCGCAACATAGACCATGGGAATTACGACTAAGTAGGCAGAAAATACTTCTCTTAGTTTATGTAAGACCTTAAGGTTTGCGCTTTGTAAATAATTGCGTTTTCCATGTGAGACGTCTATCCAGATGCATTCCTAGGTACTTCGCATTGTTTGCTTGAGGGATTTGTATTGCGTTTAATTGCACACGTGGGCAAGTATCGCGCCGTGTTGTGAATGTTACTTGGCACCGACTTGATTTCGTTCACAGTTTTTAAACGACAAGGAAATTTTATTTAAATATTTTTGGAGTTTGAGTGAGGCAATGACAGGATCATCATCAATTGGCAAGACAGCAAGGAACCTTCTGCCGATTAGAATTCCATCAGTTGAAAAATATATATAGCATTGGGCCTATAACGCTACCCTGGGGAACCACCGACTTTTACATAATAAAGAGATGTGATGTCATTGTCCTGCTTCAAGAAGAAATGACGACTTTCAACATAAGATTTCAAGAACGTGTAGAAGTTTATTGGAAGCGTTTTTCTAGCTTTATATATGTAAAAGATTCTCGTGCCACACATGGTCAAAAAAGCTTGTGATATGTCTTCTAGAAAAGCGGTGAGGCAGTATTTTTTGAATTCGACGACTTTATTTAATTGTTCAACAACTCTATGAATTGGTTCAATTGAAACGTGACTTTGACGGAAACCGAACTGATGATTAGGAATGAGATGCTTTGACACAATAATAGGCATTAGCCTTTTCATAAACAACGATTCCAAGACCTTGGAAGGGATTGGTAACAGACTTATGGATCGCAAATAAGTATTTAATATGAAAACTTTAAACAAACTGTTCCATCAGCAATTGGAATTGGTTTTTGCAGTGTCAATCTTTCCTAAATATTGCAAAAAAAAATATGTTAAAGTATATCGGAACGATATTTGCTCCAATTGGAACGTTTTCATTCTTTCCTTCAGGAGGCAATTCCTTTTTTTGTGTTTTTTGTTTTCATATCAAATTTGAAATGAAAATTGTAATTGGTACAAAAATTTTCTTGTACTCATTTATAATTTTTTTTTATTATTTTTTCATTGAAAATTTTGAAATAGCACTGAGTTACGCCTCCAGATTACTTACGCTCAACGTATTTTCGTCGATTTAATGCTTACTTAAGCAAACGTTGCGTAACGTAACGTGACGTAAACAATTTGCTGAAGATAGAAATAAATCTAAGCTGCGTTGCGATTTCGGTAGCAATTCGCTCGCACTGCTCATATCACAGATCGATAAGTGACAGTGGGCAACGTTACGATACGCTGCGTTACGTGTGCATAATGAAGCCTATAAATGTAGTTATAAATAAATGTTTTACGTTATGGGATGTTACGCCGACACGTTTCAATTCTGTTTACAACATTTTCATTCTATACAAATTCTCATTAAATTTCAATTTTAAAGTTCAACAAAACACTCAACATTTTAGTATTTTGTATATTTTTTTTAAAGCAAAAATGTTGTAAAACCAATAAAACTGCTTAAATTATTAAGAAAACACCTACGCACACTTGCACAAACATAAAGAGTAGTATGTGTGTGTATGTATATGTATGAGAAAATCTAGTAGATACTTACTCTGGCAATATGTTTGTTTACTACTGTTAGATCAGCATCTATGTATGTATGTATGTAATTACAGGGTGCCGCATGTATTTGATGTATTTGACATATATGTAACTGTCACTTTTCAGCAACACGTTTTTATCTTTTTTTTTATTTTCAGATCATAAAAAGAGGACAGAAACAGCATGTTATAGTCGCAATACATTCGATTCGCAGAGATCTTGAAACATTCTAATTTTTGAATGTCTGTCGCCCGATTGCTTGTTCATCATAGTTCGTCAATACCTGGAAGCATTTGATGGCAATATGAAAAGTGCTGTAAAACGCCAAAAACATGAAACACGTTCAGACAGTCTGAGAACATCACAGTTTGTGCAGCAAGTCCAGTACATTATCAACGAAGACCCTTCAAAGCCCATACGGGCCATACCGAAAGACCTTCAAGTTTCTGTACGCACAATCAGTCGCATCAGTCCACCAAGAGATCTGGTACAAATCCTACGTGATGTACAGAGGACAGTTTATATCGGCACAAACTCGAGAAGAACGATTCATTCGGACTCAACGACTTTTAAACAAGTTAAAACATCCCGAAATCGCGGATATACTCTGACGAACAAAATTTTGACCAGAGTGTCCGAGGTTCGAATCTTGACACAGACAAAATCAAAACTAGAAAACTTTATTTTTCTACACAGCACCAGCTCTTGGCAGGCAATGGCAAACTTACAAGAGTAAAAATTACTTATGAAAAGCTTGTCACTTCGCCGTTCGGATTCGGCATAAAACTAGAGTCCATTTATGTCCAAATATAACACGCACAACATGGATGGATGCGATCGGCCTAGCATCTCCATGGGCTGTTGTGCCATTAAAAAAAAAGAAGAAGAACAAGATGGCACCCCACTACTTTCCTCAAGCATTTTGAGTGAATACTGTTGCCAATAATCAGGTTTTGGGGGCAGTTGTTAAGCCCTGATTAGATATCATGCGTGGTGAGAGGCCATACGTATTCCAACAGGACTTTGCGCTTTTTCACAAGGCCATGACGACGCAAGATTGGATGTCCAAGAATCTGTATGATTACATAACCCCAAAGATGTAGCCACCTAGCTCTCTAGATCTTAATCTTTTAAAACTACTACGAATGGGGCATTGTTGAACGCGAGACCAATAAACATCCTCATAACACGCTCGATCCCCTTAGAGCAGCTATTACATGAGTAACGACGGATATGGATGAGGATCATTTGATTCGGTCATGAAAACGTTTCCGGAAGAGTTTTGAAGCTGTTATTGCAGCTAGAGGCGATTTGAACGAATTATTATATAGCATAAGTATCACTCAGTTTACAGTAAAAATTTAATTAACACTCTAATTTTTAAATGACTTAAAAAAATTATAATCAATAAATATCAATCGAAAAAACACAAACTTATTCTAAAAAATGTAAAAAATTTAATTGGCGTGGATTTTTGGTGTCGGGCAATCGGGATCCCTCAAAGCAATTATGGTTATTTGAGTCTGTTCTACTTCTTGTTTTCTTTTAATCGCACAACAGCCCATGGAGGGCCTAGGCTGACCTTATCGCGTGTTATATTTGTACATGAATGGAAGGGGACTGTAGTTTTATGCCGAATCCGAACGGCGAAATGAAAAGCTTTTCATAGGCAATTTTCACTCTGGTCGGTTTGCCATTGTCTGCCAAGAGATGGTGCCGTGTAGAAAAATTGTTTTGTTTTCTCCTTTTTGATTTTGCCTGCGCCGAGATTTGAACCCCGGACACTCTGCGTAGCATGCCAATACCCTAACAACTACGTCACATCGACCACAGTATTTGAGCCTATTAAATGTTCCCATTCTTAGCTAGTTATAGACTGTTTTATATACCGTTAGTATCACAGGAAGTATTTCATTTATTTGTTTATATTTGTAGCCAATATTCTCAAACTCTTACTTTACTTTTGATGGCACAACAGCCCATGGAGGGCCTAGGCCGAACTTTTCGCATCCACTCATGTTGTGCGTGTTATATTTGTACATGAATGGAAGGGACCTACAGTTTAATGCCGAATCCGAACGGCGAAGTGAAAAGCTTTTCATAGCAATTTTTACTCTAGTAGGTTTGCCATTGCCTGCCAAGAGGTGGCGCCGTGTAGAAAAAATATTTTTTCTACTTTTTTTTTTTTTTTTTTTTTTGATTTTGCCTATGCCGAGATTCGAACCCCGGACATTCTTCGTAGCAGCCCAACGCACTACCACTACGCCACAGCGGCCACTAAACTCAATTTCAATCTCAATTTAAATAATTAATTTTTCAGATTCTCGAATACTTTCGACTTTGATCTCTTTCAGCGCCAGCTCATAGCCGAAGCATTATTATGAAAGTTTGTGGAGTTTACTATATCACGTTACGATAGAGTATTCCTCCAGACTACTGTTCTGGTGGTTATTACACCCGTTTTGGTGGCGGCTGTCTAGAGGCGTGCTTGGAAACTATGTAGAGGGTTAAAATAGAGCAAGTTTTCTGGAAAGTATACAAATTTTAGTTTTGAAGTCAAATTCATGCCGCACCCTGTATGCACGTATGTAAGTTTTACTTTGCAGAAATTTTAGAGTAAACAAAGCAATACGCAATTTTTAATTTTTTTTGTATTGAAAATGCGAATTTTGCAAAACTTTACATATACTTTAAACACACATTATTATACTCATACATCCCGAAATAACTTACAATCATATGCATGTGTGTGTGAGTGTGTGTGTAAACTCAAAGTTTAAATTTATATACAAAAACTCAGAAATTTACAACTCATGTTTATAATTTTCAAGGCGTTAACCCAAAAAGCCAAAAGAAAATAAAGCACAAGAAACTAAAATTATGCCAACAAAAAAAAAAAAAACCAATGAGAAAAAATCTGTGGCAACATTGAAGTGTATGTAGCGACAGCGCCTCTTCAAACACACATATGTTTTTCGAGGTACCATGTTATGCATAACGCATAGCCTGCCCCCTCCCTCCGCCTGCTCTTCAGTTTGTGCTTTTTGTAGCAAAAACAAAAAAAAAAACACTCAAACTGGAAAAACAGAAAAAATTGTACAGCCAAAAGTAAATTGAGCGCATATTTTTGTATGCACCGTATGTAAGAGTGTTTGTGTGTGCGTGTGTACGCGAAAATTGTGCAAAGGTCACGCCTCCCTGGGGCCTATTCATTTTCAGTAGACAGTGCCGTACCGAACCATAAAGTCACCAGGGGCTGATTGTAATGCTGTCACAAAAATTGTATCGCTTCATTCTATAAATATGTTATAATCTTATCTGATTTAAATTTTAGTTCTTAACACTCAAGTTCCTAAATTTATGATTGGCCTAAAAATAATTTATAATAGATAAATATCGATGTAAAACGCACAAGGCCAGCCAATGCCATCGTTCAGGCACAGCCTGCTAATGCCGCCATCCGCATCTGCAGTCTCGAGACGTCCCACTTCCGAGGTCACAAGGTCAAGGAGTAGTTCGGAGATGTTATAAGGACCCTGTAGCGCCTCTCTATTGTACCTTTTCTTTCCTTTTCATTTCTATTAATTTTCTCTATCCTTGCTTCTTTTTGTTTTATATTTTTCTTTTTCCTGTCTCTTGGTTCTTCTCAAGAATAATTTTCACACCGTTCGGTTGGGCTCTTCCATTATTCCATAAATTTTTTGTAAAATTTTTCAATTCAATAATTTTATTTTGTTTGATTTAAATACTATTTCCTTGTGTTTTAATTGCAATCTTTTAAACAAATAACTCACCCCGGAGTTAAACAACCTCAAGTTGAGAGATATCAACGCTCTCATGAAAACGAACGAAGATG
The DNA here is from genome assembly GCA_958295655.1 of Palloptera scutellata. NCBI lineage: Eukaryota > Metazoa > Arthropoda > Insecta > Diptera > Pallopteridae > Palloptera > Palloptera scutellata. The sequence goes on along the minus strand of OY282449.1, from coordinate 95,226,915 downwards.
TTTTTCAACTCGCTTGTATTAGTTGGGAGGCCTTCTTTATTTGATACCAGAACGCTTGTTTTAGTTATGGTATCTGTTTTCAAAAACTTAAAAAAAAAATTAGTTTTTTTTGTTGTTTTTTTTTTGTGTCTGTTTAAACATTTTTTATTAAATATGCCTACTTTTATCTAGTCATCATCGCCTGATTTATATACCGTTAGGGAAGTATTTTTTTATTTGTTTTCTATTTTTAACCAAAACTCTCCAACTCAATCAAAATAATTAACCTTTACAGATTTTCGAAAATTTTTGAGTTTGTTTACTTCCAGCGGCTGTAATGCAAATCGCAGCTATCAGCCGATGCACTATTATGAAAATTTGGAGTGTTCACTATATCACGATATGAGACTAAGAACTCGAGATCTCGAGACTACTGTTCTGGCCTGCTTGAGAACTAGAGGGTTAAATTATATATATATTAGATGAATTTGTTCACAGTCATCACTAGTCTAACTACCGATTTTAATGGAGTTTAAATTATTCTTAAATTGAGCTTATAAGTACTAAGAAATAATACAAATAAGGGGTGAACCAGAAAAATTTTACAATTTTTGCGGCGACATTAAAAACCAACCAACAGTCCGATTTCAAATAAAGATCAGTTTATAATTCACAAAAAAATTGCTACAAATATTATTAGCGGTAGCAAAATTGTTAAACATTTTTCGTAACGTTCTTGGTTAGAGACGGGACAGTACGTTCGGTGACTACTGCATAGGCTTGATTCCATCGATTTCGGAATTCTACATCTTTTTTGCAAACTTTCTTTGTTTTTCTTAAGGTTTGCTTCGTTATAGCCCAATATCTTTTGAATACGCCGAAGTTCCGGGCAGTTGGGAGGATTTGCCTCTTCTGGGACCACTGTGACATTATATTTTCCTTATACCATTCCACAGTTGGCCTGGAGTTAATGACTTGTGGCTAGGTCTGGCCAAAAAAACAAACGGTTCCTTTATTCTGTTCAATAAATGGTAGATGACGTTTTTTCAGATATTCTTCTATATAAATATAAATTCTGGAGTTATTTGTTCCTACAACTTGCTCCGTCCAGCGCTTGCCAAACCATGAAGCTTTTTGGAAATTTGGTATATTTTACTTCAAAGTATTTTCTGCATTCCTATTCTTTGTTGTGAAATATGCATTCACAGGCAACTGCTTGAAACAACTGCCAAACAGTAAGTCTCATCATCGAGAATCACGCAATCGAATTTGATAAGGTAATTATCATACAGCTTTCGGGCACGCGTCTCCGCTATTTTTTCCTTTGCTTCCAGGTACTTTCAGGTCACAGGTACTTTCTGCTGTTTGTATGTCCTTAATCGTTGACTTCGCTTATATCGCATTACAGTTGATTGCAATGTACCAGCTGTAGCTGCAACATCTCGAGTCGATAAGCCTCGTGGGATAAGCCCGATATGTACTAACAACCTTTTTCAGCACTTCTGGGTTATTTGCCCCCTTTTTTATGCCTGACCCTTTGGTTCTGCAGATGGAGTTTCCCGCGTTGTAGTTGTTTATGACGTTATACACCGTCGCTAAACTCGCTGTGATGCTTTTCCTTGCAATGCTTAGTCTAGACGACTTCGTCTTATCAGTCAAGTAAATGTCCAGTATTAATTTGCGTAGCTGTTCTTATTGGCTCGACATGTTGACATGTTGAGTAGATTCAAGATGAAAATGACTAATATGTATATAAAAGAGAACTGCACTATTTATAGACACTTTCACTTGAAGATAATGACAATTGCGGTAATGTGTACGTAAAATTTCTAACATTTTTCTGGTTCACACTACCAGGTCACCTGGTGATGATGCACCCTTTGCGCCAACAACGATTCGCCACTGCCTGTACTTATGTAGTTATGTACTAAGTATGTGCATACTTTAGTTTGACTTTTCCTCTTACTCTGTTTACTTAAATTTTGCGCATTCAGAACACAAACACAACATTTTTAGGTTTAATATTTAAAATTTTTTTTTTTAATTTTTCTTTAATTTTTTCTCCCATAGAAATTACCTATATATTTTTTCGAAGCTATAATTTTGTGTATCTACATAGTACGAGTATGTACACAGCAAATATAATATTTTATAAAATTATCAGTATAACTAAAAATTTCCGATTTCTTTAGAAGGGAATTAAGTAATTATAAATAATATCATTCTTACACCTTTTGATTAACTCATTTCAGTTAAGAATCGACTTTTCCTAGCATTCCTAACATCTCGCTTCAAAATCGCTTACCATGCCATTCGTGCCTCATTGGAATGGTTGCAGTTACTAATTTTTGTTTCCTTTTTTTGTATTTCTTGGAATAATTAATTTCAATTAAAAATTGTAGAACACGTTTGCTTAAATTTATTGCTATTGTGATTATAAAAATTTCGGAGAACTTATTTGTCATACTTATTATTAGTCACATTTTTTTGCTGGGTACACTCGTCTGTAATTTATTTTGATTTCAATATTTTATGTATTTGCATGAACAATGGCTTTTCAATTGCTGTGTGGTTTTTATTTTACAAATTTCGTATTCAATTTGAAAATGATAAAAACATTTTGCAAATGGCATATAATTGATATTAATGCTGTCTGCATACTAATTTCGTTGTATAGTGAGTGGTACAGTGGGTGCAAAAGGATTATGAACAGCTAAGTAAATATTTTTATGAAAACATGTTTTCTTTTGAATTTTATTCGCTACTTATAATCAATTTTAGTAATTTTTACGACTGGTGAAAAGTTGATAGATCCCATAACGGTCTCAGACTTTCTTACATAAAAATGGTTCGATTTCAAAAGTATATTATTCTAAAAATCCACTAAGTATGTAGTACCATATACACAAAATAGTACAGAAGTTGGGAGATATCTTTTTTAAAGTAAAATGTCGGGCTGCCTACGAAACAGCCTTCAGTCTCCACGTTACGTCAAGTTTTTGAGATATTGAATAAAACGTAAAAACCTTGAGATGAAATAGAAGTTGGTAGATGGTTAGGTTAGTGGTCGCTATGGCGTAGTGGTAGTGCGTTGGACTGCTACGCAGAATGTCCGGGGTTCGAATCTCGGCATAGGCAAATACAAAAAATAATTTTTCTACACGGCACCACTTCTTGGCAGGCAATGGCAAACCTACAAGAGTAAAAAATTGCCTATGAAAAGCTTTTCACTTCGCCGTTCGGATTCGGCATTAAACTGTAGGTTCCCTCCATTCATGTACAAATATAACACGCACAACATGAGTGAATGCGAAAAGCTCGGCCTAGGCCCTCCATGGGCTGTTGCGTCATTAAAAGTAAGTAAAGTAAGATGATTAGGTTTAGTGGTTGCCCGGTACGACACACTTAGGCCAAATTCTACCCATTCTGATACCACGATGGCTTCTTTCTTACCTTTCCCTTTCTTATTACAGAACCTATTTTTCAAACTTTTTGGACCTTATTATATAAGTATTTAATTAAGTATGACCCGTGGTGGTCGCTGTGGTGTAATGGTAGTGCATTGACCTGCTACGGAGAGTATCCGGGATTCAAATCTCGACACAACAAAATCCAAAAGTAGAAAAAACAATTTTTCTACACAGCATCACCTCTTGGCAGGCAATGCAATGGCGAACCTACAAGAGTAGAAATTGCCCAAGAAAAGCTTTTTCACTTCGCCGTTCGTATTCAGCATAAAACTGTAGGTCCCTTCCATTCATGTACAAATATAACACGCACAATATGAGTGGGTGCGAAAAGGTCGGTCTAGGACATCTATGGGCTGATATGTCATTAAAAGAAAAAGAAGAAGAAGGACCCCTAAATCAACTGAACCTAAGATAGGTCACTCAGATATTATTGACATAGGGTATTTTTCCCTCAAGGGCTGGTCGGAAGCTTGGATTAAGCGGAGACTAACTCTTGCCAACAGGTGTTACTACGGGCTCAGTAGGCAATTGAGAAGTAGAGCCCTCTCTCGACCGACGAAAATAACGCTCTATAAGTCCCTCATCCTTCCCGTCCTAATGTATGGCGCGGAGACGTGGACATTGACCATCAATGATGAGAGGCTGTTAGGAGCGTTCGAGAGGAAGATACTCCGTAAGATCTACGGTCCAGTATGCGTGGACGACGTGTATCGAATAAGATGGAACGATGAGGTGTATGAGCTGTAGGCCGACACCGACATAGTCAAGCGTATAAAAATCCAGCGGCTTCGCTGGCTGGGTCATGTTGAGCGAATGGAAGAAAGCGCTCCGGCTAGAAGGGTGTTTTATTCGAACCACGGTGGAGGAACACACAGAAGGGGACGTCCTAATCTCCGTTTGAAAGACCAGGTGCAGGGCAACCTGACTGCACTTGGCCTTATAAACTGGCGCCAGCGCGCGCATAGCAGAAGTGACTGGCGAAGCTTTGTGGAGACGGCCAAGACCGATCATCGGTTGTAGCGCCAGCTAAGTAAGTAAGCTGGTCGGAAGCAGAAATAATGATGGATTTATTCCTAATCCTACTTTTCGCCTACAGCTTCTTCAAAGGTCATTTAGGGGCATTCCCAATCAAGTGGCCTGAAGGCCCATTAGGCAGCGGCCAGAAATAGCTGCCACCATTTTATGAGGTGACATTCAGTAAGAACGCCAAATCTTCAAGAGCGCTGTTTCGACTTTGTGCTCACAGGTTGCCAGCAGTATACCCTGGTAGATTTTATGTTGTAAAAATTACATTGTTTGCCAAGTTTAGCCCGTTCAACGGCCTTTCTATTACCATTTATGGCTGGAAATGACATCGCTTAAAAATTTCTTTTTAAAAAAATGTTAACGTATCAATTCTATATGCAAACAAGTATGCAATTAAAGACTTTGTTACTAATTGTGTTATGGCTGATCAAAATCAGATTAGAAATAAATATGAAACTAGAGACCCTGTCGAAAAAAAGAAGTATATTTGATCCTTACTTTACTTTTAATGGCACAACAGCCCATGGAGGGCCTAGGCCGAGCTTTTTCACATCCACTCATGTTGTGCATGTTATATTTGTACATGAATGGAAGGGACCTACAGTTTAATGCCGAATCCGAACGGCGAAGTGAAAAGCTTTTCATAGGCAATTTTTACTCTTGGAGGTTTGCCATTGCCTGCCAAGAGGTGGTGCCGTGTAGAAAAAATAATTTTGTTTTTTTACTTTTTGATGTTGCCTGCGCCGAGATTCGAACCCCAGACACTCTGTGTAACAGTCCAACGCACTACCACTACGCTACAGCGACCACAAATCAATAACACTACAAATTTTCTTGAAAAATTTTCGTAGACGTCTGTGTAAGGTTTTTGAGAGCCTTTCTTCTTAAGTGGAAGCTTATCTTTTTACATAAAATCTTACATCTTACATAAAGTCAAACTGAATGATTTTTTAATTTTTTTTTTTTTTTTTTTTGATAAGAGTACTGTGCTGGAAAACGGTGTAAAAATTTTACTTTACAGAGTGAACGTATTTATTTATTTTTTGTTGTATAAATCATTAAGTATGCCGCATTAACTTTCCTTTTAATCAAAGGAACCACATAAAAAAGAAAGTTTTAGTGTGTCGCAAAAAAAAGGTTATGGTGTCGCAAAAGAGTAAAAGAATAAGACGAAGGTAAAAATAAACTTATTATTGGGATTCACTAAGCCTAGCATATGCCCTTGCATGGTGCAAGAATAGTAAGGGTATTCAATCAACTGCGTAAGTTTACTTCGACGTAAAAAAGAAGGTTACGTCGCATCTGATGTGAGCATCTGATTTTTTTGGTACGAAAAAAACAAAACGATAAGATGCCTAAATTAAGTGAAAGAAGAAAAATTATAAAAAGCGCTTGAGCCAAATGCAATTCTGGAGCTGTTATTTGCGCATGCCTTTGAAAAAACTAATGGTGATTATTTTATTGTAATTGTTTTTTGCTTTACTTTGTGGGCAACTTTTATGTCGGTATGTGAATATTGAATAACTTCAAAAAAATAGAACCGATTTCCATATATGAGGTATTTTTATTTAATGTCGTTTAGAATTTATGATCCTTTACAATTTATTTGTACAAGTTTTTGACTACAACATCAATCGAGTGGCCGCCGTTATTGACCAAAGCAAAATGTACCCTTTCGAGCCTCTCGGGCTGTATAGCGAAGATTTCGACACGAATGTTTGCCTTGAGCTCGAAGTCAATGGTCTGAGGCTTGCGGCCGTATACTTTTCTTTTCAAATATCCTCACAAAAAGAAGTCAGGAGGGGTCAAATATGGCCTGTCAATGTCGTCATTATTGACACCACACGACCAGGGAATTTTCGTTGCAGAAACTGCATTGTATGATTTGGAGTGTGGCATGGCGATTCGTCTTGTTGAAACCAGTAGCCATCCACCAGACCCTTTTCATGCATTTGTGGGCAGACATTATTAGCCAACGCTATCGATTCCTATCGACTGATTCGCCTTCTCTGAAGAAAAATAACCCAATGAGGATTTTGGTGCAAACGCCGGCGCAAGCAGTCAATTATGTCATATCATATACAATGATGTTTCATGGATGTGGAAATTTTGCTTGTTAAGGACGGCAGAGAGTGTGAAAAGAGCCTCTTCAGTCATCAAAACTTTTTCCTAAAATCAGGTTCATTGTCACCCATTCAAGCAACTGTTTGGCCGTATTCCAAGCAACGTGGACGGTCTGTCGGCAATATTCTTTGTGCCAATTGCATATTATACTGAAACAAATGCAAATCATCCTTCAAAATGCCCCGCATCGTGGTTCCACTGACGCCAAAATGCTGAACGCGGTGACGGTACGACACATGTGGGTTCTAGACAACATTCTCTCTTACCAGTTTATTTAAAAGTCTTGAGCGTTGATGAGCGGCTTGTCGGCGATCTCCCACTGTCCCGTGCTCAACGAAATTCGTCGTTGGCTTGTTGGCCATGATATTTTCGACGATATGCCCGCTGATGGTTAACATTGTGCTTAATTGTCATTTCAAAAACATGTTCACTCAAGTTAATCGGTTGATAAATGTTAAAATTATTCAATGTTTGCATATCGACATAAAAGAAAGCGCACCCTGTATGTAACTTAAAGCTTTATGCACCACACTGAAAACTATTTTAGTTCTCATTATGTTTATACTAAGGTTTCCGCCTACATACGAAAATTTCAAATAATTTTTACTTTGACATCAGTTTCCTGCTCAATAGTTTATGGTAAACCTTGACGCAATAAATTTCAATTACAATAAATACAATAAAAGCATAAATACTTTACATAATATAATTAAACAAACAACAGCCAGACACATAATCGCATACAATAATAATAATAATAATAATAATAATAATAATAGAATATACATACATACATAGACACGCACACAATCACATATGTAGCACACAAGAAGCATGAACAACAATGGCAAATCTCTGTGAGATATTCGCAGAACAAAAACAGAACCGAACAAAAGCAAAAAAGTTATAAAACAAAAGTTAAATTCATAATACATGCATAAAGGGTGTCTTTTAGAAGTGTGGTTTTCAATCTGGCAATACTTTTTTCAGAGTTGGTCTTTTTGACAGCTGTCACTTGATTTATGCTCAGTCTGGTTTGCCATTTCATAATGAATAGACTTACTCCTGAACAACGTTTGCAATCGTGCAAATTTATTACCAAAATAATGATTCGGGTCGCGCGATTTTCACAAGAAAATTTTGTTCAGCGATGAAGCTCACTTTTGGTTGAATGGGTACGTTAATAAGCAAAATTGTCGCATTTGGAGTGATCATAATCCACAAGCCATTATTGAGACGTCAGGGCATACTCAAAAAGTCACTGTTTCGTGTGCTCTATGGGCAGAGGGAATCATTGGTCCATATTTCTTCGAAGATGAGGCCGGTCATAATGTTACAGTCAATGGGGTACGCTAAAGAGCCTGAATTGGAGGATGTTGATGCGGACGACCTTTGGTGCCAACAAGACGGCGCTAACAATCAATTTATTGAAGGAAACTTTTAGTGAGAGCATTATCTCGCGTCGTGGGCCTGTGGTGTGCCCTCCAAGATCGTGCGATTTAACACCGCTGGACTATTTTTTTAAGGTTATGTGAAGTTGCTTGTCTACGCAGATAAGCCCGATACGACTTACGCCTTGGAAGAGAATATTCGACGCATTATTACTGACATACGGCCCCAATTTCTGCAAAAAGTGGTCGAAAATTGGGCCTCTCGGCTGGAATTTATTCGAACCAGCCGCAGCGGCCACTGGCCCGAAATCGTTTTTAAAACATAATGGCAAATCCTTTTATTTATAATAAAGCTTAATTCTTGGTCATAACATTAAATTATGTGCGTTTTATTTCTTCTTGAAAACCATACTTCTAAAAAAAACACCCGTTACATATAACAATGACATCGACATCTTCCTGCATGAATTCATACCAAAGTACATACATATACATACGTATTATCATCTAAGCCATACAACACACACATACAAATATTATGTACAAATATTTATACGCAAATAGAAATGTACAATAAAAAGCCACAAATGGATTGACAAATGCAAATAAATAACTAATATAAAAAATTTTATGCGTTTTGATAGAAATGTGCACAGAAATATGAATGGATTTGTATATGTATGCACATATGTACTTATGTATGCATTTGGTTGTGTGAGTGTGTGTGCGGGAGTACAACGTTTACGTGTATCTGTGCATATCTGATGACTTTGATGCACTATAAAATGATTATTTTATTCAACTATAAATTCAAATATGCGCATTTAAAGTCACAATGGCAAACACTCACACACATAGCCACAAGCACGCATATAAACGGCACACATTTTACATTCATACATATGTATGTACCAATGTGCTATGTACCCTGTAGGGCCAAACAAATCTAGTCCAACAAAAATTACTAGTTTCTCAAGTAGTTATGCAGAAACCAGGTTTTAAAGTGGTTGAAATAAAAACACAAATACAGTGATCAATTACTTTAATAAAAATATCTACGATTCAGTGAATATATTGTCTTGTAATTCTCACTTTCAAATATTTTTCACATAAATGGATTTTGAAATGTCACAAAGATCACTGATGAATATAAAAATGAAAGGCCCTCCGTACGCTGTTGTGCCATTAAAAGTAAAGTAAGTCCAATTTGGAAGAATTAAATTTTTTCCAAATAAAACATTTTTTTTTTATAATGAACTAAATTCAAAATGTAATTTATTTATTTATTATTATTTTGATATAGTAATTAATACTTGTCGTCGCTTTAGTGTACTTAGTTTAAATCTCGGCAGAAGCAAAACCAAAGAGGTTAAAAAAAATTGTGTACGTCGGTGAGACACCCTACAGAAGTTTACTTCTTCAGAACGTTTGTGTTTGTGTTTGTGTTTGGTTCTCAGGTTAGGTTTAGTAAGCTTGTAAAAACCAGACATTACAGGCGGGGCCGAAAGAATTTTTAACGATATGCTTATTTATGCAAACAACAAGCCTTGTATAGTTCAGTTTGATGATTCTCTGATCCCAGGTGTGCTACATATTGATCGTTTACACTTCCAATGCATGCAACGCCCTCTGCAAAATCAATATCTCCATCAAATTATTTATACTCAATGCATGCGAATTCAATTGCTACATCATTATAATTATAATTTTACCATTATTATCAGTATTATCATAATTATAAGAATCATCATCACCAAAATATTCAGGTTGTATGGTCTCGACATGTGGAAAATTTGCTACTCGCCGGTCTGAGAACTCGCGAATGTTATGAGGTTGACTAGAAACTTGGCTGGTTTTTTGGAATTTTTCTTTTCACAATAGCAGAACCTGAATGGGGAGGCCCGCGTTTGTTTTGTTTAGTTTTAGTCATAGTCATAGGCTGTTCCCGCATTAAAAGAAAGAAGAGAGAATTAACAACAACATACTTGTACAACAACAAATAAATTTAAATTACAGTAGGTACTAAGTCACCAACGGAAAATGCCTTTCAGTTTTCCATATACTAGAACTGGTTGGAAAACTGAAACAATTCCATTGTTCTACAAACATGCATCTTTCAACTAGTTGAAGTTTGATTGGTTTACAAACTACAGTGCTCTCACGGTAACGTGAACTAGTTAAAACCAAGGGAGTTCACGTTAGTGAAAATGTTCGCATTTGCGATTGTCGAATTTGAAGATGCAAAATAACTTCAAATTGCTAAATTCAGGATTTTTACACATTTAAACGTAAAAGTATCTTATTATTGCCATTATTAAGATATAATTTTTTTTTCTTAATTAAAATTCATAAAAAATCCAAAACGAGATCAAAACAAATATTCATGGGTATGAACATACCTATTAAATTGCAAATAAAATTTCACATTAGATATGTTGTCCATATGTTAATAAAAAAGTGTAGTGAAAAAACATTTTGTTCACGTTAGTCAATGTAAAAAAAGCGTGTTCACATTAGCCGGTGTTCACGTTACCGCGAGTGCACTGTATTCCAGAAACACCTATCCAACAACTAGTTGAAAAGATATGCAACCTGGGACAATTGACTTGTGCCTAGGACAACACAATTTTAAATAAACCAGTTCCAGTAAGGAAAGATAATAAATGTGGGACTAGTTGCGGTGTTTAGTAAACTAGTTGATCGATTAACTATAAAACAGTCGGTTTCCCTACAGGGTACATATTTATGTGGTCGCTGTGGCGTAGTGGTATTGCGTTGGACTGCTACGCAGAGTGTCCGTGGTTCGAATTTCGGCATAGACAAAATCAAAAAGTAAAAAAAAATAATTTTTCCCCCACGGCACCACCTCTTGGCAGGCAATGGCAAACCTACAAGAGTAAAAATTGCCTATGAAAAGCTTTTCACTTCGCCTTTCGGATTCGGCATTAAACTGTAGGTCCCTTCCATTCATGTATAAATATAACACGCACAACATGAGTGCATGCGAAAAGTTCGGCCTAGGCCCTCCATGTGCTGTTGTGCCATTAAAAGTAAAGTAAGTAAGTACATATTTATACGAGAATAAATACAAATGTGTTCTCATCCATCATTTGTGTATTAAACTATTATTTATCTGAGAATTCGTGTGAAGTCAATTTTCGCTACTGTGCGAGCTGAAATTCTTCATACATTCTTAATAATTTTCATGACTTGATGACATTAGTTATTCAAATAAGTTTATATATATACATATATTTCAGAAATGTTATGAAATTCATCATAAGAAATTCTATTAAAATAATCAAAATTCAATGGAATTTATGAAATGAATTTACTTGAGTTTTTTCTTTTTGTTAGCAAATAAATATTTTATTTATAAGTGAGAATTTGGGAGTAAAATTTATCTTAGAAGTTTCAGCTTGTACTCGTACTCATTACTTACATATACCATGGTATTAAACTAAGTAGTTTTTACCTGAAAAAATCTGAATATTTTTTTAAATTTAAGAGAGGATTGTATATATTAGGCGTGAACACCGGTTTTGAACCAAATCATTTTTGAATCGAACCATCCATAGTTTGAGTGACTTCAAGCGAATCGTGAACCAAACCGTTTTTGTTTGAAAAGATCCCATGAAATTATCCCTTTATTAGTATTTCCAGCACCGATTTTGTCTCTCATCTATAGAAGCTGAAAGTGAGAACTATTAAAGTTCGGGAAATACAGCAAAAAAAAATATCTTTTAAAATTATGAAATATTTATTTATTATGAATTTTTTAAACCAAACGAAAGTGCGGAGGAACCGGTTCGAAGATACCATGAACTGCTGAACCGAACCGAACCACACTGTATAATTTTGTTGATCGTCAGATCCGTGGTATAAATGCGAGATTTATGTGTCATTTAAAATCTCTCTGGATCAGAGTGTGTGTATATCTGAGAGAGCGACAGCGCTTCCGTTTAAAAAAATTTCGCAGCGTGATCTTGCTTTCATGAATGCTGAAAGTCAACTAACATGATTTGCGTTGAGAAATTTACTGTCAAACTTCGCTCCAATTCCATTGTTCGTCAATAGTTCGTAAGCTACACGAAGAAGTTTATAGTTAACGTGTGACAGTATTGCGTGGGCAGAGAATGTAAGCCGATTCACATGTGAATAGGAAAATAACAATTGCCCGAAACTGCTCTAAATTGTATGTATTGTAACCAAGAAGACGAAAAAACACAACTAATCTATTTTCAATGAAGCATGCGGGATAATCGAAAACGATTGGCGAGCAAAATGGATAGGAGTCTGTAGTAAAGTCCATAGAGAACTCTTGAAAGGTCGTAAGCGATTGTAAGGCAAAACTTAGCAATGTTGGGAGACTAAATAAGTTATGCAAGTTATATGTGTTTGACAACGAACTGGCAATTGGGCAATCGCGGCTCTGCGGAAAGTCCAATGAGACCGGAACCAATCACCTGCATCAGTTTGGCATGGAACATGCAATGAATTATCGAATGTATGAGTAATGCTTGTAGAGAACGGGGGTCTATTGTCAATCCCTGCAAAACTGCGAAGTGCTTTGTAAAAGAACCTACCAGGATAACATTTGTCTTTCTTCTCTGTCTGGGGAAATCTTGCAGCTTCGTATTACCATTTTTTTCACTCGTTGCAGAATTATTCTAAAGACGTAAAGTTGAATTCCCAAGAGGTCTGCAAAAAGGTCTTGTCCGAGTTTTTCCAGCATAAACCACAGGAATTCTTTAAAGACGGTATTGTGGGTTTGCCCGGTTCCACCTGCCACATTCTACACTGCACGCGAAATCATGCATCAATTGAGAAGTGAATTTAGTGAGCAGATGGATGTGAAGAAGGCAGAGAACCTGGCTTACGAGTGCAGGACAGTTCCTCAAGCACTCAGGCTATGTAGCCCATTGTACTTAATGGTGAGCATGGTTATACCAAACTGATGCCGGTGATTGATTCTGGTCTCATTGGACTTTCCGCGGAGCCGCGATTGCCCAATTCCTTAGCCAGTTGTTGTCGCTGTAGAACGTTGGACTGTTACGCAGAGTGTTAGGAAGTTCGAAGCTCGGCACAGGCCAAAATCAGAAAGTACAAAAAATAATTTTTCTACACGGCACAATCACCACCTCTTGGCAGGAAATGGCAAACCTACAAGAGTAAAATTTGCTATTAAAAGCTTTTCACTTCGCCGTTAGGATTCGGCATAAAAACTGTAGGTCCCTTCCATTCATGTACAAATATAACACGCACAACATGAGTGGATGCGAAAAGCTTGGCCTTTGGCGCTACATGCGGTCATAGTCGACACTGATAAACTGAAGTTCATTGTGATAAAGGCATAACACTTGCCACAATGGCTGTCTATCTCTTTATCGGTGTCCTCTGTGATTGCATTCCCTCTCTCGTTCTTCCTCCCACCTATCAACCTTCCTTCCATTCAACACATAGGGGTACACTCTGTGTGTTGAATATATCAATAAAAAAAAAAGAGAAAAGTAAACATTTTGATGGCCACCAAGATCGTGTAATTTGTGATTTGACCCTTCTTAGACTATTTTTTGTGGGGCTATGTTAAGTTCCTTGTCTATAGGGGCAAGCCAAACACGATTGCTGTAAATTTCTGTGTTTTTCTGAATATACAAAAACCAAGCTCTTAAAAAATTACTGTTTAGATGAAATGTATGTGTGATTTTATTTTTATTTATTTGTTTTTTTTTTTGATTTTGAAGGAAATTGTTTACAAGTTATTTTTCACTATTATCTGACAGTTATACGTTGCACTTCAATACAGTGTCATTTAATAAAGTTATCAATTATAATTAAATAAACTATTTATTGGTACTTAAATACTAAGCGAATACTCAGCCTAAGTCTTGGGGTCGCCGTTGTGCCATTAAAAGAAAAAGAAGAATTACTTTTGTGCAGTTAATACAAACAGTGACCATCTGGAAAATTTCATCATCAAAATTTGTAAACTTTTCAGGTAGACTTGAAGTGAAATTCCTCTCCCACTTTTGTTTCAATGCTGAATTTAGTATTCCTTATCACCTTCATCGCACACTGGATACGTCCAAATACATTCACTTCACTAATAGGAAAATATCAAATGGCCGAAAGTCCTAACAATTTCAATTTAATAACTTCGATTAGAGAAAATCCAATATCATGGCAAGAATGCTGTCAGCCCTTAACGATATTGTTTATCAATTTCATTAGAACTTGCCAGTCAACAAACCCAAACTGTCTGTCTCTTATTTGCCACTTTATTTCTCCTCTCTGTTTATCCACTCATACATATAGTATAAATATTTCTATCACAAAAACAGCAAAAGGCGGCAGGCACTCCCACTTAATGACTTTATTTTCGTTCTGTTTTCAGTTTTCTGTGCTGTGGACGCGGTCTTTTGTTCTTCCTTTTCCTCTTTCCTACCTTTTGCTAACCCCTACTCAGGCGCTTATTTTCTTAAAAAATTAATTTTTCTTCACAACTTTTGTTGCTGTTTTTTCTTTGTCAACATTTTTATTGCTGGTGTATGGCGGCATGTAGTAGCTAACTTGCGCCAGAGTCGTAGTAGCAGCAGTAATAGTAGTAGTAGTACTAGTAGTAGTAGTAGTAGAAGAAGTCGCAATCATCGTCACACTCGTAATGCCACACAACAAGAAACATTAGCTACAATACTAACATAGAGATATATCGTATATAAAAAAAAAAAATATTGTCTATGTAGTAGTTTATTTCCGGTGGAAGTAATCATGCGATTTATCTCGAGACAAGTTCAAGCTATCCGCTAAGACAAATGGCAACCGAAACCGAATATAGAAGCGCAAATAGGAAAAAAGGAAGTTGGAAGGAAGAAATGTTGAAAATGGCGGAAGCGAAAACAGAAGGCAAAATGAAAATGCATTTTTGCCATCACGCTTAATTCCGCGTGATGTTTATCTAATAAATAGTAACAATGGCAATAAGTTGTACACCGCTGTTGTTGTTGTTGTTTGTTGCCGATGTTGCTGCAGTGGAAGAGCAACAGTAGGGATTATTTGATTTTAAGTTTGTTGATTGAAATTAATCTGATTGAGTGTATCCGTTGTTGTAAGAACCGACTTAGTGATGTTCTTTTTGTTATGGAGTAATGGAAAGTTGTGATAACTCGTACTGTTTTTGTGTTTTCAGGGATTGCTATTTTATTTTATTTAGTATTTTATTTATATACAATATAATTTATACGGCCAAAGTGGCCATATTGTCGAACTGAAACCAATCATAAAAATGAACTTGGAATAGACTATTGCGAATTTTGGGTTAGCAGTAAGAACCTATCCATTTTCGCAGTCTTACAGCTTTGACGTCTGGGGGAAAGTTTTACGTTATGCAAAGTCCACGCGTATTGGACCGTAGCTCTAAGGGAGTATTTTCGTCTCGAACACTCCTAACCGCCTCTCATCATTGGTGTTCGATATCCAAGCCTATGCTCCATATATTAGGACGAGAAAGATTGGAGACTTATAGAGCATTATTAAAGTCAGTCGAGAGATGGCTCTGCTTCTCAATTGCCTACTATGCCGGTGGTACTTTTTGTTGGCAAGAGTTAATCTCCGCTTGATTTCAATGCTGATATTATTGTTGGTATTAATGCTGGATCCTAGGTAAACGAAATTTTTTACGACTTTAAAAGTATAATTGTCAACAGTAACATTTGGTCAAGACGCCGTGACTCTTTGTTTGTTGAAACAAGGTACTTCATTTTGTACTCGTTTACCACTAAACCCACTCGACGAGACTCCCTTTTCCAGATTGGAGAATGCTGCACTGACTGCTCGAGCGTTTCTGCCAATGATGTCAATATCATCAGCATGACACTATTGTAGAAAATAGTGCCAGCCAGAGATGTCGATGCTAATAGCTCGAATTATTTGCTCCAGCTGATTGGTTCACATTTTCAGAAAGAGTATTTTTACTTCAAATGTCATTGAAAAATTGTTCTTGCTCACCGATTTCATTTGATGTCCATCCGATTAAAGTAGTACCATATATCATTGGGAAGCTCTCTACGAGTACGACCTTTTGTATTCAGGGGTTATTGACCTCCGATGAAGGTGATTCTACTAGTTATTCCATTTTTTATATTGTTTTAATGAGATTAAAGGGAGCCTCGATTATATTTTTAATAATATAAATGCTCTAAAGAAATCATTTTTATTTTTAATTCATTGTTGAAGGTGGAAAAACTTTAAAAATCACGGAAATATAATTTTTTTTTTTTTTTGGAAAATTTACGCCTATTTAAACAGTTTGGGTACGAAATCCGCAAAACAAAAATCCCTATTAAAATACCCTTTGACCAAAATCTCCAAATACAAAATAGTCAAACTCAAAATACCCAAACACCAAATCCCCGTTTAGATTATGTTTAAAATAGCCGCGATAACCACAAACAAATCAAATTTGAAACTTCTTTGTAATATAAAAATATATCAAAAACCCAAAAACGTTACTTTATATCATTATAATCAACTTCGCATAATATTTCATAATTTTAATAAGAAAGTGAAATATTATGCGATATAGATCGCAAGTAATCCTTTTTATTTGTATCCAGAAGGTTTTCAATAATTTTGTTAATATTTCGAAGACATACAGTTGTACAAGTATGAAACCGGTAATTACATCTCTGTGTCGCTAGGTAAAACTATACGCTCTATCAAATCAAATCATTGGCACCATTTCTTCGGTATGTTAAGCCCGGCCAAATAGGCAGCAAAGCCGAATAAAACGGATTTTAAGCGTCGTTTCATAACTGTGCAAGAGGCTTGGGTCTACCATCATGATCCTAAATTGAAACAGTAACGTTTACAGTGAACTGAAGCTAGATGTTCGGCGCCAAAGCAGACAAAGCACGAATGATCGGCAAAAAAGGTTGTAGGCATAACCTTTCTGGGATGCAAAAGGGATTTTGTTGATTGATTAGCTACAGAAAGGTAAAACAATAAACTCAGAATACTATTGTAAACTTTTAAATAAACTGGATGCAGTAATTCGCAAAGAAAAAACCGGTTTAAAGAAGAATAAACATTCTTACTTTACTTACTTTTAATGGCACAACAGCCCATGGAGGGCCTAGGCCGAGCTTTTCGCATCAGCTCATGTTGTGCGTGATATATTTGTACATGAATGGAAGGGACCTACAGTTTAATGCCGAATCCGAACGGCGAAGTGAAAAGCTTTTCATAGCAATTTTTACTCTTGTAGGTTTGCCATTGCCTGCCAAGAGGTGGTGCCGTATAGAAAAATTATTTTTTCTATTTTTCGATTTTTGATTTTGCCTGTGCCGAGATTCGAACCCCGAACACTCTGCGTAGCAGTCCAACACACTACCACTACACCACAGCGACCACAGAATAAACATTCACAATGGCTAAATTCATGTAATGAAATTACGAATTGTTTGACCATCCACCGTATTCACCAGATTTGACTACAGGCGACTACTACCTGTTCCGAAACCTGAAACAGTTCTTTTGTGGAAAGCATTTTCGTCGAATGAGGCATATTTTGCAGACCTTCCGGAATCGTACTTTAATGATGGGATAGATTTATTTGACGAGCGCTGGACTACCAGTCGTACAAGTATGAAACATCTCTGGGTCATTAAGTAAAACTATACGCTCTGTCAAGTTTCATACGACAACATTTTTTTTTTCGCTCGTAAAAATGTAAAATTTTGTGCCTAAAAACTGCGATATGCGGATATCATTGATTTTCTGTTTTCAATTGAAGAAATCTGCTTTAGAATTTAATCGAATGCTTGTGGAAGCTTAAGGCCAGAACGCTCTAGGCAAAACACAGTGCCACGAGTGGTTCAATAAGTTTAAAAGCGATGTGGTGATTTGGCGATTTTGAAGTGAGAAACGAAGAACGTGGAAGACCACCGAAAAAGTTTGAAGATGCCGGATGCCGAAGCGCAAGCTTTACTCGATAAGGATGAGGATGATGGTCAAACGTAAGAACAACTTGCAGAACAATAACGGTAAATGTGACCCAACAATGCATTTCTCAACGTTTAACGCCTAGGGATTGATTTTGAAGATGTGAAGGTGGGAAGATGGGTGCCGCATGAATTGAATGAAAGACTGAAAGATCGTTGAGATGTTGCTCGCCAGGTACAAAAAAAAGTCATATCTGCATCGAATTGTTACTGGCGATGAAAAATGGATCTATTTCGCGAATCGAGAATCCCAAACGTAAACGATCATGTATTAAGGCCGGCATACCGGCCAAATCGACAGCAAAGCCAAATCGCTTCGGAAAGAATACAATGCTCTGTGTTTTATGGGATCAGCAAGGTGTTATCTGGTTTGACCTTCTGAAATCAGGTGAAACAATTACTGGTCAACGCTACCAACAACATTTGGCCGATTTGAACCAAAAACGTGCTTTCCGCCAAAATCGTCCAGAATATCAAGCTAGGCAACACAAAGTGATTTTTCTTGACGACAATGCACCATCACAGCGAACAAAATAGAGTCAGGACTCGGGAATTGGTAGATTCGTAGAGCTGGGAAGCCCCCTCCCCCATGCGGCTTATTCACCAGACTAGGCTCCATCTGACTACCACTTATTTTCATCAATGGCCAGCACTTCGATTCGTACGAAAATGTGAAAAAATGGTGCTATGGATGGACTGGTTTGACTCAAAAAACGAACAGTTCTTTTGGCGAGGCATTCACAAATTACCAGGGAGATGGGAAAAATGTATAGCTAGCAATGGTAATGGCCATTACTATGAAGTTTGAATATATAACTTACATTACTTTACTTTTAATGGCACAACAGCACATGGAGGGCCTAGGCCGAATTTTTGGCATGCACTCATGTTGTGCGTGTTATATTTATACATGAATGGAAGGGACCTACAGTTTAATGCCGAATCCGAACGGCGAAGTGAAAAGCTTTTCATAGCAATTTTTACTCTTGTAGGTTTGCCATTGCCTGCCAAGAGGTGGTGCCGTGAGGGAAAAATTATTTTTTTTTACTTTTTGATTTTGTCTATGCCGAAATTCGAACCCCGGACACTCTGCGTAGCAGTCCAACGCACTACCACTACACCACAGCGACCACTTGAATATATAACCATTTTTCTTAAATAAACATTTATTTTCTTTAAAAAAATTACCGGTTTCATTTTTACTTTTTACTTACTTTTAATGGCACAACAGCCCATGGAGGGCCTAGGCCGAACTTTTCGCATTTACAGAAAATAACGAAATCTTAGTCACAAAAATGAATAAATTCTAATTTTTTCGTCTGCGTAGGATTCCAGCAAATAATCTAAAAATCTGTAATTCTCATACACAAAAATGATGATGATGAACAACTTACTAAAAATCAGAATGAAATTTTATCATAAGTTGAACATTTTTCCCCTATAGGGAAACGTAAACCTCGATTACAATATTTGTACTACTGTGGGCAAAAAGTAGTAAGACTTTGTTCATAATTTCAAATTTTTTTATTCATTCTTCCAAATCTATTTTATCCCCTTCAAAGTAATCCCCCCCGGCCCCAATACACTTGTGCCAACGTTTTTTCCAATTCTCGAAACAGTTGTTAAAGTCAATTTCCGGAATAGCCTTCAATGCGCTTAGCGATTCATGTTTAATGTCTTCAATTGACTCAAAACGGTCAAACGGTCCACGAAGCGGTGCTAAGTCAGGCGAATAGGATGGTTGCGGAACGATATCAGTCGAATTTTTGGCAAAATGGTCTCGTAAAACCAATGCAGTGATTTTGGAACCAATCGTGCATTCACTCTTCTTAGGCCCAAATGATGTTTTAAAATGGTTTTCTCTGATCCTTCCGATATTCCAACGATACCAGTAAGGTCTCTGACTGTTAATCGTCGACTCTCGAGCACCAATTCCTTGATTTTATTGACCAGACGTGTTGATCATCAGTTGATGTTGATGGCCGTCCTGGACGTGGTTCGTCGTCAACGCGTTCTCGACCATCTTTGAACAATTTGTACCAATCAAAAACACTTGCTCGCGACATACAATTATCACCGAAGGCCTTTTGCAAGATTCTGAACGTTTCGGCACCAGAAATTTGATTCCGCACACAAAATTTAATGGAACTTTGTGAAAATCGCCGAATGCACTTTTTGTACTTCAGAAAGACAAGCGTAAACTAAACACTAATGATTATTTTGATGTGACATTTGGCACAGATTCCACCGACAGTCATACCAACCTTAAAAAAATAATATTTTGATGAATGGGTTTCCGTAGTATATGAATTTAATAAATATAATACCATAAAATGAAAGTTCACTGGCAACACTCCCGCCTTCATTAATAAATAATTTGGTTGAATTTAACAATGAACAATGACGTCTTACATTTGCATTTCTAGTGTTCAAATCTGGTGTTAAATCACAAAAAGCTTTCTGGTTGCTTGTTCGACAACATTCTGTTGACATATTATATATAGTACCTACTTGCAAGCACACCCATGCAATTAAAATAAAACTGTATGAAGTACCTTTAATATTTATTTAGAATCGCCATGCAATCAAAAAAGGTGACAAACAAACAATTTCTTCACCTGGACACATCAGTTATTCTGTACACGCTACAAGCAATCACCCTAATAAAAATAATAATAAATCATGCTAAGATTTTATATTTTTCTTCCCTATATTTCTAACAATATTTGCATGTCTCAGAAACATTTTCACTCAATCCACAAGCACTTACACTTACACTTACACACACACACACACACACACTTAAACTTACATTTACCATCCACAAGCACCAACATTTATTTACACATGCACAGAAAAACAATATTTGTGTAGATAAACAAAATTCGAAATTATGCAGGGGCCAGGACTGGGAATAGCAGGAAATAGCTAGCTAGCAACCGTGTGTAGGAGTATGGTATAAGCTGAAGAGGTGGGCAAGCTAGAGGGTAGTATCGTGAAGTGAAGCGGAATTGTATGTATTGCTGACATGTAGAAATAAAAATGTCACCAACAAAAGAATTGAAAGCAGCTATAAGTAAATAAATAACAACGTTCAACAGCAATTCAAAAGAAAGGTAAAAAATGGCTGTGTTGTTGTGTAAGGCAAATACACACTCGCACATACAAAATATCAATAAAAATAACAAAATACATAATAATATGGAAAAACAAAAACAACACAAGCAACTAAAGTTTTGTTATAAATGAAAAGCACATTAAAGAAAATTTATTCCTCAAAGGAAGTACAAAATATATTATGCGGAAATGTAATAAAAACAAGAAAATAGTTTTAATATTAACAAACGAAATTTTAGCTGGTCTCTTGCTCATTCAATTTTTTACTAGTGTTTACAAAAAAAAAAGTAAAAAAAACCTTCAGTTTACCTGAGATAAAATTTAAAAAGTATCATGACCTTTAAATCTTTCTAGCAAATCTTAATGCAGCTTTGTCTCTCTACATTTAAATCGAAAAAGAACATTTTCAATCACGAATTCAGGGTAGTTCAAAAATGTTAATAGCTTAAAAAGTTGTATAAATGTTTTTATTTTACTGAGTTTATCTAAAGTTTTTTCAATGAAATCAAGTAGAATATCTCTTAGTGGACGACATATGGGCTTCTTAAACTGATAGTAATAACCTTCATACATACATATCAGCGTAATAAATATACTGCTACGATTACCTAGTTTCTAATGTTAATTTATTCTCAATAAACAAAAGAGATTCGATTACTGGATTGTGTATAAAAGAAAACTGTTGCAACTTTATTGAATTCACCTCTTACAAAAGTACTTAAAAATTATTTTGAACTTATCACTCGGTATTTCACTAAGACAGTCGAACTGTGACTCCTTCTATTCTGCTAATGCAGTTGATTTTATAGCACAGATTTCATCGCTGTCACGAACATTCCAGAGCTCTTCGAAGTTTCCAGCTGATGCTATGTTTTATGTCATTGGTTAACATAGCCAGCTACGAACAATTAGCATGGCCACGAACAATTAGCATGGCCACGAACAATTAGCATCCACGAACAATTAGCATGGCCACGAACAATTAGCATGGCCACGAACAATTAGCAAGGCCACCAACAATTAGCATGGCCACGAACAATTAGCATGGCCACGAACCTCGAAGTTTTTCGCAGTTTCTAATATGTGTCTCACAAGTTTTGAGACGATATTCAAGCTTAAGACTACTTTCAAACACATTGAATAAAAATTTCCTAATTTGCGAAAAAGTGTTTCGCCGCTCTTTGACGAACTCAAAGACAAACCAATCTCACGTGCAACTATTTATTGTGTTCTCAAAGATTGTCGTGAAGGTAAAAAGCAGGAAAATGAACCAAAAATCTGGTCGACCACGAAAACTTAGTTACAGGACAACAAAAAGTCTGTTAGCAAGTGTTAAAAACAAGGTTGGCCAATCAACACGGCGATTGTCGCCAAAATATGATGGTTCAAAAGCCACAATCAGTTGCATTTAGACCCAAAACGACGTGATCTATCGAAAAGGAAAGCGAGCACCAAAATATACGGCCAGACAACTCGAAATAATACCAAAATGTTGCCGTGCATTTCGTGATAAGCACTTGTGCAGTTGGGAAATTTTTACTTCATTTTTTCACACCATGAGCTGAGTGGAAATGGAAATGATGGCTGCTACACTGACAACATCAGACAATGTTAAATTTGCCGGTAAAGCAACATTTGAGCCATAACTGTTGGTTTGGTGTGCAATTTGGTCAAAAGGTTATTTCAACACCAGTTAATGCAAAACACAGTCATGTCCAATAGAAGATTTTTGGAGCATACTAAAACGAAAAGTGTGTGAGATGGACTGGGAAGCTCATAACGAGCAACAGTTGATGGGTCGAATCCAGCGAAAGTTGGCTGAAGTCGATATATCTGTCTGCCAGAAAATGATTTTAAAAGTTCGAAGCATACTACGAAAAATCAATGACGCTAGCTCGTTAAGTGTATTTTAAATGTGCTATTCTATACTTTTTGATTAAAGGTTTCTAGCAATAAGAATGAATTTAATATTGTGCGTTTTTTTTTTTCAAATGGCATAGGTTTGAATTTTGTCTCATAACTTTTGAGACACATGTTATTCTAATACATTCCGAAGTCACTAGATGGCGTAGATTTGTAATAGTTATCATGTGCAGGACACTCACATTAACATTAATATTCTCCAGCTCTGTTCAGGCATAAACACAGGTTTATTAAAGGAATTTATCCACGAGAATCAACGATATTAAATTATAATTAAGAAATTGTCAATTCGATAGATACTTTAAATTTAATCTCATGGCAAAACAACTAAGTAATAACAAATTACCACCTAGCCTAGTTCGGCTTTTCAGAACCGGTGTTAAACTGTAGGTCAAATCAGGTGGTATTAAAATGGGCTATTCTGACCTAAGTATGTCCTACTAAAGGACTGCCACTCAAAATCTGATCTAAAATTTATACATTGTAAGGTACTCTTACGAAGTTCTTAAAGAGTCTATGTTCTCTTTCAGGTCTTCTCTAATTAACTCCATGTTTTCTCAACCATATCTTTTTGTACTCTTTTCGCTCTTTTTGTACTCTTTTCGCTCTTTTTGTACTCTCTTTCCAATAAAATCTATTCAGTAACCAATATGTTTGTGTAAAAAAAAAACCCACGTATTGTCACTTTTTTAACGCTCGAAGAAACTACTTTATCTGAGAATTAAATCAAATATATTTATTTAAACTTACATTAATTTGATGTAAAAGTTTTATGTACTCTCGTTTTACTGCAAATGTTCTTCTTTAAAAACAAAGAAATAAATCTATTCATTTTATGAAAAATATAAAAATGGGATGAACATTATTTTACAATATCTCCTTGAAAAATTACCGGAGACTATCAATTCATGTTGTGAAATGGAAAGGGACAAGAAAAACAAGAAAATAGCAATAAAAGTTTAAAGTTTTAATAAAAGAAGGTGGTTTCAATGAGCTACGACTTAAAAACACGCCAACGGTATTTGAAACTTTTCCAATTTAGATAATTTTTTTTGTGCTATAAAATAAGATATATATATATTTATCTTATAATTATATAAGATAAATATTTTAAAAATCTTCTATATAAAAATTAATACAATAAATCTGTATACAAATTCCAGAATTCTTATCTGATCTTTACCAAATTGTTTACGTACTTCCGTGGCTATTCGGAGGAGGTTTCAAAACTTGAAATGCTTAATGAGGATTATAACAGCCTTAGTTGACAATGCCATGTTAAAGCGAAAATATGGATGGTATTGAAAAAGGGGGTTGTGGCGCATCCCATATAATATAACATGCATTTTCATTGGAGAATAACTGAGGAACCATTTGTCAATAGCTTTCTGTGGGGAAAATATACTTAGGCATGAAAAAGGGATTAAGGGATACTTTTTTCTACTTTTAATGGCACAACAGCCCATGGAGGGCCTAGGCCGAGCTTTTCGTTTTTCGCATCCACTCATGTTGTGGGTGTTATATTTGTACATGAATGGAAGGGACCTACCGTTTTAATGCCGAATCCGAACGGCAAAGTGAGAAGCTTTTCATAGGTAATTTTTACTCTTATAGGTTTGCCATTGCCTGCCAAGATGTGGTGCCGTGTAGAAAAATTATTATTTCTACTTTTTGGCAGTCCAACGCATTACCACTACGCCGCACCATCCATTAAGGGATGGCTGATTTTAATGTAGTTTTCGTGCAGGAGTAGGTAAATTTACTAATAGACTACTACTATTTCTACTACTATTTCCACTACTTTTTTCTAGTACTTTTTCTACTACTATTTTCTGCTACTTTTCTACTGATTTTTAACTAATATTATCTACTTCTTTTCTACTGATTTTTAACTACTATTCACACTATTATTTTCTACAACGTTTTCTACTTTTTTTTTTATTGACAAGTTATTATATGCTTTTTTGTAGGTGTGGAACTTCTCCTATAGTCTGAAATTCCATTAAGGTATGGTTGATTTTGATGTATGGTAGTTTTCGTACAGCAGAAGGCAAATTCTAATTTCTAATCCGCTACTGCCATTTCCACTACTATTTTCTACTGCTATTTGCCACTACTATTTTCTACTACTATTTTCCACTACTATTTTCTATTACTATTTTCTACTTCTATTTTCTACTACTATTTTCTACTACTGTTTTCTACTATTGTTTTCTACTACTTTTTTCCTACCATTTTTTTTATTACTATTTTCTGCTAGTTTTCTACTAATTTTTACATACTATTTCCAACTATTTTTTTTACTACTATTACCCCTACTTTTTTTATAATGCATTGTCTACTAATTACTAATTACACACCTGGACAAAATAATAGGTGTGAACCCAAAAATTTTTAAAATAAACGAAAAAAATTAATTGGCATGGTCTACAATCAAAAGGCAAATTTGAAAGTATGGTAGCACTGTTTTGGAATGAAATTGGGGAATCCCCGCAACAAAAGTTCTTCTCGATAAATATTGCGGCTTGTTTATTTGTTCAACCTTCAAATTGATCTGAACAATAAAATAGGTGTGTTTTGGTAAAAATTAAAAATGTTATTTAGTTCCAGATGGTAAGATTTCGATGAAAGTGAACTAAATAAGGAGTGAAATCGAAAAAATCGGATAATTTTAAATCGTCCTAGCATTGAAATACCTTATGCAAATAAAAAAATGTAAACAGTTTTGAAAAGAAAATTTAATTTCTGATAAAATGATCAATAAAACTAATTTGTTTGTTGTTTTTTACATAATTCGGAGAGCTTTTCAGGTATGCCTGGCATTAGCGTCTTCACTGTCATTTCTGAGACTCCCTTGGCGGCAGAATTTCACTTATTTCTAAAATCTTCCTTGGATTTAGCTTCTTTGTGTGTTGCCTTTAATGTTCTTTCCACAAGTGCCCAATACCTCTCGATAGGCCGAGGTTCTGGGCAATTTGGTGGGTTGGCGATTTTTGGTACCAATTTGATGTTTTGGTCTTCGAACAATTTAAGGGTTACTTTACTATAGTGGCAGGAGGCTAGATCAGGCCAAAAGAAAGTAGATACATTGTGCTTTCTAATGAAGGGCAGCAATCTCTTCTGGAGGCACTCCTTCACATAAATTTCGGCGGACTTTTGTTTTGTCCTTAATCTTTCCTCAACTCCTCCGCAATTGAGAAAATTTAGACAACACGTATGTCGTCCATAACACAGCAATCGAATTTTTGGAAAAAATCTGTCTTCAACTTTTTATTTCGGCTCTGGGCTACCAAATTCTTAGTAGCATTCCTTTCGGGTACTGACTGCACTTTGTATGTTTTAAGGCCCGCATATTTTTTAATTTTACGAACTAAAAACTCACTGCAACTCCCTCTTTCCGCCAATTTTCGATTAGACAATGCTGGATTCTTCTCTAAGAGAGCAACGACTTCTTTGCCTTTTGTGGAGACACGAAACCGCATTTCCTTCCAGAACCATATTTTCTGTTATTTTTTTCTGCAACTGTTAAGTCTATATTAAATTTTTTTGACAATCATCGAGACAGTATTTTGTGCAACTTTCGCCTTATTCCCAATGGTTTTCTCGCTCCACTGCGGATTTTCTCGAAATAATTCAACAACTAAATCGCGTCTTTACAATTCCGATGCCATGACTCAACTCAAAGTTCACAAGTCAAAAAACATGTGATTGTATTTCATTAGAATTTCTCTAACACAAAGCCAACTGTTTGAATTTTTTCATTCAGATGAAGAGTTTCAAAGCAGTGGTCTTTCAAAGTTATCCGATTTTTTCGATCTCACTCCTTACAGCTTTAATTATAATTTCTAATAATATTAATTGGGTCATGGAGTTCATTGCAGTACAGAGGAAAGAAGACTTGTTCGTCAGCTCTGAGAAAAAGGAAAAACCTACAAAATCAATGCCAGATCGATGGGACGGTCTCAGAATTTCAATACAAATGCTCTCAAGTCAGAAAAATCTATTGAAACGCGTGGAGCACTTAAAAAAACTTAATTAGTGACCGACAATCGTATCGTTACATTAGCTAAACGCGACCTGTTCAAGTTGCCCAAAACAATTGCAAGCGAAATTGGGAATCATCACGAACCGTTCCAAGACGATTAGTAAGCGCAAATCTACCCGGTAGAATTGCTCGCAAAGTTCCTCTGCTTAGAACTGTAAATTTGAAGAAAAGGAAAAATTTCGCATTAGTTCATAAAACGTGGTGCGGTTCACAGGGTGAACAAAAAATGGCTCAATATTCTCTGGAGCGATGAAACAAAAATAAATTTGCTTGGTAACGATGCGAAAAGAAACGTTCGTCGCCCGAGAGCCAAAGAATTCAATGTATGGTTCACAAAGAAAACAGTGAAGCACGGAGGTGGGAAATTTTTTAATTTTAATAAGAACATTATAATATAACTTCTTTACATGCAAGTTGCTGATATGTCGAAAACGTTTTGTATTCGACACGATCAGAAAATTTCATGGAATCACCCTTGGCTACCAATAACAAAGCTTGGAATTTATTTAACGACTCAGATTTTGCAATGGAAAGTGACATAAGCAATCATTTTTTTTTTTTGAAATCCACAAATATAAGTATATCCAACAGACCGATCAGTATGTTACCACTAAGGTTTACTACAATCACATACTCTTATTTCTTCTTTGGCACAACAGGCGCCCTAGACCTAGGCTGGGCTTCTCACATCCATTCGTGTTGTGCTTGTTTTACTTGCACCTAACTAAATAACTAAAATCTTTATAATGATCAGAGTAAACGAATCAATCTCTAATTTCTACTGAGTATTTAAGAAGACGATAAAATACGTCTTCTGTCTGTGGTAATGCTTTAAATTTCTTTCAATTTTTTCTTACATCCACTTTATTTCTATGCAAATTTAATATTATCTCCAATGGAAAAAAATAGTATATAAAATATTTGAAGAAAATGTAAAGCAGTAAGCATGTAAGCACTTAAATGAAGTATAATGCTTTTAAAACTTGCATGCATAATTTTTCCTCTCATGAAGAATTCATATGCAAATTTCACACAGATTTCCCTTGCATAGAGCAAGAAAAGTAAAATGACAATGAAAAAGTATAAAACAAAATAAAAGCAAATCTCTTGGCACATAAATAAATGAATGAGCAAATGAATGATATTTTAAGTAATGAGGAAATGACCTTGACTGAAAATTCTTCTTCTATCAGAAGGTCAAAATTTATTACAAAGCTATTAAAATATATTAGCAAACTTAGCTCATTTTGGAATTTTATTTTTTATGGGCTTTTTTTTTAATAGGCTCGTGAACGAGAACATATTGTCAAAACAAATGTAAATTCAATTTTAATTGCAATTTTCAAATTATCATAATTTTGTTATTTTGTGTATTTAGTATATCACTAAAGCTGATATTTTTATCATCATTGAAAGACTTCTTCTATTTCCGATTCCTTATTTTTTATGCGTCATTGTAGTAATTACGATGGTGATACCAGCAAAACGCCCCAAACAACGAAAACAATTATATTAATTAAAATTCAATAAAAACAAAAAATAAAAAACAAAAAGATGAGAGCAAAGAAAACAATAAAAGCGCCTCACTGGCGACAGTCAAAGTATACGTCGCCGGTGATGATGACGGTGACGATGGTGTTGGTGATGGCGATGACGATGGCGATGACGATGACGATATCTTTGCCAGCAGGCATTTTACTTATTTATATAAGTTGCTCCTGTTTGGTTGCCAAAAGTGGAAATATGTATATGTATATACTTAGTATATACCCGCAAAATTTCGAGTGGCTCTGGCATAATATTTTTGTTGTTGTGCTTTGGCACTATAGATTACACCACTACTAGTACATTACCTATGTATTAATAGCAAATACAAAATATAGATCTTTGTAGGTCAGGCTAGGCGTTAAGTTTTTACTGCCAACAGGCAAAACGTGGCATACATTAGCCAATGACATACGCAAAAGGACATGCCGGAAATGTCAAATTGTATGAGTGTTTTGCCATTAGGAGGAAAAAAGTCAATTTATTTACCGCTTGAAGATGTTTAGTGATAATAATACCCCAACAAAAGAAATTTCCTTAATTTTGAATGGCTTGGTCTCAGTCAATTCTTACATCGGTCTCAATAGAAATATGTTTTTCATAATATGCTAAAATAAAAACTTCAGATTGGTTCTAATGTATGACAATGTACAAAAATTTATTTCTGTAAGTTTAAAATATTTTTTAAAGAACGTCTCTGAATAACAATGAGTTCAGGTAGATCTCTAAAATATATAAATTTTATACAATTATGTCCAAAAAGCGGGAAATGATCATTAAAAAAGACCAGTTAAAGGGATTGTCGCTAAGTTGGCACTACTGTCCTCTATTCTGACGTGAAATTTAAGCGCAATCTATTATTTACTTAATTTGTTTACATTGCTCCATTTTGTCAGCTCATCTCCAGTGAGATTTGCAAATTTTTACAATGAATAAAAATATCGAACAAAGAATTTATCACAATTTGTTTGTATTGCAAATGGAATCACTGAAATCAGCTGAATCACTGAAAATGTTACAGAAGGCTTACAGTGAATCGACTTTTTCAAAAACAAGTGCTTGTGAGTGGTACAATGCATTCAAAAGCGTTCGAGATGTGGTGGTTCAAAAACGATCAAAAGTCAAGGTAATGTTGATTGTTTTCATTCATTGACTGAAATCATCATCACTGAAAATGTTACAGAAGGCTTACAGTGAATCGACTTTTTCAAAAACAAGTGCTTGTGAGTGGTACAATGCATTCAAAAGCGTTCGAGATGTGGTGGTTCAAAAACGATCAAAAGTCAAGGTAATGTTGATTGTTTTCATTCATTCGGTGTTGTGCACTCGGAATTCTTGCCAGATGGTCAGGCGGTAAATATTGAATATTATATGGACGTTTTGCGGCGTTTGAGAGAGCAAACTCATCGAAAACTCATGGATTTTACACCGCGGGAACGCACCATCTCACAATCCTATCACGGTAAACGAATTTCTGGCCAAAACACACAACAAATATCATCGATTTCATTTTGATATGGTTCCGGCTGACTTTTTCTCTTTCCAAAACTCAAATTACAACTTCAAGGGACCTGTTCTCAGTCGATAGAAGTCATCAAAGAGAACTGAAGTCGATTCCGGGAAATGCGTTTGAAAAATGTTTTCATAATTGGATTATTCGTTGGCAGAAGTGCATTAATTCGAAGGCGATACAATAAACTTTACTTTGAAGGCGATACAATATGGATTACATTTTGATATTTAGTTTTAGTTTTTCATTAAAGATGCTTAGTAACTTGTCGTCTATTTACAGGATGCGCCATCTTTTTTGTCGTTATGTGAATACTGAATAACTTAAAAAAAGAAAAACCGATTTCCATATATCAGGTATTTGTATTTAAGTTGGTCCTTAACAATTCATTTGGACTAGTTTTTGAATACAACATCAATCATTATTGACCAAAGCTTAATGTCCCCTTTTTGCTGCATTTTGCGAACATCTTGGGCGGTATAGTGATGATTTCGGCACGAATGTTTGCCTTGAGCTCGTCAATGGTCTGAGTTTTATTGCGTATAGTTTTATTTTCAAATAATATTTACATAATATATACTATATGTATATATATATCCAGAACATATTAACCCTTCAGTTCCTTTTATTTAAGAGGATCCAACATGATGCAATGATTCATTGGTAACATTTACAGTTAAGCGAAATACTTCAGATTAAGGCCCAGCTTTTCGCATCCACTCATGCTTTGCGTATTATTTTTGTACATGAATGGAACGGACCTACAGTTCCTATGCTTAATCGGAACAGCGAAATTAAAAGTTTTTCTTAGGCAATTTTTACTCTTGTAGGTTTAGCATTGCCGTCTAAGAGGTGGTGCCGAGTAGAAAATTATATTCTACTTTTTCAAGTTTTGCCTGCGCCTAAGTTTAAACCCAGGCAGTCCATTGCGCTTTCCGAGGCTTATTTTTGAGCGAATGGAAGAAAGCGCTCCGGCTAGAAGGGTGTTTTATTCGAACCACGGTGGAGGAACACGCAGAAGGGGACGTCCTAATCTCCGTTGGAAAGACCAGGTTCAGGGCAACCTGACTGCTCTTGGCCTTATCAACTGGCGCCAGCGCGCGCATAGCAAAAGTGACTGGCGGAGCTTTGTGGAGGCGGCCAAGACCGATCATCGGTTGTAGCGCCAGCTAAGTAAGTAAGTAAGTCCATTGCGCTCCATATTATGCTACGGAACTATTTTCCAAACATGCTAGGAGCTCACTGAACCTTTTAGATACTCTATATATTTTTGAGATCAATTTTAAACATTCTGACACAAATTTCGAATAACTTCAGTCTAGTTAAAAATTGGAAATTTTTCAAAATCAGTTTGAAATCATAAAAATTTTTAATATCTTGAAATCTATTGAGTATGTTCCGAAACTGATATTTTAAATTCATTGGTGGATATTGTGAAATTTATTTGGGACTTTCTTAAATCAAATCGAAAAATAAATTGGAATTTTATGAAAATAATATGGACATCAGTCCATAATCATCAGTCAGTTCTGAAAAATATACTCGTATTTAAATTTGAAAGCTTTTAAGAAAAATAACGAATCTCCACAATTTTATATTATTTCGTTAAAATTTTTCTCCAAAATAATCAGGAATGAATGCTGATTCTTTATTATCAGTAACTCAAAAGCGCTGACTTTTTACCTTATTTTAAACTGCTAAAGAAATCAAAATTTTCGTAGGAATTTTTGTTATTTATAACCATTTCCTGCTGCCATGAAATCAAAGAAAAACATACTCTCCCTAAGCTACCCGGAAATGGCAATTAAAAATTTAAAATATTATGAAATCAAAATGAAATACTCAGACAAATATGTAGTTGACTTTATAAATTCTTAAAAATATTATAGATTTTCAAACATTAAAAGATGGACGACCTCGATAGTCTAGTGGGTAGCGCACTAGACTCTCATAAGATTTCGATTGTGATTCCCATTTTGATCTGGTGGTTAATTCTCATTCATAACCTCCTTGCATTCCTACCGATATAGAGGGAATGAGAATTATATGAACAGTTGTACTTGACCTCGTGGCAGGTAATGCCAAAACCACCAAGTGATAACAAATTGCCACCCAGCAGCTCGAAACCGGCTTTTTACTGTAGGTCCAATCATGTTGTATAATTGTGCACCGTTCTGGCCTAAATGTGCCCTACATACTCTAACTTAACCTAAACACCGAAATATTATTCAAAGCGTCCTCCGTCGAATTTAATAAAAAAAAATCTTCTTTAGGAGTTTGAGAACTAAAAGGAAAATTAAATATTTGATGTAATTTCGATTGGAAATTCGATAAAAACAGAAATTTGTCTGTGTCCTATTGAATCCTTATAGTGCAATAGCAAGTAACTACATTTTTCCTTTTTGTCAACCACTACACAAGTGCAATCACATTGTCTCCGCTTTAAGCTAAACGAAAAAGCAAAGATTTATTTCAATATTATTTTAATTTTATTGAAGTGCTTCATTCAATGTATGTTTTTACGCCGTTCTCTCAACCACTTAGTTTGGCCGCTGATTTACAACTAACTCGTCAATTTGCCTCTTTCTTCCGCTCCGCTCAAACATCACTACTCAATTCGCCTCTCTATTACTCCTCACTCGAACACTCATCAATGCAAAATATTGACTTGATTAGGAAAGTAAGATAGTTAGGTAAGAGATAGTGTTTAGGCCTGGAGCCATAATTTTGATGTTAATTTTTTCTAATCCTGGCAACCCTTACCAGCTCGATTTTTCTTTCGTTAAGTTTGGAGAGAATAGCCGGGGTATTTTCTCTTCTTTAGACAATTTACCGGAATTTTAAAAGAGAGAAGCCGAGACGTGAACACGTCCAGCGCAGCAGCCATCCCAACATTAGAAGACCCGTTACCAGACGCCGATACCCAAATCACGAAAGAAAATTGAGTTGGAAAAATTACATTTTTATACTAAATAAATAGTGTTAGAGCATATACTGCTGCCTTTCTTTATTTTTAAACACGACTATTTTCAACTTCCCTCGAGATCCTCCCTTGTCCGTAGACACAAAGCTCTCGCCCCTTTACAGATAGATTAGAGAATATGCCCTTGCCAGAGAGTTCGAAAAGGAGATGCGAGGCTCCCAACCCTGACACCACATTAAGGTGGCAGAACAAGAAATAGCACTTAGGTGCTAGTTCTACTTGTGTTCGTTGTTCGACGAACACATCATATTTTTCTCTCGTTCTCGGTGTAGTGGTTACATTGGTGTTTGTTACAGAGTTGCGTTTGGTCGAAATTCAGTTCTTTTTGTAATAAAATTTTTTGCACAACGGCAACACTAAATGATATACCAAAAAACTTTAAACGATTTTATTAATATGGAGCGTGAAATAAATAATATAATTGAAAAATTATGAAAATAATATGATTTTTCTTCAACAATTTTATGAATAATATATTTAATATTCACTTTTAAAAACTAAAAAAATTCGCAACTTCGCTTTACTGCATATGAAAATATACATGTTTTCCTTCAATTTTACATACATTTTTGTTCCTTTTTTGTAGAATAACTCATTGCAATCCTGAATACTCGGCGTGTTCGGTGTACATTTCACCCAGCATACCATGTTCGCTGTGAGAGTGAGTAAAAACTCTTTATTCGTGTTCGGGCAACAACAATTTCATGGTGTTCGACGAGCAAAATCTGAATATAACCACAGCCTTACCGAGATTTAAATGGGTTAAAAGAATTTATAAGAGGCACTGAATTAGGACTGCAAGTCTAATGCATATGGTGTAAAAGAGAAATACCTAACCCAGAGAATCTCGGAGAGTACTCCGCATATTAGACATACTAACACAATAAGAACAAATTCAATACGTTTGACTAACAGAATGTCGAGAAAGAGTTATTATCCGATTTAATAGTAGAGGTAGCTTTAAATAAACCAATTTTATTCCACCAATTCAATAAAGTCAGCCCCTTCCCCAGGCTCAATCATAACTCAAGTGCTGCTAGTTGCTCACTTTCCATTTATTAGCATTAACAAAATGGCGCCAAATAAAAGAAAAGAATGAACGCAAGTAAATGTCAACGTCATCAAAGAAAAACGAACTCTATTGTCAATTCTCTTTTTGAAATTTTTTTAGAAAGTTAAATATTTAATCAATGCACATTATGCGAGGCTAATTAAGTGATTTCCTCTTGCAAACACAGATAAAAATACCTACGCAAACAGTAGATCTACATTCGTTAGTGCATGTGATCTCAAGTAGTGTACAAATATAAAAAGAAAAATTTCTTTAAATCAAATTTCCTTTTAAATTTCAATAATTCAATTCAATAATTATGGTAAACAAAAAAAAAACCAAATAAATCCAATTCAATTGAATTGTATTGAATGCAAAAAAAAAATTTATTTTGCGCACGACTTGCGGTTAATAAAGCAGCAAAAACCACTGACAGTAACAACAACAACAAAAATCAGAGCAGCAATTTTACAGTAACCAAAAGAAAAACAAAGAACAACAATATGAAACGTTGCCAAATACACTGTCAGTTGCATATCCAACGAGCAACCGAGAGAGAGAGAGAGAGAGAGTGAGAGAGAGGCTGAAAGGCAGTGCAGAAGAAGAAATTTGAATTTTTGTTGCTGCTTTTGTTTGTTGCTTATAAGAAAATGCAAATGCGTTTCAAATTCAATTTCAAAATTATTTCAATTGAATAAATTTTTGTTATTTCGCCCATTATTATCTGCCGAAAAGACAAAAACAACAGAAAAACAAAACAATTTCCGTTTTTTGTGTTTTGTTTTGTTTTTTTATTTCTTTGTGCATGCATAGATATACTTTCTGTTTGGTAGTGTGTGGTTGTCGACGATTAGGGGAGCTTCGAAGGGGAATTGGTGGACCGAGTGCAAATACGGGTGTATTTATTTAGTATGTAAAGCAGAGGAAAAGTAGCAAATCGCGTCATAACTAGCTTCATACACATTTGCAAACCGTAGTGGCAGCAGCTTGACACAGTCAGACTGAAACTGATTGATTGAAAAATGTGCCCGATGAAATGATTGAATGAACGAATGGATATATTAATTTTGTTGATTGTGAATCAAGCGCGTACGGAAACGGAATTTAAATAAAGTTGTTTCTTGCACGTGTGCATGGTAGTTTCTTTTTAAATTGATTTATCGAAAAAAACTCAATGCAAAATAATTTAAATTATATGTAGCTATGTAGGAAAAGAAGGTGTAATGTATGCTTCCATCACGAAGAATTAAATATTATATTGTGAAAAAAAGTGGTCGAGTGATTCGTGAGTTAAACAATAGTCTCACAGGCCGAATCCCCTCGCCATTCCTATTTAACCACTACCTGGCCAAACTATCACCGCATCCATGCAACGTCACACTTGTTAAATATGCCGACGACTGTACCACCCTATCAGCCGCCAATTACAATATCAAGATGTGCAATAACACTAACGTTCTTTTTCCCCGGATTGATAACTCCAACTCTCACCTGCGAAACCCAGAGCAACACTACTCACATCGTTAGCAAGGGAAGTGAGGCGCCATCTTAACATCACCATCGATTGGCACAGCCTTACCCACGGACACGTACCTCACAATACTGGGTTACCTGTACCTTCGATGATCTGTTTACATTTTCCACGCATGCAAACAACATCTTTAACCACCTAAGAAAGAGGGACTATGTACTAAAAGCATTGGCTGGAAGAGAAGAAGACATTACTGACTACGAATAAGGTGATTGACCGAGCGGTCATCAACTACGCGGCACCTGCATGTTCAGCTCTTATCAGTGAAACACAGCGGCAATGTCTGCAGACATGCCAGAATGCTGTTCTCCGCACAGCTACAGGCTGGCACCTCATATCTCACGACGAAGATGCTGAAAGTGAAGGATTCTAACACTTTGCTATCAAAGCAATTCTTACTGGCATTCCACCAAAACGGTCACCCTAACAAATCTCTGACAGAGTTGACTCCACTTCCACAGACCATACGAACAGATCTAACTAAGCACAAAGAAGTAGACGTGAGCAGATTCCTTGATCAACCACCGCTCGACCGACAGGCTTACGCGACCGCCTTAAAAACACGCCACACAGTAGCAATCCAATCAGGTTCAGAAGGCTGAACACCAAACCATGTCCACCACCAGCAGTATTACTCTAAATCTTCACACAATTTTATGATAATCGGCAAAATCTTCAATTGATTTTATCTTACATTACTTTCTTATTTATTTAGCTGGCACTAGAACCGATGATCGGACTTGGCCGCCTCGATAAAGCTTTGCCCATGCGCGTGCTGGCGCCAGTTGTTAATTCCAAATGCAGCAAGGTCTTCCTGTAGTTGGTCTTTCCAACGAAGATTAAAACGTCCACTTCTCTGTGTTCCCCTCCACCGTGGCTCGAATAACACACCATTCTAGCTGGAGCGACTTCTTTCATTCACTCAAAATTATCCAGCCAGCGAAGCCGCTGGATTTTATTTTACTTTCCTCTTACATAATATGAATAAATAGAAAGCTTTTAATATTCATTCTACCTTACAAATTTTGGTATCATTTTACCACACACCGTAAATATTTATATATATTTCCCTTCGATTTTCGTAAAACACAAAAAAAAATTAAAAATTCTTCAAACCCGTGGCAATTACAAAGCTGGGAAGAAATATAGCGTAAGAAAGAATTATTTAAAAATTATAATTTTAAATAAATAAAGGAAATTCATTCAACACTTTATTTATACTTCATAAAATTTGAATCCATTGCATTTAACAATCCCCCAATATCTCCCACCTACCACCTTGCCTTCGGCACATAATATGCCACTTGTGTACAAAAATGAAGAGATTTTAAGTTAAAACATTAAAAAACAATTATGCCGATCTATAGAGAAGACTTCAGTTAAGGAAAATCCAAAATTTCAGCTAAAATTTATATAACAAAATAAAGGTAATATGTGAAAATTCCATTGGATCGGTAAATATTTTACAGGATATTGGTTTTTCAAATATTTTTAAAAATTTCAACAGAATTCTTATATTGACCAGCAAAGGACGTGTTCCAACGTGTTTAATTGAAATCGGACAACGTTTACTATTTTTCTCCACCAGTCATAAGAAAGTTATACACAAGTACATACAGGGTGCGCCATCTTTTATATCAGTATGTAAACATTGAATAATTTTTAACATTTATCAACCGATTGACTTGAGTAAACATGTTTTTGAAACGTCAATTGAATGTACAATTTTAACAATGAACGCTGAACATTGAAAGTAGTCGTGCAGTTGTTTGTCGACGTGCATATCGTTGAGAATATCGTGGCCTGGCCAACAAGCACCATATGACAACACTATTCTTTGTTTGTTGTCGAATTTTGTTGAGCACGGGACAATGGGAACTCGTCGACAAGCTGTTCGTCAACCCCCAAGACGTTTCAATCAACTAGTGGAAGCGGTAAGAGAGAGTATTGCTGAGAACCCACATGTGTCCTATCGTCACCGTGCTCAGCATTTTGGAGTCAGTGGAACCACCTTGTTGCACATTTTGAAGGATGATTTGCATTTGTTTCCATATAAAGTGTAATTGACTGAAAAACTATTGCCGACAGACCGTCCACGTCGCTTGGAAAACGGCCGAACAGTCACTCGAATGGTTTGCACTGAACATGATTTTTGGAAGGAAATTTTATTGACCAACAAGCCCCATTTCACTCTCTCTATCGCTATTAACAAGTAAAATTGCCGCATTTGGGAACTGAGAATACAGACGAGATCCACGAAACACCATTGTATGACCAATAAGTGACTGCTTGGGCCGGCGTTTGCGCCAAAACCATCACTGCGCCTTTTTTCTTCAAAGAAGGCGAATCAGTCGATGGGAATCGATATCGGTGGATGTTGGCATATAATGTCTGCCCACAAATGTATGAAAAGGGTCTGATGGACAGTTACTGGCTTCAACAAGACGATTCGCCAGGCCACACTCCAAATCATACCATGCAGCGAAAATTCCCTCGCCGTGTGGTGTCAATAATGACGACATTGACAAGCCAAATTTAACCCCTCCTGACTTCTTTTTGTGGGGTTATTTGAAAAGCAAAGTGTACGCCAGCACGTCTCAGACCATTGACTTCGAGCTCAAGGCAAACATTCGTGTCGAAATCTTCGCTATACAGCCCGAGAGGCTCGAAAGGGTACATTTTGCTTTCGTCAATAACGGCGGCCACTCGATTGATGTTGTATTCAAAAACTAGCCCAAATAAATTGTAAAGGACCAAATTAAATAAAACTACCTCATAAGTATATGGAAATCGATTGATTTTTATTTAAGTTATTCACATACCGACATAAAAGATGGCGTACCCTGTACATATTTATACTTACTCATACATATATACAAATAGTATAAATAACAAGTCAATATTTTTGTGAAATGTTTTAAATTGTTGAAATACAATTTTCAATTATGCTGCTATTTCGTTTGCTGTCTTAATTCGGGAAATTTAACATATTTTGTTGTTATAATTCAGAAGGTGAATTCAGATTCAAATTCTAGTTAAAGAAATGTTCGATGTTGAAATCATATAAAAATTAAACTATCTATGCATACTTCAATGCAAAACAAAGTCGTCAAATATGTTCTCTGTAGTTCCATAACTTCATAATTGTCGGAACAAGGTTTGTATGAAAGAAACTCCCATAATGGGGAGTGGCACCGGCCATACAATACATCTATATATGCTATAACTCATCACCCCTTGAATACTTTTTAACGAAATTTGCCACAGGACTTTATGTCTCCAACTTTAAGCTCCATGGGCGGAAATAGACAAAATGGGCATTCCACCGACCCTACACTACAATATTTCCATTTGTGCCTTAGAACTTACATACTACTAAAATATTCCCGAACATCGGACGCAATTACTTGAATCACGATTGGCTGAGTGAGCGAGCGATTTTAGCTGCCACGAACAAGAACGTTAACCATCTGAATTTCATCATTATTCAGAACAACATTGCTGCCAATTTCCATTCGGTCCAATCGATGGACTGCATTACCAATAAAGACGAAGCCACAAGCTATCCGACTGAATTTTTAAATTCATAGGATCTGCTTGGTCTACCACCGCACAACTTGCAACTGAAAGTTGACTCAGTTATCATTATTCTACGAAATATAAATCAACAAGATTGGTAGTGAAGCAGCTAAAAAACAAAGTCTTTCAAGCGACGATACCGATACTCAAAGGAAAGTTCAAAAGAAGATCGGAGAATTCCAATAGTATCATTGGCTTGCCTTTCGAGTTCAAGCGCATTCAGTTCTCCGTTCGAGTCGCTGCTTTCGCCATGACGATCAACAAAGCTCAAGGACAATCGTTGCAAGTGTCTGGTCTAAATCTCGATTGTCCATGCTTCTCGCAAGGACAAATTGTAAGTGGCATGTTCGCGAGTCGCAAAGCTGTCTACGCATTGTTTGTCTACGCACCAGATAACAAAACAATCAACGTTGTCTATCAATGAGCGCTGCATTGACCTGAAATTTGTTAAACCAATTCTCCATGCTTTCAATTGAATGTTAACCTCATTTCTTTTCCATTTCATGTAAATAATCGAATTCCTTTGTATTGCGAACGAGATTTATTTAATACCAAATGAATCAAAAAACCGTACACACAATGAATTTAATCACAATGAATTTGAGATGGAAGGTTGATTGAGGGAAGAATTGCAATCAAATCAATCACCTAGTATTTTAAAAAATTTTAATCTGAAAAGATATCAATGATGGATCCAACTCATGTCGCTTACTGCAACAGTTTCCTCAATCTCAACTCACATTAAAAATTCCATATGGCATAAATTTTTTCAACTAGATTTTCCTCTACTACATTAGCGCCTTAAGAATGTATGCGTATCTTAGGCTTACGATGTCTTAACCTGGCGGTAATGATATTTTTAAAAATTTTCGGTAAATTGTCTAAAGATGACAAAAATACCGCTGCTATTCAACCAAACTTATCGATAGGAAAATCGAGTTGACTAGAGTTGCCAGGATTACAAAAAAAAAATGAACTTAAGCTAATTAAATATAACATTAAGTCCTAAACACATATGATTCTTCATTCAACCACATAATCCACTGCTGAGCATTGAAGTGAACACATAATTTAAGCTCGAATATTTTATTATTAATGTTGTTATATTTTTTCCTTGCATCATATTAATTGCATTTAAGTAATATGAGCATTAATGAAACATTTTTAATTTAAGTAAAAGAGGAAAACTTTATATCATTAAACTAACATTAAATACACGATAATATAAAATATGATAATGCGAAATGCAAAGCCGGCAAAAAATACAGCAACATTGTAGTTTAAAATTATTAAATTCTCTTTTCCATTCTTATTTTAATTTATATGTTAATTTATAAATTTCACATTGTAAATAATTGCGCATGTTGAGCATGAAGTGCGATTAAAATCATGCATTCATCCATACATACCTACTTCAATTAAATAACAAAATTTAAAAAACCAAAAAAACCAAAAACTGTAGTTAAGCTTACATTAAATATGAATTAATTATTGTCACTCATACGACATGAAGTACTTGGTACATTCGTGCATGTAAAACTTAATTAAAATGAATATATTTGTTTAATTTGTTTAATTTGTATTAAATCGCGCGCGCGTGTGTGTGTGTGTGTGTGTGTGTGTGACTGCGATTTAGTTAAATGACAGTTTACATACACGAATGATTTTGCAAGCATAAATTTCGCATTTTGTTATTGGAATTATTTAAAATCTTTTTCAAGTTGCCTTTTCCATTTTGCCCTTTCCTTATCATATTTTTCTTATTTACATATTTTTCTGCCAGCTATTGCAAAACCAATTACTTATCTCAACTATCAGAATCGGTACTTATACATTCTCGCAAGTAGAAAATAATAAAAATGACATAAAAGAAAATAGAAATGGTTGAGAGTTAAAAAAATATTCCACATTCTCTTTGCTGCAAATACTAAATCCTTCATTCGCTCAATTCATTCCATTTCATATCGCTCTAAAGAATCTACTACAATTTAATTTCATCAAATTGTTCACAATTGAGATATTTTCAGTTTTACCATTTACATTTCGTTGAAAGAAAAATCTCACCGCAAACAAAATATTTACTTAGTAAGTATAAATCAAACTGGGATAAATGTGATGAAATGGGATTTTCAACACAATCTTAAGCTGAGAGATCTCTTAAACAATACCCACATATAGAAAATACCATTTAAAGAGAATTGTATTTTTGCAATCGTTTGAAATCTAACAGAAAAAAATTCAAAGCAAAGAAAAATGCACGGAAAAAGTAATTGCAAATAACTAAAATGTTATGTAAGTGCCCGCATGAGTACTTCAGCAAATATATTACATACTGTGGATGTTACACACATTGAATGAATATTTTTGAAATGAAATTTTAAAGATTTTACAATTCCCAGAACTAAATGTTCAAGCTCAATTTGTTAATTTGTGTGTTTCTAATTGTGTAGATTTTAAATAATTGAAGTCATTAAAATGTAGAATAAAGAAGACCAGACGAGATCCCTGAGTATAGAATAGAGTATGACAACGGTAATGGTAGAAAATTTGTTTGGAAAGCTAAGGAAACAATGTCTGCAATTGATTTAGGGCATATTGAAGTACTTTGTTTTGAATACTTAGCATGAATTCAATA
Source organism: Palloptera scutellata (assembly GCA_958295655.1). Taxonomy (NCBI): domain Eukaryota; kingdom Metazoa; phylum Arthropoda; class Insecta; order Diptera; family Pallopteridae; genus Palloptera; species Palloptera scutellata. The sequence goes on along the minus strand of OY282449.1, from coordinate 95,185,008 downwards.
TATTCAATTCAATTGAGTAAGCTTACAGAATATGATAATGGAATTTCTATTCCAGCATAAGTTGAAAAACAAAACGTTCAACTGTGAAAACTCAACAGCATCGTGTAATTAAGCAAGAGATGTAAATCCCGAGGGTTAGTGTAGTGTATAAATCAGATTGTGGTAGAGAACTTTCGAAAATATCTGTACATCGAAAAAAGTTTGAATGAACTCGAAGCTCAAAATCCACATCATGGCGACTGAGTTACTCCCCCCAGGGACTTTATCTGCAAACTCAATAGGATCTACCTCAGCAAAAGTTTCTTGATTTCACACTTTCGACCAGCATACCCTCAGTACTGCGCACAGTACTCTTCCATTTGTGGTCACAGGTCTTACACATGCCAAGTACCTTTCTCCATACCGCCCTCGTCTTCTAACACGTATGACCAGGGGACAGCCTCCTTTTTAAACCTAAACGGTCCAATAAATTCCAGAGCCAACTTTGCGGCGAAGAAGTTTCCAACATCTACGACAGTACGAAGTTTCTCCTCGCAACAAATCAACTCGTTTGGTAAATATTTAATATCCTTACGTCGGGTATTAAAGCTATTCGCCATATTTGCGCTTGCAGTCTGTATCTTAAGACGCATAGCCTTGCTCAAGTTTAGCATTCTCCTCGTTGTAGTTGCTTTGTCAAAGCCATTTTCTGGTCTATAATCCTTGTCTCCACGGACCTCAATATTTCTCAGAAACTTTTAATAATACGAGGAAACCATCAAGACCTCAAGTTGCCCTGCGGGAACGCAATATGCTACCTTCGACAGGTGGGACCCAACAGATAGCCTCAACGTAGTCTTGATTATTTCGTAAATTCGCTCCGCTGGGTTTGCTTGTGGATGATAGTGAGCCGTATATAAAATTCGCACTCCATTCGACACACATAGAGCTCGCAGCTCATTACTCCTAAATTGGAGCTATTGAAGCACATGATGCAACCAGATACACCAAAGAGGAGAAACAACAGAGGAAATGGTAGTTGAAATAGTCACCTACAATGATAGTGTAACTATTTGTATACCTCCTGACCGACTTCACGAAGGACTCTACCAGCTCTACACAGATAATTTCAAAACGTTTTGAGACCTTGGTCCTACCTATTATACAACCGGCTAGTTTTCTGTTCTCAAGGTTGACACTTTGAAAAATCTGACACCCCTTTACATATTTGGTGACTTCTGCCTTCATTTTAGATCAATAATATTTCGCTAATACCAATACAAGGTTTTTAACACACTCATATTACCCGCTAAAAGGTCGCCATGGCATTCGATGGCATGTTCTTCTCCTATCACCCTTGCGTAGGAATCGCTGCCATTCATATGCCTGGCTATACATATTACAGGGTTCCGTTTTGATGTGCCTTAATAAATTTCCTCTCTCGATACGCCACGCTGTCAATATGTCAATAGGTCTTCCGATATCCTTTTACACATTTAATCAGCCATTCATCTGGCAACAACTTCGCGACTTCATGTGTACACCCACGACTTTCCGGCATACTTTTGAAAGTATTAACGGATCCAATACTTCCTCCTCACACCTGGACTACTCCGTCCTCTGTATTAACGTCGCTACTGATGACTTGGCCAGAGAACTTCCCCTTGTCCTTGGAGAAATCCGGCACAATGCCCGTATTTAGCCAAAAGTCTTAATTTGCTTTAAACTAAAAATGAGAGGTATTGGAATATTAAGAGCAACAATCGATAATAGGAAAAGTGCAGAGACTGGCAAGCTTGAAAATCTCAGGCTGTTCCATACCAGACAGGTAAAGTAGTCATATATTCTTCCTGATGACTGCAGTGTTTTTCGATTGGAGATCTTCGCAATCGACAAAACAACAAGGCTTACAAAAATTAACACATTTCGCCATTCGAATATCGGAGTAGAGTCGAGAAGAGTTAAATCAGAAACTGTATCACAGTGACGTTTTTCACTCAAACTGCTTCTCTTTGTTGCGTTCCCGGTCGTAGTAATATCACAGGGGGCGAAATGGTGAAAAGGATCTGGTTTGGACACAGGCGAATCCGACATCCCGGTGCTACCTCTGATGTATCAACTTCTAAGAATATTTAATGAATTTGCTATCACAGCGACAAACTAGTCTGACTCTAACCGGACCGACTACGAAATTTCAAGAGTGTTATGGTCAAGGTAAGACAGGAGAAGAAGAAGAGCTCTCTTAAGGCTTAACAAGTTTGCAGTCCTTGTGCTCATAAGTGTCATCACAAGGCACTGTTTTATTGCGGCAATGCTCCATCACTGCTGGTATAAATTTCGGACAAGCAATCTATACAAAAGTTGTCACAACTAATGTCTCAGAGTGTAGAAGAAAATACTTCAGTGCATGGGGTCGAGATTCTTCACAGGCCAACAGAGATAAAGTAAAGATATCGCATTCATAAGGAGAACCAAATAGTTTAATAAGGACAGCCTATGAACTATAACTGAGCAGACCAATCAGGTGACGAGCCTCCTTCTTTGCAGTCACATAAGAATGCATTCGCAATCGTTCGAAAGGTCTTAGAGTGGAAGTGTGTAATAGATCCACATACGCCTGCTTAACCTCTCCTGAGAACAACGAAAAGTAGCTTTTCCACCTGCAAGAAGCAGCCAGTGATAAATAGTTCCTATATACCTAACGGTGTTAATTTTTGCTTCATTAAGTTCTCCCCTCCATAGGAAACAGTGGCTGTCGAAAAAAGACCACCTCTGTTGTAGCAAGGAAGATGTAATTTCATAGTTTCATATCTGATAAATAAGATTCACCACAGTGCAGATTTACCTCATTAGAATAACTGATTTCAATATTGGATGCATACGCTATTGAGCATACGCTGTGAAAATGGGCATCTAACAGAAGCTTCACTGCTACAATTCCGCTACACTATTGAGCAGCTATTCTCTAAGCGTTCTGCACTTTCAAACATTGTAGAAAACCCCTCTACGATAAACTGATAATTTATCAGGGGCTAGTCCTCATTCGTACTGAAAGAAATAAATCAATCACATGAATCATCCTGAAGAATATCTCATAGCAATGGGCTTAACGAAGGTTGCCGGATGGTTTATAGTCGCAGTTTCAGAAATTTGCCAGATAAAATTTGTTCTGATAAATTAAACATGTACCAGAAGTTATAGGCGTTGACACAGAGTTTATGCATCGGCTCCATAATCATTGCTCAGGTGGGCAACCCTGACAATAACCTCTTCACTTCCAATGAACCGGAAAAGTGTGAACTTCTTGCTGTCTGGAAAAATACTGGCACTTTTCTAATGTCCAAGCGAAACCTCAAATATTTTGACAATTTTTGTTCAATTTGCATCTGGTCACCCTAATCTCAGATATGAAGTAAGGCCACCTCATGAGTAAACTAACTAAAAAGTTAATGCATCGTCTCCATAATTAAAAGTTTAATGGTGGGTAACCCTGACGATCACCTCTTCACTTTCAATGAACCGGAAAAGAGTAAACTTCTTGCTGTCTGGAAAAATTGTGACACTTTTCTAATGTCCAAGCGAAACCTCAAAAATACTGACCACTTCTGTTCAATGTCCAAGTAAACCTCAATTTCGCAGCTGGTCAATCTAATTTCAGCTTTGAAGTGGGGCCGACTCATGGCTAATCTAACTAAAAAGTTTATGCTGTAACGAACTTCCACCTTCTTCAAGGCTCACATCATGTGAGGCGGTCGCTGCATACCTAGCAATGCTTCAGTCTTAGCTCAGGGAAAATGGGAGTGGGCTAGCCTCAATGATATGAAAATATGAAGAGTTACATTAAATTAAGTTTGTATGCAGCTCATACAGTAGGAAAAAATCCTAAAAAGTAATCTCCATAATAAAACTATTGAACACGTAACTACCACCAACAAATAAATAAGAAACTAAAATTTAGAGGGGGAAAGCTGATCGTCCCTTGAAGTCTGTACCCACCCTACCTGATATCGATGTATTACCATACTATCGATATCCCATTGCTTTACTTATCTACTGTTCACCCTTACATTTCATCAAATAATAATATTTTAAAATTTCATTTTTTTCTGATTTTTATTTTTACAAACTTATACTAATTATTTTATTTTTTTTTTATATATTTCATTTCATTACTAATATAACTAATTATTTCCGAAGATTTTTAAGTAGTTTTAAAACATTGTGCCTGGGGGCGTAGGACACAAGGTAAAGTTCGTGACAGTCGCAGGTGCGTCCATGGTCGATCCTTGCGCTTCTACGTTTCAAGTCGACACACAGCCTCCTCGTGGCGTCCCCTGGATAGCGATCTGACAACCGTCAGTGAGTTAACTAATGTGTGCGGCGGGCTTCTCCATGGCCTTGAATGAATGGTTGTGCGTCGGGCTTGGAACCCACCACGTTAAAATACCCTCCAATGAAACCTTCAAACAAGCCTCGGATAATGAACCCCTCTAATGTTGACGACTCCCGCAAACGCCCAAAGGACAACGATTTACGGATATGCACCTGGAATGTCCGAACCCTCTACAGGGAAGGTGCCTCTATCCAGCTGGTGGATGTCCTCCAAAAATATAGAGCTGACATCACCGCTGTACAGGAAATGCGATGGACGGGACAGGGTTGCTCCAAAAGAGCATCCTGTGATATCTACTACAGCTGTCATGCGTCGAGACACGAATTTGGTGTTGGATTTGTGGTTGGGAAGAGACTGCGTCATCTAGTCTCGAGGTTCACGGCGGTGAACGAGCGCCTAGCCACTATCCGCATCAAGGCAAAATTCTTCAACATCAGCCTAATTTGTGTCCATGCCCCGACGGATGAGAAGGATGAAACGACCAAAGATGACTTCTACGAGCTCCTCGACAAAGCTTATGAGCATTGCCCCCGCCACGATGTTAAAATCGTGTTAGGCGACTTTAATGCCAAGGTGGGCAAGGAGAGTCTCTTTGGTCCGACGATCGGAAAATTCAGTCTCCACGACGAAGCCACCGATAACGGTATGAGACTGATCGACTTCGCCGCGGCACGAAACATGACAGTTAGTAGCACCAGATTCCAACATAAGGATATCCATAAGGCCACTTGGCTGTCCCCTGATCAAAACACACGAAACCAAATTGATCACGTTGTGATCGACGGAAGGCACGCTTCCAATGTACTAGACGTACGCACAATACGTGGTGCAAACATCGACTCAGACCACTACTTGGTTGCAGCCAAGGTCTGCACACGTATATGTGTAGCAAATCGCGTACGGATAGGTACAAAGAGAAAGCTGGATGTCGAAAAGCTGCAATCACAACAGACAGCCAAAGTCTTTGCCAACCAACTTGCACTTCTCCTTTCGCAAAACACCCCTCAACTTGATGATATATGCGCACAGTGGACGCACATTTCCCGCTCTATGCGTACGGCTGCCGAAGAGGTGCTAGGCTACCACCGTCGACGGAGAAATATGTGGTACGACCAAGAGTGTCGCGATGCTACTGAAGCGAAAAACACAGTCTATAGAGCCACCCTGCAGTCAGTTGCAACGCGAGCTGCTAAGGAGCGATACAGAAAGTTGAGGAGGGAGGAGAAACGTCTTTTCAGGCGCAAGAAAAGAGATGAAGAAAGACGCGAGTTCAATGATATCGAAATGTTGCGGGACAGGAACGAGGTCCGAAAATTCTTTGAAAGAATAAGACGCCTGACTCTTGGTTTGAAGACCGGGGCCTCTTCCTGCAAGGATGAAGATGGAAATCTGGTGACAGATATCCAGGGCATAATGAGATTATGGAGGGAGCACTTTTCGCAGCTGCTTAATGGCGAAGACGGCAATAATCCCGCCACTGCGGAACCCACTCCGGAAACCCCAATCACTGACGGCGTTGAAGTACCGCCGCCTGACTATGAGGAGGTCTTAACAGCCATTGCTCGGCTGAAAAACAATAAGGCTGCAGGTGCAGATGGCCTGCCTGCTGAGTTGTTTAAGACCGGAGGCGATGAGCTCAAAAAACGCATGCATGAGCTTCTATGCAGAATATGGTCAGATGAAAGCATGCCAAGTGATTGGAATCTCAGCGTACTCTGCCCAATCCATAAGAAGGGTGATTCCACGATCTGCGCCAACTACCGTGGGATCAGCCTTCTTAATATTGCATATAAGGTTCTATCGAGCGTACTGTGCGAAAGACTGAAGCCCATCGTCAACAAACTGATTGGACCTTATCAGTGTGGCTTCAGGCCTGGTAAATCCACCATCGACCAGATATTCACACTACGCCAAATCCTGGAAAAGACCCGAGAAAAACAGATCGACACCCATCATCTATTTGTCGATTATAAAGCCGCCTTCGACAGCACGATTAGGGATCACTTGTACGCCGCAATGTCTGATTTTGGTATCCCTGCAAAGCTCATTCGTCTTTGCAAAATGACACTGACCAACACCACCAGCGCAGTGCAAATTGGGACAGACCTCTCCGCACCATTTGATACCAAAAGAGGTTTCAGACAAGGTGACTCCCTATCGTGCGACTTCTTTAACCTAATGCTGGAGAAAATAATTCGAGCTGCGAACATCGACATCTCTGGCACTATCTTCTACAAGAGTGTCATGCTGCTAGCATACGCTGATGATATTGACATCATTGGCAAAAACGCTCGAGCAGTCAGTGCAGCATTCTCCAACCTGGAAAGGGAGTCTCGTCGTGTGGGTCTAGTGGTGAACGAGGACAAAACGAAATACCTTGTGTCAACAAACAAAGAGTCACGGCGTCTTGGACAAAATGTCACTGTTGACAACTACACTTTTGAAGTCGTCAAGGATTTCGTTTATTTAGGATCCAGCATAAACACCAACAATAATGTCAGCCTTGAGATCAAGCGGAGACTAACTCTTGCCAACAGGTGTTACTACGGGCTCAGTAGGCAATTGAGAAGTAGAGCCCTCTCTCGACCGACGAAAATAACGCTCTATAAGTCCCTCATCCTTCCCGTCCTAATGTATGGCGCAGAGACGTGGACATTGACCATCAATGATGAGAGACTGTTAGGAGCGTTCGAGAGGAAGATACTCCGTAAGATCTACGGTCCAGTATGCGTGGATGACGTGAATCGAATAAGATGGAACGATGAGCTGTATGAGCTGTACGCCGACACTGACATAGTCAAGCGTATAAAACTCCAGCGGCTTCGCTGGCTGGGTCATGTTGAGCGAATGGAAGAAAGCGCTCCGGCTAGAAAGGTGTTTTATTCGAACCACGGTGGAGGATCACGCAGAAGGGGACGTCCTAATCTCCGTTGGAAAGACCAGGTGCAGGGCAACCTGACTGCACTTGGCCTTATCAACTGGCGCCAGCGCGCGCATAGCAGAAGTGACTGGCGAAGCTTTGTGGAGGCGGCCAAGACCGATCATCGGTTGTAGCGCCAGCTAAGTAAGTAAGTAAAACATTGTGCTAGTAAAATTGTTTATCATTAAAATTCCTAATAAATCACTTATTGAATAATTTTCCTATTGGCCTAGTAGTATTATGCGGTTAGAATGTAAAAATAAAATCAAAACGGTAAATCTGTGAGAGCGTGGTGAATATTACTCTAGAGAGAGCAGTTATAATTAAAAGCAAAGATAAAAAAAACTAATCGAGAGATATGCGTGTTGGCATGATTATACACCCACAAAAAAAAAATATGTCATACTATATAAATATATTTTTAAATCATGTTAACACTAAGTATTTTTAGAATTTTTTTTGTATTTAACTTACTCACGTTAAATTGCTACTTCACCGATCCGACGATGGGCCCAACGACGATGATGTTGCATGCTACGTGTGGTTTGATAATTGTTGCACCTGTGATACTCGCTGTGATAATTAGATTTAAGTATAAATATATAGTATAATGTCCTTCAACACTTTTTTTTTTTTATACTTATAGGATTTATCTTTTCTTTTATATTATACTTGTAACATTTGGTCTCTTGATTTCTTTTTCATTTCAATTTCTTTTACATTGACATAAATTCGAATTTGAACTTAATGTATTTTAACACTACTACTGGTATATGTACATATGTCTATTTCACTTTTAACAGATATATTTATGTTGATCTCCTGTTGCATGCCATTTATACTGTGATGTATTTTATATATTTTCCCTGGTGATCCAACATTTAGCAGCAATCCACCCAGAACTTTATGCTTCTGGTCGCTTGGGTATTCCTGGTCCAGCAATTCACTTATATTATATTTTATATCGATAGCAAGAATTTGAATAAAGTACGTCTTTCCTGTTCAAGCTCCAGGCAGTCAATCCTCTTTTTTCTGATCGACAGTTCAAATTTTTCTTGCCACAAGTAAGCAATATTACCTCTACTTTCCTGCGGATAACCGTGCCAATCAGTTAAGGACGTTGACCTGTTCCCCTACTGTCCAAGTGACCGCTATCTTAGGCTTTTGCAGTCACTATGCATATGTTAAAAAAAGGTAGAGTATAGCTTGTTCATGCTGCCCTATAAAAAGTTTCTCCTAAGAACGGTAAAAGAGTGTTATTTAATTTACCCGCTAGTCAGAAATACCTTCTTGTCGGAAGTGAACAACTTTTATTTGGGGGGGGCCTATATAAACTTTATGCATATAGGTAAGTACTCAATTTTGGTACGAAAACTTGTACCTTTATCCATCGCACTAGGTGATATGTATGAAGGTCAGGATGTTTTTACTGAAATTTTAGGTTGACCCTTACACACCCCCACCCCAAGATTGATGCTAGACGAAGCCAACTGAAGGGTAGCATCTAATCAAAGCTGAGATTTATACAAAAAAAATATTTATGATACATCACGACCAAATATCTTTAGCGTGATATGTTCCACGATTCTTGCCTTCTACATCTTCCAACAGATAGTATGCATTACCCAGTTTTTTCACAACGCATGATTTTATGCCCGTAGGTGCCAGTTTGGCATTGAAATGCTTGACTAAATTACTTTGAGCAAAATTACGTCGTATGACTTGTTGTCCTACAGTAAACTGTCGACCTCTAGAGCGAAGATTGTAAGTTCGTGTATTTTTGTCATATGCTTCCTTCATTTTAGCTCTTATTTCCTCGCGAATAGTTCCAAATTGATCTTCTCTGCTTAACCTTTTTGAACCTTCTGCTAAAAGATTAAGATTCCGCAATGTACTGTATTCACTGCCATGGGTAATCATATACTGGCCGAAAACAATATAGTATGGTGATTTACCTATGGATTGATGTAAGCTATTTCTAAGTGAACTATTGATGCTACTCAAATATATATCCCAGGTACGTTGATCTTTGCGTATATATGTTCGCAACGCTGCGTTGATAGAGCGGTTAACGCGTTCGGAAGCGTTGGATTGAGGTGAATATACAGCAGTGCGAGTATGATTAATGCCATACTTTGTAAGAAAACTAGAAAAATCTTTGCTTATGAATTGGCTTCCATTGTCAGAAACTATGGTTTCAGGCACACCCACACAATCGAAAATGTGTTCTTTAAGGTAGTCTGTTATTAACTTAGTAGTGAATTTTTTTTTAGTGGTTTCAAAAATGTAAATTTGCTAAAATGATCTAAGATTATCAATATACCAATATTACCAGTTTTAGTTCTAGGAAAAGGTCCTATTAAATCAATATACAGTCGCTGGAATGGTCGTTCAGACTCTATCATTTTCCCCATTGGTGGACGTAAAGTATACGTGGGTGTTTTAGATGTTTTACACATTTCGCAAGCTAAGACATATTGACGTATTTGGACAGCCATACCAGGCCAATAAAAATGTCTTCTTATGCGCTCTAAAGTTTTCGCAATTCCACCATGAGCTGCGCCAGGTACATTATGGGCGGCGTATATGACTTCTTTGCGTAATTCTTCTGGTACTAATAACTTCCATACTTCCTCATTATCATTTTCAAAACCAGTTCGATGATAGATGTATTTATCAATCACTTTATAGTCTGGTAAATCAGCATTAGCAAATTTCTCTCGCAGAGTAATAAATTCTTCTGAATCAAAATATTTGGAATTAATATCAATTTCTGGACTAACTTCGACTGCAATTTCCACTAAATTAGCGTCTGCTTCAAATGCACGAGATAATGCATCCGCAACCTTGTTTTCGCTACCCTTACGATGCTCTATCACAAAATTATAGCCTTGAAGCTTTAGAGCCCATCGCGCTAACCTGCCACTTAAATCTTTTTGTCTCATCAACCATTTCAGGCTTGCGTGGTCGGTTACCACTTTGAACTCATGTCCCTCAATATATGCGCGAAACTTTTTTATCGCCAACACTACTGCCAAGCATTCTAGTTCTGTGACAGTGTAGTTCCTTTGCGCTTGATTCAGTTTGTGTGACATGAAAGCAATTGGTCTCTCTTCACCATTTTCATCAACTTGAGCTAGAAGACCCCCAACACCACACTGACTTGCGTCGCATTGGACTATAAACGGCTTATTGTAGTTAGGATGAATAAGAAATGGAGCGGTTGTTAATTTTTCTTTGATAGAATCGAATGCCATTTGTGCCAACGGATTCCATGCAAAGGTTTTCTTTTTAGTCAGAAGTTCTGTAAGGGAAAATGTTATGGCTGCATAATTTTCTACAAAACGTCTATACCAACCTGCCATCCCTAAGAATTGACGTAACTGGCGTACGGTTTTGGGTACAGGGTACTCAGTTATAGCTCTAATTTTATCATTGTCCACAGATAGTGAACCATTGCCAACAATATAACCCAGATACTTCACCCTACTCAGACCGAATTTACTTTTCTTGACATTGATGGTAAGACCAGCTTTTCTTAATAGCGTAGCTACCTCGAGTAAATGCGCAAGGTGCTCTTCCAGTGACTGCGAAACTACCAACAGATCGTCAAGGTAAACAAAAACATGTGTTTTTAGATTATATGGAATCACCATGTCCATCAGTCGGCACATTGTTTGAGGTGCGTTGCATAAACCAAATGGCATGCGTGTAAATTGATACAAAGGTCGATTGGGAACAGTAAATGCAGTTTTAGAACGAGAGTCTTTAGATAAACTAATTTGCCAAAACGCGTCTTTAAGATCGATCTTGGATATACAGTGCACTGGAGGTAAGCGAGAAATTAGACCATCTATGTTCGGGATTGGGTACGCATCTTTTACCGTGACTTCATTAAGCTTTCTGGAGTCGAGACAAAAGCGAACTTTGTCAGGTTTAACTATTAAAACACCTGGTGATGACCATGGGGAACCTTCAGATACTTCGATAACACCCAAGTCTAGCATTCTATCTATTTCCTCACATAAAAGTTTTTCCCTTGCTGGAGATATTGGGTAATACCTTTGTTTTATCGGAATAGCTAAACCCGTATCAATATTATGCTCTACTAAACTAGTACTACCAAGGCCATCTTTCTCAAAAGAAGGAAATACACTAATAACTGCTTCAAGCTGTCGTCGCTGTGAAAATGTCAACAGTAAAGTGTCAGGATCGAGTTCGTCGCTCGCTATTTCATTAACATTTGTTGTTGGCAGAATTTTTATGTTAAACAATTTCCAAAAATCCATACCACATATAACATCCTGCGTAAGAGATGGTACAATGACAAATTTCATTGACTTAAATTGTTTTTCAAACATGACATCTACATCTAACATACCATGGATCTTTTGCTTTTGACCATCTGCAGTTTTGACATTAGCAAATACTTTTAATACTGGATATAGGGAATCTGCTAATATATGTTTTGCCAAACTACCGCCTATACAACTTTGATTAGCCCCACTATCTAACAAGGCTAAATATGTTTTACCATACATTTTAATGCTGGCATACGGACGAATATCATTACCAGAATAAACTATAGATGATATGCAATAGCTGCGCAATCGCTTCCTCAGCTTCCAAAAACTATACATGCGCTGAGCAGAGCGAGTGCGTTTATGTACAACAGGTTGCTCAGAAAATATCCGAGAACGAATTTTTTTGTACTCTTTCAAACGTTGGTGATAAGGAAGAACCAATGGATTACGTAAACTAGGTGAATGAATAATGGTAGTGTTATCAAGAATTTCAGAGTTAAGCTTAGGTACTTCAGTATTTTTAATTAACATATTTTGTTCTACTGTCTCGGGCGAGGTAATGGACGCCCGTTCGCATTTGGACGAACGTCCTGCTTCGAGTTTCCCGTTCTAGATAAACATCTGGCACAGGTAGGCTTGTAAGTATTTAAAGCTCCACAGCCGTAACAAAAGATACGTCTGGGCTTTAAGCAATATTGGTACGAATGACCAGTAATATCGCAATTCCAGCATTTTCTTTGCGCAAGATTAATAGCATCTACTTCATTTTCTGAATCGACAATGTTATCATCTTTATTAATATCTGGGGTTATTTCAAACACTTGCTTGCGAGAGGCGTTTATTCTGCTCGCATTACTAGCTTGTATGTCTTTAAAGAACTTTTCATGTTTTCTAACTTCACGGCGCAAAGTCGAAATTTCGGTAATATTTAAATGTAATAATTCATGACGCAAATCGGGTTTTAGATTTCGAATAAGTGTTTCTACGAGTTCAGAGTCCGGTAGTTGAAATCTCAATTTGTCGCAAAGACTCATTATAATATCTACAAACTCATCAAAGGATTCAGACGGCCTTTGTCTTCTTCTTCTTATATCGTCTTTAATCTCTGAATCAGTAACATGATCTTTGTATTGACGTCGCATAGCTTCACATAACTCAAACCATTCTATACCATCTGAGTGTCGGTGATATCTCCAAAACCATTGTTTTGCTTTGCCTTCGAACAGACAATGCAAATGTTGACATAGTATGTTGAAATTGCCATTCAATTGAGTTGTTGTAAGAGTATTAACACGGTATATGAATTCATCGATGCTAATATCATCAGTGGATCCAGTAAATTTAATCTGCCAATTTTTAATGAGGTTTGACCATCGCTCGTTTGAGCGTGTAGTTGATTCTCGCAGAGGTATAGGTTCAGGTTGTTGCCCAACAGGTGATATGCGGTTGGAATGCTGATCATCATGCCACCTCTGATATGAATTAGCACGTTGAACTGGAGGGTTCTCTCCTGTATTCAAATTCCTAAATAATGATTGAATTTCACCAGAAATTGAAGCTGCTACTTCATTGCGAAAAACGTTTAAAGACTCCGATATCATTTGTTGAATTCTGTTCTCATTTATATTTTCTGTATGTCTTGGCCGTGGTGTTGCAGTTTGTTCTAGCGAAGAATTAGATGGTAAATTTTGTTGTGAATAGAGTCTCGTGTGAGGTCGATCGCGCGAAACTGCTCCACCTCTTCCACGATAGGATTGTGAGCGAGGTTCAGGATTAACATCAGCTGATTGATTTACTCTTAAATCTGCTATTTTACAAGCGTTCCTACACACAGGGCATGTATGATTTGTGTCTAACCAAGTCTTAATACAATTAATATGAAATTGATGCTTGCACGAAGTTTCTGCTTTGTCTATATCATTCCGAAAAACTTCGCTACATATTGCACAAATTGTATTATTAAGAGGATCACTCTCAAGAGCACTAGCAAGATTTTCCGTACTTCTAGTAACTGGCATTGTAAATTATGTAGGTATAGTATAGTATAATATGTATGTTTTTCTTTTTTCTTGTTTTTTTTTTTTTTTTTTTTTTTCTTATTATTATTATTATTATAAAAAAATTTGCTCTATAGACTTAACTTTATTTGACTACTCTGTAAGGTGAACAATAAACAGTAATAATATAAAAAAATCTAAATCATTAGCTTCGTGAATAAATCGTGGTGAGTAGAAATAGTTTAGGAGGTGTTTATATAAATAATAACTTGTGTTGCATGATCTTGGGTAAATCTCCGAAGTCATCCAGAGAAAAAAAAATCCCGAAAGATTACACAAACAAACGAGTGAATAAGTGTTTGATATTGCATAGTTATGGTAAGAAAATCGTGAATAACAATTTGTCTAAAATCCAAAACATGTACAACATTAAACGAATGAAATACTATATTAAATTGAGCACAAGTCAATTTAACAAATAAACTGCAAGTTTCATAGTTGCGTGGTCAATATTCGAAATTATCCAAACATTGCTGGTCCTACAACAACACAAAAACTGCGAAAAAAAAATTTTATTTATGTGGGGAGACCAAAATTTTTATTTATTTATTAGAAGTTATCGCCATGTATGCTTTACGCTCTTCTGTTGGTCAGGCTCTTCAATTGTTTCTGTCTTTCTAATGGTCGGGCCCCACACGTTGGGCGCCATTTATTTTTTATATGTAACGAACTTCCACCTTCTTCAAGGCTCACATCATGTGAGGCGGTCGCTGCATACCTAGCAATGCTTCAGTCTTAGCTCAGGGAAAATGGGAGTGGGCTAGCCTCAATGATATGAAAATATGAAGAGTTACATTAAATTAAGTTTGTATGCAGCTCATACAGTAGGAAAAAATCCTAAAAAGTAATCTCCATAATAAAACTATTGAACACGTAACTACCACCAACAAATAAATAAGAAACTAAAATTTAGAGGGGGAAAGCTGATCGTCCCTTGAAGTCTGTACCCACCCTACCTGATATCGATGTATTACCATACTATCGATATCCCATTGCTTTACTTATCTACTGTTCACCCTTACATTTCATCAAATAATAATATTTTAAAATTTCATTTTTTTCTGATTTTTATTTTTACAAACTTATACTAATTATTTTATTTTTTTTTTATATATTTCATTTCATTACTAATATAACTAATTATTTCCGAAGATTTTTAAGTAGTTTTAAAACATTGTGCTAGTAAAATTGTTTATCATTAAAATTCCTAATAAATCACTTATTGAATAATTTTCCTATTGGCCTAGTAGTATTATGCGGTTAGAATGTAAAAATAAAATCAAAACGGTAAATCTGTGAGAGCGTGGTGAATATTACTCTAGAGAGAGCAGTTATAATTAAAAGCAAAGATAAAAAAAACTAATCGAGAGATATGCGTGTTGGCATGATTATACACCCACAAAAAAAAAATATGTCATACTATATAAATATATTTTTAAATCATGTTAACACTAAGTATTTTTAGAATTTTTTTTGTATTTAACTTACTCACGTTAAATTGCTACTTCACCGATCCGACGATGGGCCCAACGACGATGATGTTGCATGCTACGTGTGGTTTGATAATTGTTGCACCTGTGATACTCGCTGTGATAATTAGATTTAAGTATAAATATATAGTATAATGTCCTTCAACACTTTTTTTTTTTATACTTATAGGATTTATCTTTTCTTTTATATTATACTTGTAACATTTGGTCTCTTGATTTCTTTTTCATTTCAATTTCTTTTACATTGACATAAATTCGAATTTGAACTTAATGTATTTTAACACTACTACTGGTATATGTACATATGTCTATTTCACTTTTAACAGATATATTTATGTTGATCTCCTGTTGCATGCCATTTATACTGTGATGTATTTTATATATTTTCCCTGGTGATCCAACATTTAGCAGCAATCCACCCAGAACTTTATGCTTCTGGTCGCTTGGGTATTCCTGGTCCAGCAATTCACTTATATTATATTTTATATCGATAGCAAGAATTTGAATAAAGTACGTCTTTCCTGTTCAAGCTCCAGGCAGTCAATCCTCTTTTTTCTGATCGACAGTTCAAATTTTTCTTGCCACAAGTAAGCAATATTACCTCTACTTTCCTGCGGATAACCGTGCCAATCAGTTAAGGACGTTGACCTGTTCCCCTACTGTCCAAGTGACCGCTATCTTAGGCTTTTGCAGTCACTATGCATATGTTAAAAAAAGGTAGAGTATAGCTTGTTCATGCTGCCCTATAAAAAGTTTCTCCTAAGAACGGTAAAAGAGTGTTATTTAATTTACCCGCTAGTCAGAAATACCTTCTTGTCGGAAGTGAACAACTTTTATTTGGGGGGGGCCTATATAAACTTTATGCATATAGGTAAGTACTCAATTTTGGTACGAAAACTTGTACCTTTATCCATCGCACTAGGTGATATGTATGAAGGTCAGGATGTTTTTACTGAAATTTTAGGTTGACCCTTACAATGCATCGGCTCCATAATTAAAAGTTTAAATGGTGGGCAACACTGACGATCACCTCTTCACTTTCAATGAACCGGAAAAGAGTGAACTTCTTGCTGTCTGGAAAAATACTGGCACTTTTCTAATGTCCAAGCGAAACCTCAAAAATATTGACCATTTCTGTTCAATGTCCAAGTAAAGCCCAATTTTGCAGCTGGTCACCCTAATTTCAGCTTTGAAGTAAGGCCACCTCACTAAAAAGGCTCTGAATGAATGTAATACAAAGGTCAGCCCACTGGGAGTGTTTCTACGAGATAAAGTCAAACCTTGGACAACATTTTTTATTGGAGTACCAACATCATCATAATCTGGAGATGATTAAAAATAGCAAATTACCATAATTATTTCTGAAAACATTTCAGTTGGTTTACACTTTTCAAAACACTTCATTGAAACGATAATAAATAATATTTTTGATTATTATTAATGGAAATTATTTTATGAACTGCGCATGAAATGTGAATCTCAATAATAAAATATCACTCATATTCCAAGGTATGCTAAGTAATACAAATAAATTTCTCAAGCAAATGAAATTCATTTAACATTTTATAATAAACAAATAGCAAATTCATACACATAATTACGTAAGCCCTCATATTGATATACTTGCGAACATATTCACGATGATCTTTTCTTTCAAAACATTAACTCAAAAATTCCATAGAAAAATGAAAAATTCTTTTGAAAACAATAGCAAAAAGTATATTTTCTTTAAGCGTTTTTCATTTGCCCACACCTAGAAGACAAAAAACGAAATTTGCTTTCATGTTAATTGCGCTATTAAAGTATTTTTCAATACAATAGCAACAACAATAAAATTAAGTACAACAACAACAACAAACAGTAAGTGCAACAAAAATATAATTTCGTCAATTTTTTGGCCATTCTGAAATCAATGAAAACAATATATATATATTTATTTTTTTTAAATGTTTCAAATGCCAATGCCAATCAGTGAAATCATTCTAAATGTGTCTTTCTTGTTTTTGTTTTTTTTTTACCAACAATCAGCAAGCACATCAAAATAGAAAACAATTCCATTTGTTTGTTTATATTTATTTGAACATAAAAAAGTTGAAGAAAAATCTAAAGGAAAATATTGTATTAACCTTCATCCCTCCCTTCCTCCCCTCCCCTGCTCCCACTCACAAGTAAATACTAGAAGCTTACCTGGATGACACATACTCGTGTATGTTTGTATCTAAATATGTATTTCAATATTTCTAAATGTTATTCTTTTATATCCTACATACTCAGTCCTACAAGGTCCGTCTGTACGTTCGTGTGTCTGGGTTTATGTTAGCTCAAGTAAAACGTAACAATCTCAACCAAACTTCAAACTTGGTTACAAAGAGGTTAAGCTCTAAAATATACAAATATTTTCAGTTTCACAAAGCGTCTCTACGAATTTCGTCAGTCTTTCTTAATGTTCCGCCGTGGGAAGTCGTCCTTTTGTAGGTTTAACTATTTATAAACAGCCCAAAGCAGATGCTTTTACTTGTATAAGTAGGCGATCACTTCCTCATTGAGGGTACTCTACCGCGTGTTGGTGCATTCGTTGTGCTGGCATGCAGAAGGAAAACTACCAGGTCGGGTAGTGGTTGCAAGAATGCTTTATGTTACTCATTTTTCAGAGTCCCCACTGAAGTCAGTGCATTCCAGGCTGAATTAACGGTAATAAGGAAGGCATGCAAATCACTTTATGATATCAGGAATATCTTTACATCTTTACAAATAGTCAATCTCCTATTAAAGCCTTACATTTTTCAATTATAAATTCAAAATTAGTTCTGCAATGCAGAGAGGGTGTCACTTTACTTGGTCAAGGAAGTTACTATAATATGGTTTCCAAGCCATAGGAAAATCGAGAATAATGAAGGGGCAGACCAGCTAGCAAGGTTGGATTCGACCCTTGACATCGCAACAGCGGAATATAGCAGTGTTAAGGGCACTCTGGCTTATCACTACCTCACTATAGCCGGCCTGAAGTGAAAACGACCGACGAAAATAACGCTCTATAAATTCCTCATCCTTCCCGTCCTAATGTATGGCACAGAGACGTGGACAATGACAATCAATGATAAGAGGCTGTTAGGAGCGTTCAAGAGGAAGATACTCCGTAAGATCTATGGTCCAGTATGCGTGGACAACGTGTATCGAATAAGATGGAACAATGAGCTGTATGAGCTGTACGCTGACACTGACATAGTCAAGCGTATAAAACTCCAGCGGCTTCGCTGGCTGGGTCATGTTGAGCGAAAGGAAGAAAGCACTCCGGTTAGAAGGGTGTTTTATTCGAACCACGGTGGAGAAACACGCAGAAGGGGACGTCCTAATATCCGTTGGAAAGACCAGGTGCAGGGCAACATGACTGCACTTGGCCTTATCAACTGGCGCCAGCGCGCGCATAGCAAAGGTGACTGGCAAAGCTTTGTAGAGGCAGTCAAGACCGATCATCGGTTGTAGTGCCAGTTAAGTAAGTAAGTAAGTAAGTTGTGATCGGATCTTATTTTTCGTCCATGAAAATGATCGTCATGTTACGGTCAATGGCGTTCACTATCATGCCATGTTGGAAGACGAAGACTCTTTTTGACCAGAATTGGATGGAGTGGACATCAGTGATACGCCGTTGGTTTTCCTTTAATGGGTGTATCCCATCAACATTGGAGGAGCTAACGAAAAACATTGAACGCGAAATTGCCTCCAATTGCCGAAAATTTCCTACAAACAATCGATCGCTTGAAACGTGCTCGCTGTGGTCCTATAAGCGATATCAAATTCCATACTTAAATGTAACATGTGTAACTACGATATCTCAATTATCCTTCCTTCACTTTGGCACTAATATTTTCCAACGGTAACTGTCACTATTTACAGATGTAAATAATTTTGTTTTCTTATATTTTGTATGCGGTTCTTGCTTCTTCTCCTTCTTTTTACACTTAAAATGTTTAACATTATTGCAAGACCGGGTTAAAATTTCCTTGCTTACAGGCTCTTTTGAAGAGCCTGTATCAATAACTGCAGCGTTTTTTTTATGAATTTTTTTTAAACTTCATAGCATAAACGTTCAATGTCTTTTATGATTAAAATTTAATGTTTGGTAAAAAAAAGAAAATCGTGGATAAAATTTTTTTTAATGTTTTAAGGACTTAATCGGTAGCCAGTAAGTATCTTACAGCTATTTTTAAACGTCGAAGGAAGTACCATACATTTACCTGTTTTGTTGTGCAGGCTATTGTATGATATGCAGGCAAGGTACTACCAAGATCGCTGTGGCGTAGATATAGTGCGCTGGACTGTTACACAGAATGTCCGAAGTTCTCGCAACAGGCAAAATCCAAAAATAGATGAAACTATTTTTCTACGCGGCATCACCTCTTGGCAGGCAATGGCAAACCTACAAGAGTAAAAACTGCCTTTCACTTCGCCGTTCAGATTTGGCATAAAATTGTAGGTCCCTTCCGTTCATGTACAAATAAAACACGCAGGACATGGATGAACGCGAAAAGTCCGGCCTAGACACTCCATGGACTGTCGCGCCATCGCCATTAAAAGAAAAAAGAAGAAGAAGTAATTCCAAGATTATGTTGGCAATAAAGATTACTTTAAGGACTAAGTGATAACAGTAAGTGGTGTGATCAAAGAGAATGAAATATTTCATCAGGTTCAAGAAAATGGTGGAGAAAGCTTTAACGCTGAGGTCACGCGATATACAATTAAACTGTGGCATGGAGGCATCTCAGCTCTAGTGAGTTGGAACTTGATGAAAAGCCGGAGGGAGAAGAAGAAGTAAAGAGAAAGAGAACAATTGCTCTTTTACTCTTGTAGGTTTGCCGTTGCCTGCCAAGAGGTGATGCCATGTAACATACATACGAAATACAGAGCCAAACTTACAAACCAAACCTACATTGAAATACATGCGACGCCAAAATATGTCTAGTATAACCTGTTTCTTTGGCCCAGTACTAAAAATTTTTAAAATTTTTTTTATCTTTTGTTACTTGCTTACATCGGAAATGCCTTTTTATTTCTTGATTTCATTACTACACAAGAAATGTTCTCTAACCAATCAAATTTCTAAAATAACAAAATCTTTACTTTTGTAAATGCGGCCAAAGTATGGGGTGTAAAAATTACAAATTATCAAAAAATGACGGTAAAAATTCAACGTTGTAAAAGTTATTCGAATGAGGATAACAACTTGGTCACCGAGTCAAAGCCTTATACTAATCGGACCATGATTAAAAATATTACAGGAACTTAAAATTTGCGATATTTACACATACGCAAATAATGCCAAAATGAAAGTTATTCTGTTCTTTATTTAAGTGCAACATTTTTATGCCCCAATTGAGAAACACTTTACTTGTACAGCGCACACACATAAAAATTTTACTATTATATTTTTTTGATTTTTTAATATTTTTTTTCACATCCAAAACCACAACAAAGTTCACTTGAAAAGAATGTTCATGCCAGTTATATTAATAAATATTTCTCTTTTTCTGTAGGTAAATAAAATTATGAAAAAATATTTATTTCATATTCATCATACGCACTGGTGTACGTATCCGCAATAATTTTTTTTTTTTACAAATTTTCTACAACTCTTATACAAAAACTCACCTTATTCAGCAAAAATATATCCACGCCACCTTTCACTGTATGTTTTTATAAAGTAGCACAGTGGCGGTTGTTGCTATACTATCACAATATTTGATTACACTGTGCAGATGGTATTACTACGGTACAAAGCGCACGCACACACACACACACACTCATGTACGAGATTACACAAACAAAACACAATCTGCGCTATTATTTCACAAAATATATAATATATGAAACTAAAGCGTTGAACTTTTTTTCTTCAGAAACTTTTTCACTATTTGTTTTTCTTCTTTTTTTTTTTTTGTAAATTTACACGTGTTCTTTTTTCACTGGTGTAAAAAGATTTTTCATTCTCTTTCTTTTATTCGCAAAAAAAAATTCATTCATGTAGGTATTTGAAATAGAATTGAAGAATTTTCTTTATTTTGTTCTTGTTGTTGCTGTTGTTGTTGTTGTAGTTTATTGCTGTAGTTGTGTATTGCTGCTGCTGTTATTTTGCCTCGTTTTATTTTAATTTAATTGTGTATTTTATATTTTTGTGTATTGTTTATATCTACCAATACATACAAACAATTAAACAACAATCTCTCTCTCTCTCTCACACACACACACTCACAAACACATACGTAGTGCACGTGAGCGAGACCGTGTGTGAGTGTAGAAGATTGTAAGCGAGCACTCGCGACCAACAATTATAAACATTTATAACAATATCATAAAATGTTGTAATTAAAAGCAACACAATAACAACAAATATTTTCGGTGCAATCAAACAAACACAATAATAAAATATCAATTTTAATGAAAACCAGCAAACAGAAATTTCAAAATTTGAAATGAATAAAAATTTGCGTTCACACCAACGCCACACACAAGGGTTAAGATGGGTTAAGATAACACACTGTTATATGTATGTATCAAGTATCATACATTAACACACACACACGCGCACGCACATACACTAACAAAGAGACAGTGAAACAGCAAACGGTGTTGATTCGTTTAATTTGAAACAATTTTTGGTTTTTATGCGCTCGTTGCTCGATTTCCAGATACAATTTCGTTATTTTTTATTTTTTTGAAATTTTTTTTTTTTTTAATTTCTTATATAGTATTTATGAGTTTGTATGCGTTTTCCTTTTGTTTTTATTGTTTTTTTTAGTTTTTTTTTGCTATGTGTTTTTAAAATGTATTTAAAATGTTGCTTACTGGTAGTGTTTGGTTTATTTCGTTTTCGGTTGTTGCTGTTGTTGTTGTTCTTGTTGTTCTTGTTGTTACTGCTGTTGTTCAGTAGTTGAAATTACTTTATTTTTACATTTTCAATTTTTAGCAATTTCTTTCGGATTTCTGCTTTTTATATTTATTGTTTTTATTTCTTCTGTCTCTTTTTTTAAAATTAATTACTAGTTAATTTGAGTTTTTTTTTTTTGTTTGTTTATTTACTTGTTTGTTATTTACTGACACAGTTTTAAGCGTAAATATATTTAAGGTATATTACTTTACTTTATATTTAATGTTATTCAAAGAATTGAAAAGTTTTTAAATTTTTATTTTTATTTTTAAAAAATTTTCACCACCACTCACGTTTTCCAAAGTTTTGTAAGTTGTACATCTGAAATTAGAAATGAAAACAACAGCATTAACAAATTATTATATTCCAGGAAACTAAAGTATATAAGATAAAAACTTAAAACTAATCTAAATAGCTCTTACAATAGAAAATTAAATGGCACACAATCGAATAATGGAAAAAACTAAAACTTACTTCCGAAGATTATTCAATTTTTCTACTATTTCTTCTTCTATATTTTATATATAAAAATATTTATTGTTGTACCCGATGAACTCGCAAACTGATCGACAGATTTTAATGAAATGCTCTGTCCTGTATTACCTATGGTGCGTGGAAGGTTCATATGATAGTATGGCTTATTAACGCTAGGTGGCGCTGTTCGAAATTCACAAAATTCGGGCATAGTTTTCACCATGCAACCCAAATACTTTTTCTGGGTATTTCTCCGGAACCATGTGCAGTGTGGTACCCAGATATGGTACAAGGATATTAGTTAACAATGTGATGCTACAAAAATAATATAGATGGAATTGAAAAACGGGATGTAACCGCCCATATAAACTGAATTTTCATTGTAAGATATCTCAAGAACCATTCGCGGTATGACACTAATATTTGATATAAAGTTATTATTTGTTAATAGCTGCTTTTTAAGGGGAAAAATAAGGGTAGACTTGCAAATTTGGCATAGCACCTCCCATACAAACGTATTGCTCTCTGGGGTAAGTACATCGCAAGAACTGCTTTCAGCACAGTACTAAGATTTGATACAAGAACGCTGTACATTAGACAGAGCCATGCTTCAGGAAAACAAAAAAAAACTAAGTGGGTTTGAAAAAGTGGGTGTGGCACCCTCCATATACCCTTAATTTTCATTCATTTTGGTATGATACTAATGATATGATGCTACGATGGATGAAGTTATTATTTGTCAATGGTTTTCTGTGGGGAAAAATATCGCCGTATGGGCGTGGCACTTCCCATACAAACCTAATTCTTGTTTTTTAATAAGGAAGTGTGTTTACCTCTGATATAGTCTGAGTTTTGATTAAGACATATTTGAGGAACCATTTCATTTGGTATGAAGAAATAATTTGTCAATGACGTTCTTTACGAAAAAATGGGTAAAAATGGTGTGGTACCTCCCATAGAATCATAATGCTTTTTGGGCTATACCGCCGGAACTATTCACAGCACAATACTGAGATTAAGTATGCTGATTACATACTGAGTTACAAGATTTAAGTTGACCATGCCTTGCAGCAGGAAAATGTAAGTGAGATTGGCACGAAATATTAATAAAAATAAAGTATACTTTTAGGGTAAACTTTTTGAAGTGAAACTTCTTTAGCGATTGTGAATTGGTCAGTCAGTTCCTGCACGGTGTGTGGATGGTTGAACTTGGTGTAATTTGCATAATGGCAGGGGCCAAATTTACTATTCCTGCTACGAACATTCGGACTTCGGCTATTCAACTTATGTATATTTGACTTCGGCAGAATGTGGCTGTGGTCGATATTTTGGCTGAAACCGACGATTATGATAAATTTTACTGCCGGCATAAAAAACATTTTATTTAGTAGTTTAGTATTTTATTCATAAATCAAATCTAAAGTTCAAATTTTGTTGGGGAAAATGTGGACAAAGTTATTCAAGCTATGATTTCTTTTAGTTTACTTCTTTAGACTCGTTTTTATATTTACAAGCGGTTAAAAGATGATCGTCGGAGCGAAAATTGTCACGGAAATGATTGGCAGAGCCCACTATCCATCAAGTAAGAACAAAATGAGGGTGCTTATGTATGTATATACACATAAATGATGAGCAGCTCATATGTATCCACATGTATCCACGAGTATGAATCAAACTTGATTGATAGAGGGCGATTATTCGCGTATGATTTAAACTTGGTTGATAGAGGGCGCTGAGTATGAATTAAATTTGATTGATGGAAGGCGGTGCCCATCAGTTTCTAGTAAAATTTAACATTTAAAAAAAAAAATGGAATTTCAAACAAAAAACGTTAGATATTTCTAGGGCTGAAAGAATGAGCGAGTATAGACTGAAAAAAACAGCACGAGGCACAAGCAAAAACTACGGCGGAGAGACAACGAAAATTTTGATTTCGTCGAAAAATGGAGGCCCACAAAAACTCAGATTCTGTTATCGTGAAAAAAAAAACCATAAAACCTGCACCGAGATCTCGCTAGGGTGTAGACTTCGCAAACAACTTGAGGCACAACAGAATTAGAATTTCAATAATTGCATTAACACTCATCACAATGAGTCCCGACGGAGGTCGTCAGATTATACAGTATTCCCAGCTTCTCAACGAAAGAGAAAAGCGGAAGATTTACTTGAGAATTTTCCTGAAATCTTTATCTTTCCTCCATAGAAAGAAAACAACTCTTATCAGCACAACAAAACATAGACGAGATTTGCCAAGTTTCTAATCAACCTCATAACATTCGCGAGTTCCAAAATTCAGTCGATTTCATGCCATTCACAGGAAATGGGAATCTCTTAATCCATATTGTGGCGACTTTTGCATACAAATCTGGTCGTACAACCTGAAAAGATAAATCTAAAACAAAAAGTGAGGCCTCATGATCATTTGAACTGCCCAAACTTCTCCGATTGTTCGCTGCAAAAGTTTTCAGTAAATCCTGCATTTCATCAATAAATCACTTTCAACCATGAAGCTCAATTTTGGCTCAATGGATTTTCCTAAAAACCAAAATATGCGCTATTTGACAGCAACAAACCCACACGTGTGCTTCAAGAGACTCCATTGCTTTCACAAAAAGTGAACGTGTGATGTGGATTTCATGCCGGAGGTGTGATTGGACCTTATGTTGTCTCCGTGATGTAGTTGGTAGTGCATTGGTGTGCAGACGCAGAGAGTCTGGGGTTCAAAGTTCAGCACAGATAACACAAAAAAAATGCAGAAAACAACAATTTTTCTACACGTCACCAACTCCCTTGGCAAGCAATGGGAAATAAAAAAAGGTAGAAATGCCTAAGAAAAACTTTAATTTTACTGTTCGGATTCGGCACAAAACTTTAGGTCCCTTCCATTCATGTACACAAATATAACACGCATAAGATGAGTGGATGCGAGAAAGCTCCAGCTCAAGGTCCATCTCATGGACTGTTATGCCATTAAAAGAAGAAAAGGCTTTCTTAATAAGATAAATATGCATTATTGGACTGCACACGTGGGCTTCAAGAGACCCCATTGGATCCAGAAAAAGTGACCGTTTGATGCGGATTTCATGCCGGAGATGTGATTGAACTGTATTTTTTTTTTTTGTCGATGGAAAAGATCGCCATGTAACGATCAATGGAGTTTGATATCGTACCATGTTGGAAGACTTTTTTTTATCAGAATTCGATGGACTTGATATCAGTGATATGTGATTCCAACACGATGGTACCATATGCCACAAAACAATCGATCTATTGGAGAGGAAGTTCGGTATTTGTGAAACCTCTAGAAATAGTCCGGACGAATGGCCACTTCGCTTTTTATATTTAACACCGTTTGATTTCTTCACATATTTGTGGAAGAGTGGTGGAAAATTAACTCCAGAAAATCGATTGCTGCAAACGTGCTCGCGTTGATCATATGATCGATAACGAATTCAATACTTAAGCGAGACGTGTGTACTATACCGGGAATATATTTCAGACCGATATTTCCATTATTCTGTGCTTTATTTGAATACAAAATTGTTATGCCCCTATTCGAAAACCCTTTATCCTTGTATATATGATATATACGAGGATTATATAATTCTATAATTTTACACCAATTCCAATCGAAAGTTTTGGCCCGTGAAATCGTTTGCAGAAAATCTCATGTAAATAAAATGAATACAAATTAATTAAATTAATAGCAATTCAAATACATATCGGTACATATGTATATCAACACATACCTATGTACGTAGTACATATGTATCATATGTAATTATATGCCTTGGCAAACACATGTTAACATTAATTTAAAGAACAAAACAAAAAGAAAACATTTTTAACAAATAGCTTTTAAAATAAATTAGCACAACAACAGCAATAAAAGCATAAACAAATAAATACAAGAAATAAATAAAATGAAAATAATATGTATTGTATGTACATTGTGGGAAAGAAACTAGTCGGAGAGCGACATGCGAGTGAACCGTTTCAGTTCAGTTCAGTTGAGTTCAGTTCAACGTTTGCCTGAAGCCCGAAAACATTATCAACATACCAACAAAAAGAACACCCAAAAGTCAACATTGTCAGGGCGCTGACGATAACAATGAATGATTTAAAAACAATTTACACAAAAGTAGAGAAAAAACATTATCAAAAAAAATTACTCTGTATATGTAAAATAATAATATTTGATTTGCTGTTTTATTTCAACAAAAGAAAACAACACATACAAGAAAGAATATTAAAAGTTGCTAGCAATCAGTTTTGGAAGGAATTTATACAAAGCACGTACCCCTTCACTACTTACCATAGTTGAAAATGCTAAAGGCAAGATACAGATACAGGGAGATGAAAATAATACAAATACCTATTTGCATTTTACTCGTTTGCAAGGTACTCACTCGCGTATGAATCTGCTTTTGTGTGTGAGAGCATTCAATAGTAAAAGGCAAAAATTAAAATGCGATACATTTGCAGTTTAAACTAGTAAATGGAAAATAAAATACAATGAATAAAATAAAAAATTGTATGGTATATATATTGTACATAAGAATACGAGTACCTACGAGTACATATTGCTTTTATTTTATAATGAGAAAAACATATGTACATTAATTTATACAAACACGAGGTACATGCGCATGCAGCAGCGTCAGGAAAGGCAACATCAAACACAACAAAAACACAAGAAAAACAACAACACATTAAAATAACAACAATTTAACGCTGTTGCTTCCAACTATCCTCATCTACCATATATACAATTTACACCTGTGTGCAAAAAAATCGTCGTGACATGAGGTAAACGTTTCTAATTTCGGATACATTTATGCAAGAAATGAAATTTAATTTTTCGAAACCAAAAACGTTAAAAGCTACAAGAGGAAAAATTGCGTAAGAAAAGCTTTTAAAATTTTACGTTCCGATTCGGCATAAAACTGCAGATCCCTACCATTCATGTAAACAAATATAACATGCAAAACATGAGTGGATGCGAGAAAGCTCGGGTCTTAGGTCCCTCTCATGGGCCAAAACTTTCGATTGGTGCCATTATTAAAAGAAGTGTGATCTTGAAGTGTGATTGGACCGTATTTATACGTCAATGGAAATGATCGCAATGCTACGGTCAATGGAGTTTGCTATCGTTTCATCGCTGGAAGATTTCTTTATCGTTTCACGTTTTTTTCATTTGAAAACGAGCAAACATAGAAACCGATTCAATTATTGGAACCGGTTCAATAAATCGATCATTCTTATATAGAGATCCTTTTTTTCTATAAGTTTTTCAAAAGTATTTCAAGTTGAATTTCAATTTGAATTTGACGCCAGTATGAATAGTGGCGATTGTAGCGGACTTCAACACCGCTCATCGGCGTTGTTTTCATCCAGAACATCTGGCAACACAGATTGTACATAATTGTTTGACGATTTTCTAACCTACAAATAGTAAAAACTACGTTGTCTTCCTCTACTTTCTAATTTTTATCGTGGTTAACGTCAAATTTCAAGTCTATTGATTGTTCTTCAAACATTATTTTACGACACAACATATCGCGATTAAGAGACAATACATATATGTCAGCATTATTTATTCGAATATTGTGCTCGAGCAAAAAAAAATTATATGTACAATCAAAAAAGATACTGACAAAAGATTTAATGAAAATGAAAAAAATGAAAAATCTATTTTTTACTGTATGTATTGACATCGGCTTCGGAATCGGTATTGGTTCGGAAACAAAATCGAAATCGGTCAGGTTCGCGCAGTGACAGTGATGTGTTAAGCAAATGTAATGGAATATTTTTTTTTTTATTAAAATTCAATATATGCAATCTGCTAACAATATGCAATACTTATGTCTAATATTAATAATATAATGGAATATGGCCAATATTTGATTCAGACGTGTTTTTTTAATTTCAATGTTGTAAAACAATGTTTGCAAACACTAGAAGATTACTAATTATTTAGTAATTAATCTCATGTGTGATTGTCAAACTTATTGAAGTTTATTGAATTTTACTTCTTTAGAAACATTTTTATATCTATAAAAAAGATGTAAAAGATAATCGTGGCAAAACGGAAATTGTCACGGCTATGAAGACTAGCGCCCTCTATCAATCAAGTATGGAAAAAATGTGGATGCATATGAAAATGTATATAAATGATAGGCAACACATATGCATCCACATGTATCCACAAGTATGAATCAAACTCGGTTAATAGAGGAAGCTGATTTGCGTTTGATTCAAACTTGATTGATAGAGGCCGCTGAGTAAGAATCATACACGATTGATAGAAGATGCTGCCCATCAGTTTCTAGTAAAATTTAACATTTCAAACAAAAATTTTACATCTCAAACAAAAATCGTTAGTAATTTCTAGAGTTGAAAGAATGAGCGAGAAAGACTGAAAAAATGGCGATTGTTTTACGATAAAATCTCCAGCACCAAAAACAGCGGCTAACAGACAGCGAGAATGTAGACTACGTCGAAAAATGGAGGCCCAACAAAATTAAGAGACTGCTATTCTGAAAAAAAATAAGCCCAAAAACCAGCACCGATCAGAGATAGCGAGAGTGTAGACTTTGTCAGCAACTTGAGGTACAACTGACTTCGAATTTCATTGAAAAACAACTCGCAATCAACACAATCAACTCGCGGAGAGGCAGCATGAATGGTAAATGAGTTTATTAGAGCCAATATTTGCATTCAACACTCATCGCATTGAGTCCCGACGAAGATCCTCAGATTATACAGCACCAGTCAATCATTGACAAGGCCGATTTCCCAGCTTCTCCACGAAAGAGGAGAGCAGAAGATTTACTTGAAAATTTGGCTCAAAATCTTTCCTCCGTGAAAAGAAATCAACTCGCATCAGCACAACAAAACATAGACAAGATTTGCCAAGTTTCTAGTCAACCTTATAAGTATCGCGAGTTCTCAGACCGGCAAGTGGCAAATTTTCCACCTGTTGAGATCATACAAGCTAAATATTTTGATTATAATGATGATGATAATAGTGATGATGATGATAAGATTATAGTTATAATGATGTAGCAATTGAATACGAATGCTTTAAGTATACATATTTTGATGGAGATATTGATTTTGTAGAAGGCGTTGCATGCATTGGAAATGCAAACTATCGAAATGAAGTTAATTCATATGTAGCACACGTGGGATCAGAGAATCATCAAACTGAACTACACAAGCACACCTGTGATCAGAGAGAATCATCAAACTGAGCTATATAACGCTTATCGTTTGCATAAATCAGCACATCGTTAAAAATTTCTTCGGTCACGCCTGTAAAGTCTGCAATAGACTCTGGTTTTTACAAGATTACCAAACCTCACCTGAAAATCCAAAACGCAAACGTTCTGATGATGTAAACTTCTGTAGGGCATCCCACTGAATGCCCTACAGAATTTGTTTTAATCCCTTTCCTTCAAAACCAAAGAACGAAACACTTGACAAACCCAAAACCGGAATGTCATATTAATTCGGTTTCATTCCTTTCATTTATGTAAGTGTAGAAATATAGGTTTCATCTGTAGTCTTACTATTTTATTTTATAATAATATGTATATAAATGAATAAAATCACAACTCAACTTTCTGTGCGAAACAACTCAACTTTCTAGTGCTTGAAACACCATCTAGGAAAAATTCTGTCTAAAAGGCTTTCTTTTTGGGGGGAGAAAATTGTACCCTTTTATTCATTGACTAAAAAATCCAAATTCCAAATGCGATTTTTACCGATTTTTGAGATGCAACCACTGACTTTCGGATGAACTGTACAAACCATGGCATTCCTCTACAGTGCATTTTTCCGAGCTGAGTTAACATTACTTCACAAAGATTATTAAAGATTAAATAGGTGAATTGTGCAGAATGTTTCATATTTTTGAAATCATATCAGTTCCACTGTTTTGCACGCCAGTGTTAATGCCTAAATATATCTACTGTGGTATGTCCAATGTATTGTTTATTTTAGCTGTTGCCGCTGCTGATAATGTTGCTACTGATACTTTTCATTACCACCTGCAAAATTCTGTTTTGTATAGTTATACTCGTATTTTTGCACATGTTGACTTACATATCCATAATTTTCCACATACATACATATATATTTGTTGGTATAAGAGTTTGTATACGTATTTGAAGTGTCCGTAACGTTATTTGTATATATGGCACAGTAGCTCACCGAATTATTAGACTCATTTAACTATTACACTTCTATCATATCATACATAGTAAATGAGGTGTAATTTTCAGGATAAAATATTTCTAGATTTAACCCACTAACTAGATATCGGTCGACGCTAAGCTTTCACATGGAAGGGGGATATATCACATTTATTCCTTCCCTTCCTATGCTACTAATGTATATATAAAGAATTAAACCGTTCCCCATATGAAAAGTATGATCGTAATCAAGGGCATTCAAAGAAGATATTCCAAATACCGTTATCTCGAAAACTCAAATCAATCTAATGGTTGGTCCCGTTGAATAAAGTAAGTTCACCTATGAAAACTTTTACCCAGATTTTACACTTACACAGTGAAATTATAGCCTCTTATAGCCGAACTCAGGGTTCGGACCCTGAATCTACTCCGTTACTCCGCTTGAGCTAAAATTTACTACGACTTTTAATATTGCACTTGAGCAAAATGTAAAAAAAATAAATAGCACCCTTTTACTTTATCATTCACTAAACGCAAGGATGTGAAACAAAATTTCAAATCTGTACCTAAAACTAATAAAAATTTTTGAAAATTTATAATTTTTAGTTATTTTATCCATTTATTTATCACTTAATCTACCGTTTAGCTAAATATGCTCGCTCTAAAATTCATTTACTCATCGCCCCAGAAGCAATATTCTAATTTGTTGCTATGCTAATCATAACACTGTACAACAAAATGAAAATTTAAAACATTATCTGAATTGTGACCCGATATTCCCAGAGCTATTTTGACCGCTGATCACGAATCTTTTTGGATCACGTCAGAATTATGCTGCAATTTTAGGAGTTTTGAATGAAAAATCATTTTTTTTTTTATAAAGTTTTTACTGATTCGTGATCAGCGGCCAAAAATATTCCAGAAAAACTGGTTCATAACTCAGATACGATTTTGTTGTTTTACAGTGTAATTTTTCAGTTGGAATCTGTATTTCTACCTGTCAACTCTAAGAGGTATTGCCCGAAAGCATCAAAATGCCCCAATGAGAAGCAACTCCGAAAAAATTAAAAATCACCCAAAAAAAAAACAGAAGAAATTGGTCACATTTACCAAAAAATATAAATGAAAAATGGTCTTTCATATGAAAAATTACCCAAAGATAAATATAAAAACGGGTAATTCCTTTTCCCAAGCAAAGTAGCATCCAATATGGTACTAGAAAATTTGTTATTGCCATCAAGGAGACAATTTTTATTTTAAATTTTTTATAAATTTCCGGCTATTTTTACTATCGTAAAGGAAAATGATAGTGATCATGAAGTGATAACAACTTCAATTTTACGTAAGTCTGACACCATTGTTTATTTATTTTTTATAATGAAAAATCGCCCAAAATATTGGCTGATTTTCCAAAAACCAATTAATACCAGTTCGTGATAAGGAAAGACTAAATATAAGTAGTTGGGATGTTCAGTGAAACTACGTTTATCGACTAAATTTAAACCAATTGCTGTGTAAAGAGTCTTATAGTATACCAGTCCTCGCATTGATCATGACATTACGTTGTGCGCGCATTTTGTTATCGGTGGCAGCACTGATGATCGGTAATGGACCGGTGATGCCTAATAATGTCATTTACTTTCTACAAACGCGACGACGTAAATTGCGAGCACTGAGCATTGTGATAATGAGAGTAGAGAGAAAGACAGTAAAGTAAAGGTGCAGGTATAAAAGTCCTCAAAACGTGTTTCACTTCGTTCCTGTATAACGGCTACACGCTTAAATTTTTAACTAAATCAGTTCCTTGGTTTTGCTCTATCCAAATGTTCTTCTTCTTTGTTGATTTTCCAAGAAGAATGATTCAAATAAAGGGTAATCTGCTTTTTAGTGATAATTCATACACTATTTCCTACAATTCTACCCCTTGATACCAAAAAGTACCAGTTAAGAATAGGGCTAACTAAATATTATGCGAGAAACCAAAATCAGTTTATAACTTATTCTGATTGTATTCAGAGCACAGAATGAACATTTTTGGAGTTGTAAAAAATTACTTATTTAGAATATTACCAATTTAAATTAATTTAGTACTTCGCTCAGATGAAGGTGATTGTTAAACTTTCATATAAAAACTTATTTTCTAAAGGAAAGTTATTTATTATTTACTGAAGTTTAGTTCTTTTTTTTTTACTTTTTTAATGGCACAACAACCCATGGAGGGCCTAGGCCGAGCTTTTAGCATCCACTCATGTTGTGCGTGTCATATTTGTACATTAATGGAAGGGACCTACAGTTTAATGCCGAATCCGAACGGCGAAGTGAAAAGCTTTTCATAGCAATTTTTACTCTTGTAGGTTTGCCATTGCCTGCCAAGAGGTGGTGCCGTGTAGAAAAATTATTTTTTCTACTTTTTGATTTTGCCTGTGCCGAGATTCGAACCCCGGACACTTTGCGCAGCAGTCCAACGCACTACCACTACGCCACATCGACCAGTTTAGTTCTTTAGAATCGTTTTTATATGATGAAATATGGGCAGCGCCCCGTATTATTAATAAAGTATGAAAAAATTGAGGATGCATAAATGATGGGCAGCACATATGCATCTACATGTATCCACGAGTATGAATCAAACTCGATTGAAAGAGGGCGCTGATTCACGTATCACTTAGATAGAGTGCGCTGCCTAACAGTTTCTAGTTAAATTTGACATTTCAAACAAAAATTTGACATTTAAAATAGAAATCGTTAGAAATTCTAGAGCTGAAAGAATGAGCGAGTATAGACTTAAAAAAAAAATAAACGCGAGGCACAAACAAATGGCGATTGTGTTACGGTAAAATCTCCATCAAAAACTGCAGCTGACAGCGAATAATGGAGGTCCAACAAAATTCAAATTCTGTTATCTTGAAAAAAAAAAATTATAAATCAATCAGGGATCGCGAGAGAGTAGGTTTCGCCAGTAACTTGAGGTACAACAGACTACGAATTTCATTGAAAAAAAACTCGCAATCTAGACTAATGCGGAGAGACAGCATGAATGGCAAACGAGTTCATTAGAGCCTATAATTGCATCAACACTTATCTCGTTGAGTCCCGATGAAGGTTCTCATCAGCATCAATCCGTCATTGACGTGGCTTCTCAACGAAAGGGGAGGGCAGAAGATTTACTTGAAAATTTGGCTCAACATCTTTCCTTCGTGGAAAGAAAACAACTCGCATCAGCACAACAAAACATGGACGAGATTTGCCAAGTTTCTAGTCAACCTCATAATATTCGCGAGTACCCAGACCGGCAAGTGGCAAATTTTCCACATGTTGAGATCATACAATATTTTGATAATGGCGATGATGATAATAATGATGATTGTGGTAAGATTATAATTATAATCATGTAGCAATTGAATTCGAATGCTTTGAGTATAAATAATTTAGTGGAGATATTGATTTTGCAGAGGGCGTTGCATGCATTGGAAATGCAAACGATCGAAATGAAGTTAATTCATATGTAGCACACCTGTGATCAGAGAATCATCAAACTGAACTATACAAGGCTTGGCTTATCGTTTGCATAAATCAGCACATAGTTAAAAAATCCTTCAGCAACGCCTGTAATGTCTGCGATAGACTCTGGATTTTTCACGTTTACTAAACCTAACCTGAAAACCCACGTTGCAAACGTTCTGAAGAAGTAAACTTCTGTACGGCGTCCCACTGAAGCACAAAATTTTTTTTTAATATGATTTTAAACTTTCTATGTAGGAAAAAAACTTTAAAGTAAAGTCTAATAATATCTAAATTATTCGAGTATGTTTTTTTTTTGGCTCCCTCTAGCGTTAGATTTTGATTTTTTTTTTGCTGAAATGCAATGCAATGAACATTATCGATACTGAAATGTTTGAAAATGTTTTTCTTTAATTATACATAAGAATACCCGTTTACATGCATAAATATTTATTTTACTGGGTAGAATTGCCAGCTACAGTGTGAACTTGTTTAAAAATTTTGTATCTACTGAATAAACATATCACATGTACACATAAGTTACTTTTACACACATACATACCCATGTATAATTGTGTAAGTATGTTTCTGTACACATATGTATGTATATATTTATGTACATATGTACTATGTATGGTATGTTTCTCTGAGTATATATATTATTATTTTATTTACACCTGAAAACTTTTGAATTTGTAAAAAATCTCTCCATTTCGATTTTCAACTGAAAAAAGAATAATGTTTTTCCTAAACATTTTTTGTTTCCTTGCTTTGCAAACATTTAATATGCAATGCCGAAAATGTATACGCAAAAAATATTTTTTAATTAGCAGCTAAAATATTTTAAATATTTCTTTCAAATTGCTCTTTTCATGCACGTTTCTGTTTTATATTTTTTTTTTTTTTTTTTTGTTTTCTTTTTAAATATTTTTTCAGTGTTTTCATTGCCTATGAATCTTTTGAAAATGTTCGGGGCAACTCTTTTCATCTCACCACTGTACAAGTGTTGTCAAATTTTTTGGGTTACCCTTAATTGAAACGTTCTCGTTGCTGCCCTTTTTCTTTTACGCATTTCATTATTTTCTGTTGGATTTCGGTTAATGCTCAAGTTGATTTATTGCAATTTCCTGTAAGACGATGGAGGACGGATGAACGGACAGATTTTCCCTTTACCATAATATACAGTATTTGTAATTAATTGTCAGTTAATTTGAATTGGTGCTGCAAAAGTTTACGTAGGCTACCTAAGTCATACAATTTAAATTTAAAACATTTCCCTAAATGCTTTTAATTTATTATACAATATCTACATACATATAACATTATATTGTACCATAGTTAGTCCAGATATCTGTAAGTTATTACTCACAACCATTTTCACTTTTACTTTCTTTTTTGCTTTTTTTTGTTTTTGTTGGATAATTAATTTCGCAATTTCATTTCTTTTTTTTCATTTCATCTTTAATGTTTCTACCATTTTTTTGGGAACAGTTTTATGTACTTGAAGTTTCGATTCAAAATGTAAATGAAAGAATATATAGTAAGTCAATGCAGTGGGCAATCAAACACTACGTTCCTATGAATTAAGAATTATTCATTTTGCATTAAGTGAATAAATAAAATTGTTGGAAAGTTTAGATTGATTGATGCAAACATGACTGCACTTTTTGTGGATAAAAATTTAACTTAAGCTGAAGTGACTGAAAGAGCGTACTACTGTGGGCAAAAAGTAGAAAGACTTTTTAATTTAAATTTCGCGCGGAATATTTCATCAAAATATTTTTTTTTTTAAGGTTGGTATGACTGTCGGTGACATCTGTGCATCCAAATGTCACATCAAAATAATCATTAGTGTTTAGTATACGCTTGTCTTTCTAAAGTACAAAAAGTGCATTCGGCGATTTTCACAATGAGTGAAATTATTCAACAAAGAAGTTCCATTAAATTTTGTGTGCGGAATCAAATTTCTGGTGCCGAAACGTTCAGAATGTTGCAAAAGGCCTTCGGTGATAATTGTATGTCGCGAGCAAGTGTTAGTGTTTTTGATTGGTACAAATTGTTCAAAGATGGTCGAGGTCGAGAGCGCGTTGACGACGAACCACGTCCAGGACGGCCATCAACATCAACTGATGATCAACACGTCTGGTCAATAAAATCAAGGAATTGGTGCTCGAGAGTCGACGATTAATAGTCAGAAACCTTACTGGCATCATTGGAATATCGGAAGGATCAGTGAAAACCATTTTAAAACATCATCAACTCATGGTTTTTGCATCACGATAATGCGCCGGCTCACACTGCATTGGTTTTACGAGACCATTTTGCCAAAAATTCGACTGATATCGTTCCGCAACCACCCTATTCGCCTGACTTAGCACCAGCACGTGTGACTTTTGGCTATTTTCTAAACTCAGAAAACCGCTTCGTGGACACCGTTTTGAGTCAATTGAAGACATTAAACATGAATCGCTAAGCGCATTGAAGGCTATTCCGGAAATTGACTTTAACAACTGTTTCGAGAATTGGAAAAAACGTTGGCACAAGTGTATTGGGGCCGGGGGGGGGGGATTACTTTGAAGGGGACGAAATAGATTTGGAAGAATGAATAAAAAAATTTGAAATTATGAACAAAGTCTTACTACGTTTTGCCCACAGTAGTATACAACGCCTAACTATCTAACAGAAGAATTTTTTCCATATGTCTGGAAGAAGAAAAGGGAATCCATAGTCCTCATCAGCATTCTGGCTACTTTGAATGGTGATCAGAGGCGGATTTTAAAATGTTGAGGCCCTAGACAAAAATCAATTTTTGTGGCCCTAAGTTTTTTCTTTTGTACTTGTAGCTCAATTTTCTAAATTTTAACGAAAGAATCAACATTTTTGATAGACAAATATTTTATTAGAAATTATAGACCATTAAGACCATTTTATATTATTTTTTTCGTGATTTATTTCTTGCAAAACTATCAATTAAGGAGTCATAGTTGATTTTTTTTTTTTACTAAGTCGCTTTCAATGGCTATGATGGCTAAGTGATTTAATTTTATTTGGCCAAGTGACGTTCTTAGGTAGTTTTTGACCCGCTTAAGAATGCTAAATGATCAGACGCATTTGCAATTGGAATTGTTAAAAAAAATTTGTAGGATTATTTCAACGTTTGGAAATCTTGATGTTAAACCTTCCAGAATTGACGCATACATTTCAAGCAGTATTAATACTAATTTTACTAAATGAAGGAACTGCTCAACCTCATCTTTGAATACTAATCGATTTATGTCATCTTTATAGTTTTCAACTAAATTTGATACACACTGAACAAATGTTTCTTCAGGCAAATCAAAATCAACAAATATTAAAAAGTTTTGTAATACCTCATCATAAACTACAGACCTGCTTATTGATTCAGAGTGTAAAGTATCACAAATTAAGTAAAATGTTTCAACTTTGAATACTTAGTTCTTTCCCACGTAAAATTATGTCATTATCTGAAGTTTCGTCGAACTGTATTTTTCTTTTCCTGTTTCGATTTTTTGCTGTTGAGTATTCTGTAAGTACTACCAGCTAATTCGATTGCTTCTTTCTCCATTTCGTGAAAATATGCATCATCAGTTCGAATACTGAGTATGAATGCTGATAAAGATTTCAATAAATTAATTCATTTTTGTATGTTACATTCTTTGTTTTGTAACGATTTATTGGTGGGTGGCATAATTCTTTGCAATAGTGTATTCCAAAAAATCATTAACAGTGCCGTCTCTAAATCTTCAAAACTACTAGGTAAGTTTTTCGCCTCCATTTTTGTTATGGATTTTAATACAAATTTCACCAAGAACTGTTCTTATGAAAGAAAAATTTTTTCGAACAGTTAGTACAGCTTCAGCTCTGGATGACCATCAAGTGTCACATACGAGGTGTGATAAAAAAATAACCGTTATTTTCAAATTTCGTAGTTACGTATGTTCGATTTTCGCATTTTTTTTTTCTGCTATGTTGGTACACATGTCTGTTATATATGTTGGCAATACCAACCATTTTGGATTGTCAGTTTGTTTTTGACAGATAAAAAGGTAAGTCGTGTTTTGGTGTGCTCTTAGATTTTTGACTATTCGAAAAAATTGATCAAAGAAACTGTATTCAGTTTTGTGTAATAAATGAAATTAAATGCGCAAGGACATTTGAAATGTTGACTGTGGCCTTTGGCAAGTCTACTATGAGCAGAACACAAGTTCAATTGTGGTATAACCGGTTTAAGGAAGGCCGAGAAGATGTCAATGACGATGCTCTTCCTGGTCGCTCGAGCACGTCAACAACCGATGAAAACAT
This sequence comes from Palloptera scutellata, assembly GCA_958295655.1. NCBI lineage: Eukaryota > Metazoa > Arthropoda > Insecta > Diptera > Pallopteridae > Palloptera > Palloptera scutellata. Next base: position 95,146,447 of record OY282449.1, on the reverse strand, counting down.
TGACGCAGTGAAGAAAATGATTTTGGATAATCGTCGAATCACTATCAGAGAGGTTACTGATGATGTTGGCATATCGTTCGGCTCATGCCAAGCAATTTTTACGGATGTTTTAGGCATGAAACGTGCGGCAGCGAAGATTGTTCCAAAATTGCTAAATTTTGAGTAAAAACAACGTCGCTTGTGCGTAAGTTTTTGGCCAATAACAAAACCGTTATCATGCCTCAACCACCGTATTCACCGGACTTGGCCCCGGACCCCGCTAACATTTCCCTCTTCCCAAAACTGAAGACACCGATGAAAGGAAAGCGTTTTGCTACGATGGAGGAGATAAAAGAAAAATCGAAACAGGAGCTGTTGGCGATACCAAAAAGCGCGTTTCAGAAGTGTTTCGAGGATTGAAAAAAACGCTGGCATAAGTGTATTATATCTGAGGGGGATTACTTTGAAGGGGACAAGATAGTTGTTGATGAATAAATAAATACTTTTGAAAATAACGGTTATTTTTTTATCATGCCTCGTATACGTTTTAAAGTCTGGCTTAATTGTTGATCAGTTTTCATTAGCTGATCCGATCTCTTTGTCGAAGAGGAAAAAAGGACGAATAAATTTTGAATAAAATCAAAGAATCTAATAGCCTTAAAAGAACATTCTGCTGCTGTATTTCCAACTAAATTTAAGGAATGTCCTGCGCAAGGCACGAAAACAGCATTTTTGCTGTAACTTTTAATTTTAGCGTGGAGACCGTTATAAATGCCTGACATGCTCGTAGCATTGTCATACGTTTGTCTCCGGCAATTATTAATGTTCAACTCTAATTCGGACATACTTTACTTCTAATGGCACAACAGCCCATGGAGGGCCTAGGCCGAACTTTTCGCATCCACTCATATTGTGCGTGTTATATTTGTACATGAATGGAAAGGACCTACAGTTTAATGCCGAATCCGAACGGCGAAGTGAAAAGCTTTTCATAGCAATTTTTACTCTTGTAGGTTTGCCATTGCCTGCCAAGATGTGGTGCCGTGTAGAAAAAATATTTTTTCGTCTTTATGAATTTGTCTGTGCCGAGGTTCGAACCCCGGACACTTTGTGTACCACTACGCCACAGTTTAAATCCGAACGGCGAAGTGAAAAGCTTTTCATAGCAATTTTTACTCTTGTAGGTTTGCCATTGCCTGGGAAGAGGTGGGCCGTGTAGAAAAATTTATTTTTTCTACTTTTTGATTTAGCCTGTGCCGAGATTCGAACCCCGGACACTCTGCGTAGTAGTCTAACGCACTAGCACTACGCCACAGCGGCCACCCCTAATTCGGACAAGCTGGACAAAATAGTCGTTTCTAAATATGTTGCATCATGATGTTCGATATGAACCTTTCTTGAATTTTTTGATCTAAATCTACATACCTGATAATAATAGTTAACTGGTCAGTATGGCTAGCATCGGGCGTGGAATCAACTATAAAAGCAAAATAGTTAGCTCGTTTTATTTCATCAACAATAGAGTTTTGTACACATTTGTTTATAAGTTCCATGAATTCATCACGCGTGGTTTTAGATAAATAATTAACATGTCCAATCCCACAATTACTGTATTTTTCTAAGTTTACCTTTAAAAAGTCTTGCCTTTGGAAGAATTAGCTTGTCCTCTAAACTCTAAGCACAAACTTCCTAAAATTCGAACTGTAGCAATGACTCTTTTTAATACCTAACGCCAATAAATTGATTCTTTTTCTATTACTTCTAAGTAAAAGTTTGGAATCGACACGACCACTTCTTTTAGCATGACGAACATAAGCACACATAAAACTTTTATGTTCTTTAGACTCATCATGTCTTTTCAAAACGTCTACAATATTTTTCCAATCGGAATATGCTGAAACTAAAACATTCGATTTTTTACTAAATAGTTTACAAGCAAAGCAATAAACAGATTTTGTTGTTTCAGAATAAATCAACCATTCTCTTCGCTCTTGGGCTCCGTTTATTTTAGTCACATAAAAATATACATCATTTAATTTCCGATATATTTGTTGATCATTATTATCTTTATAACATTTTTTAGAAGACTCTAAATCCCCCACATTTTTGGGTTTTCTACAAATACAATGTTCAATCAAATCATTACTACTTATTTTTGGCCATAAACCAATGTCAGTAAAGTTAGGATAAGTATTTGTACATTTTATTACTTCACCCTCAATTTCCATCTCTATGTCATTGGTAATGGCAACGCAATTATCACTTGCACCTTCTTCTACACAAATAATCCTATTTGAAAGATTAACATCGTTATCAGCTATTACTGGTAGTGATACATTTTTATCTGCCACCGCAGTACTGGTAGCTGGAACATTTCCATCCCAATACATAAATTTTGCAAGGGAGTTTCTTTGCTTTTCATTTTCCCTCATTTGAATTTTTCAGGTAGTCGTTTTTGTGCGCCAGACTCGAAAATTCTTTTCATTTTAAAGTATATTTTTCATAAATTTTTTTAAAAATAAAATGGTATAATTGTTGAGTGAATTAAGAATTATTAAATGATGAAAGCAACAACGTTGGTCTTGGTAGTTTAATAAAAAAAAAACTGTTGGTTGTTCTGAAAATATCAATCTCAAATCAAAATTTAAATTATGCTAATAGAAATGCTCAATAAACAGAAATAATTGTTCTCAATATTCAAAATCATGCAACGAAAATCTGATGTTAACGCAACAAAATTCAAACAAACAATGAAATGAATTGAATGAAATTGCATTTTTCAAACGAAATATAGAAACGCAAAGCTTGCTTATGCTTGGTTCATTTTTTTCCTATTTGCTTTTGAAAATGTTCAAATTTTTATATTTATATCTTGTGTTTTGTGTATCACATATTTTATTTTGTAACGGCCTACTACAATCGCAAATAAATATAGTTCAGTTGATAGTATTAAATTTGAATTGAAGGTTTTAAACTCTCCAAAATTTAAAAACTCAAATTATACGACCATTTTATTTTTTTATAATTTTTGTTTTAATTTTGGAGGTCCTTATAATACCGGAGACCCTAGGCAAATGCCTAATTTGCCTACAGGTAAATCCGCCGCTGATGGTGATTGGTTACCTCGCTAAAATGATAAAGCCTTGACTAGTAGCAGTAATCAACGACTGGCCGGTGCATGTAAAGAGTCATTGAAAAGTCATGCCATGCCGTACGTTGAAGCTCCTAAGTTGCAATCCCTGCGGCAGTGCAAGAAACAGAAACGTGGAACGTCGAGATTCGAGAAAGGTAAAGCGAAGCGAAGCTAATATGTAACCAGGCCAGTGGACTTTACAGACACTTTGGCGGAGTGAATTAGTACGCCTCACAGTTCCTGTAAGGATACTTCCGCAAATTATAACAGCTCATCGAGAAAGACATGAGTAAATAGAAGACGCAGGCAGAGCTCACAGTCTATTTAAATATGCAAATATCTTGGAAAACGCGATTGGTCAATTCAAAAGCGATAGCCTAATCGATACCATACACAACAACGTGATATTATAAACAGAAGACGTACTGGCCGAAAAGAAGCGTAACCCGGATAAAAGTACAATAACAATGGTGATGGAAGCCATAACAGGGTAGAAGCCAAATCCAATTAAAAGTAAGTGGATGGAAACAACAAAGAATTCAAACATTTGTGGTAACTCAATATTTAGAATCAAAATTATAAAAGGTACTCGTAGAAGATAAAATTTTGTAGCTCCCAAAATGATGATTTATTTAACATATTTATTTACTAAGTTTAATGTGAGAAAACACCGCAAGATTTCCATCGTAGGAACTCCGTTTTGAAAAAAACAATTTACTGCGTTTTTCCCATTTGAACAACAGCGAAATGCGAGTAGAGTAGAGTTCTTGAGTTCTGGCTGTTTGAAAAGTTACATATCTATATGTATATGTAACTTTTTAGTTGGAAGTTTTTCTCATACCTATTTCTATTTCTACTCCTAGTAATAATGTCATTTCAAGAAAATAAATTGACTTGACTCTTTAATTATTTGGGTGCAAATAATTAGTTCTAGCTTGTTTTATAAATTGTAGATTTGTAGGAAAAAATGGTTCATTAAAAATCAATGAAAATCATTCATTAAATTAATGGAAAACTTCTTTAAATCAATGCAATCATCATTGAGCTAATGAATTTGTACGTTAAATTTAATGAACGCGCATGACAATGTTCATTGATAATATTCATTAATATTTTGCCACAACAAACTTAAGTAAATGATTCTATGTAAGAAATTTTAATCTTTAATGAACACATTCATTGATTTTGTCTAAAAACCATTACCAGTATGCCAGAAAAATTATATTTAATATATTCTTATTTATTAAGTAGTACAGAAGAGATCGATTGTCTAGTGGGTAGTGAATGTGGCTCTCACCTGGGAGGATGCGTGTTCATTCCCTTGGACTGGTGGCTATGGTTTCCTTCTTTTTCTCATAAAACATCTCATATTCCTACCGTTGTGAAGTAAATGAGAATTATAGGAAAGTGTAAAAGATCACATATATTTTTTAGGAATTTTAATGAATTTATTGTGGTCGCTGTGGCGTAGTGGCAGTGCGTTGGACTGCTACGCAGAGTGTCCGGGGTGTCCGGAATCTCAGCACAGGTAAAATAAAAAAAAAGTAGAAAAAATAATATTTCTACACTCACCACCTCTTGGCAGGCAATGGCAAACCTACAAGAGTAAAAATTGCTATGAAAAGCTTTTCACTTCGCCGTTCGGATTCGGCATTAAACTGTAGGTCCCTTCCATTCATGTACAAATATAACACGCACAACATGAGTGGATGCGAAAAGCTCGGCCTAGGCCCTCCATGGGCTGTTGTGCCATTAAAAGTAAAGTAAAGTAAGTAAGTAAAAGATCACATATATTTTTTATGAATTTTAATGAATTTATTCATTGATTTGTACATTGTTATTGAATCTGATTCATTACTATTTCTACGAGTATCTTTTATCATTTCGATTCTAAATATGGAGTTACCACAAATTTTTGAATTCTTTGCTGTTTCGTTTAGTTTTCCCCATTTTCCATCCCTTTTCCATTGTAAAGCAGTACGTAATTCTTGCGTGGAATATATTCAAATCACTGAATTGCATTGAATTGCAGTAGAAGCAATAAATGTATTATATGCAGTGAATGTAGTTATTCAAATTTTCCAATAAATTGTTAAGAATTTGCACAAATTGATGAAAATTCATGTGGAAATTCATAGCGTTTATTTACTTGCAATATTCTATAATAGTAGATGTTTACACTGAAACAAGCATGAAAGACTGTGCGGGAAAGACTGGTTAAAAAGTAACATAGCAAGAAAGAGATGGAAGTTTTGCATTTTTCTCAGTACCGTACTGGCATGAAAGAGATAACATGGCTTCTTTAGTGTGTAGCGACTAAACGTTTTAGTTTTAGTAACTAATTGATCGACATTTTGCATCTTTTTCTTACTACCTTACTTTTCTTACCATTTCTCTAGCACACAGTCTTTCATGCTTGCGCCATTGTAAACATCCACTTTAAGGCGAGTGAGTTACATGTACTACTGTGGGCAAAAGTTAGTAACACTTTGTTCATAATTTCAAATTTTTTTATTCATTCTTCCAAATCTATTTCGTCCCCTTCAAAGTAATACCCCCGGCCCCAATACACTTGTGCCAAAGTTTTTTCCAATTCTCGAAACAGTTGTTAAAGTCAATTTCCGGAATAGCTTTCAATGCGCTTAGCGATTCATGTTTAATGTCTTCAATTGACTCAAAACGGTGTCCACGAAGCGGTTTTTTGAGTTTAGAAAATAGCCAAAAGTCACACGGTGCTAAGTCAGTCGAATAGGGTGGTAGGGTGGTTGCGGAACGAGAACAATATCAGTCGATTTTTGGCAAAATGGTCTCGTAAAACCAATGCAGTGATTTTGGAACCAATCGTGCATTCACTCTTCTTAGGCCCAAATGATGTTTTAAAATGGTTTTCACTGATCCTTCCGATATTCCAACGATGCCAGTAAGGTCTCTGACTGTTAATCGTCGATTCTCGAGCACCAATTCCTTGATTTTATTGACCAGACGTGTTGATCATCAGTTGATGTTGATGTTAATGGCCGTCCTGGACGTGGTTCGTCGTCAACGCGTTCTCATCCATCTTTGAACAATTTATACCAATCAAAAACACTTGCTCGCGACATACAATTATCACCGAAGGCCTTTTGCAACATTCTGAACGTTTCGGCACCAGAAATTTGATTCCGCACACAAAATTTAATGGAACTTCTTTGTTGAATAATTTCACTCATTGTGAAAATCGCCGAATGCACTTTTTGTACTTCAGAAAGACAAGCGTATACTAAACACTAATGATTATTTTGATGTGACATTTGGCACAGATGTCACCGACAGTCATACCAACCTTAAAAAAATAATATTTTGATAAATGGGTTTCCGCGCGAAATTTAAATTAAAAAGTCTTACTACTTTTTGCCCACAGTAGTACATATATTTGTAGTCTGTATGTTTGTAGGTTTACTCTCTGTAATTGCTGGAGGAGTATTTTCTGTCATTTTGCATACATTCTGCGCTATTGAATTTTCCAATATTAAATAAACTTCTGAGACTCTTTGATAATACTTAGTTAAAAAATGTATGCATATGAAATGGAAATTAATTCTTTGAGCTTATTTTCTCCTTTTCATCTCTACAACTTTGAAAGTTCCTTCTGCTAAATGATATTCATTTGGTAAAAGTGTATCGAATATTAATTTTAAATAAATATTAAATTTAAAGATTACAGGAAAGCATATAAATTTTAATATTTGGTGTATAACTTGAAAATTAGGGATTCACAATTGATGGTGTAACTTGTACTAAATCACATCTGGCAATACTGTAGCTACTTTCATGTTTTAACTAAATTATGTAACTTTTGTTTTGATTATGTATCAATTTGCTAGCATTCGTGCCAAATAAACACGATTTGCGAGAAGTCTTGCTTTTGTTCTTTAATTCGAAAAAATAAGGCTGGCGAAAGTCATCGATTGCTGTTGCAAGTTTACGGTTACGAAAATCATCCAGCTCTTGAAGGCACTCTACCGCGATTCAGAACTCGCTATACTTCACAACGGTAACATCAGCACTCCATTCACATCAGCATCAGGAGTTAAGCAAGGCTGTCCACTTTCGCCTCTCCCCTTCGCCGCTGTACTCGACGAAGCCATGCTCGAAGTCGTGTCGTAAAGTAAAGTAAAGGCATTAAATGGACACTTTCTCGGGAGCTCCACGACCTAGATTACGCCGATGATATCTGCCTTGTGTCATACATGCAGTACAAAATCGACCAGCTAGTTGCTGAGACTCAAAAGGTTGGCTTAGAGATAAACATCTCAAAAATCAAAGCAATGAGAGTCAACAACACCAGCAACAATAGTATCCACATCGGAGGGCAAGCAGTACAATTCGTAGACAGCTTTTGTTACCTCGGCAGCGTAGTCTCAACGAATGGTAGAGCCGAAGTAGATGTGGAGAATCGGCTTCGTTAAGCTAGATCGGCGTTTGGACGATTCCGCGCATATGGAAAAGCTCACAGATCTCAAGAAGAACCAAACTGAAGATCTTTAACGCATGCGTAAGATCTGTACTGCTATACGATAGCGAAACCTGGTTAATTTCAAACTCCATCACTCAGAAACTACAGGTATTTGTAAACAAATGTCTTCGCATAATATGCATGTCGTTCTGGCCGAATACCATGAGGAACGAAGAACTCTGGCGATTGACGGAGCAGGACCCCATTGCTAAACAAATAAGATTTCATAAATGGCGGTGGATAGGTCGCACACTGCGAAAGCCGTCCGAAAATATCAGCAGAACTGCGTTAGGCTATAACCCTCAAAGTCACAGACGGCCTGGACGCCCGCGCAACACCTGAAAACGGACCATTGAAAGTGAACTGAGAGCAGCTGAAGATTCGTGGAACGTTGTCAAAAGAATAGCGAACAATAGAATAATATGGCAATGTTTTGTTGATGCCCTATGCTCCCAAGTGGAATAAAACAGGAAGAAAATTAAAAAAAAAAACTTCACCGATTAAAATATACGGATTATGGTTTTGATGCTTCACAAGTGAAGATTTTGGTGCCAAGGTAATACTCTGTATTTGGTTGTATCAGAATAGGCTGGATTGATTGATGATTGGATTGAGTCGTTAATAGGTTCAGAAGATGGACGGTTTTTTTTCCAAGGAATCCATAAATTGCCTGAAAGGTGTGGCAAAATGTCAGAGTTTCCGATGAACGCTAGTTTGAATAATGTGTGTATTCATTTGATTGTTATTGAAATAAAGCTTATAAGGCACGATATTTAAATCTAGGTAAGCTAAGAAAATAGAAAATTTCAATTTTGGACTTAATATCTTTTGCTCTGAGGTACGGCGATCGAAATGATAAATAGTTTGTTCGATTGGAACAAAACATTTTCCTTCCAGATTGGATAAAATTTTTTATTCCGTTGCAACGAAATGCGTTGGAAAATGAATAGGGCCGTTCTTTTTTCATTTCATTTCACATCCTTGCTTCTAGCAGTTTCCCAGTTGCTTCACGTACTCCCGCCATGTCAATTTTATTACTTTTGTCTAACCTTGTCTAGAAATTTATAAATGGTTTCTACTACACTGATCAAATTTAAAAACTTCCTCCAATGATTCATTTGCTTTGCGAAAAAATCCGTGACAAGAAAAATTTTATTTTGGTTCAATAAAATTATTTTCAAATAACGAGTGATTGAAAAAACAACAAAGGAATGTTAGTAAAATTCCCAGCTGCAAAACCAAAGTGATTCCAAATTATAGGTACCTAAAATTCTTGACTTGTGCTTTGGATATTATCTTTAAAACCAAAAAAAGTCTTAAAAGGTAAAAGTTAACCGAAAATATCAACACTGATTAAAAATGCATGAAACGAAGAGAGAGCAAAACGAATATTTCGTCACGTGATCCTATTTAGCTCTCAATATAATGGAAATATAATAGCCCTCGCCGTGTATCAAAGTGACTGTTTAGTATTCCAAATTGCAGGTATCTAAAATTATTGCCTTGTGCTTTGAATATTACCATTAAAATAAAAAAAAAAAGTCTTAAAAGGTATAAGTTAACCGAAAATATCAACACTGATTAAAAATGCATAAAACGAAGAGAGAGCGAAACGAAAATTTCGTCACGTGGTCCTATTTAGCTCTCAATATAATGGAAATATAATAGCCCTCGCCGTGTACCAAAGAGGCTTTTTAGTATGCGACGGTGAAGCGGACCAGCTTGAGAGAAAAAGTTGAGAGAAAGTACAGGCATGAAAGACCTGCAGACTTATTTAGTATGTAGCGACTACACGTTTTAGTTTTTTATTTATCATAGACTAAAATAATCTAAGCAACTAATTACATACATACTCAATTGATTGATTGATTCTAATTCTTTGTTAATCTTTAGCTAAGTAGAAATATTGGCATTGTTCAAAAAATCAGACTTTGATTGTTTGAATTATTTTGCACGGATCGACCACTGGGTCATTTACAGAATCGGACGTCTTTAGAAAGAAGAAGAAGTATTAATGAAAACTTCAAATTTTTTTAATGTTCAATCAGTTCTTAATTGATTAAATTAATGCTTAATTAACTAAATTAGCTTGTAGATCCAAGCTTCTTCTTCTTCTTTCAATGGCACAACAGCCCATGGAGCCATGGAATGGAAGGACCTACATTATAATGCCGAATCTGAACGGCAAAGGGAAAAAAGCTGTTCATAGGCAATTTTTAATCTTGTAGGTTGGTCATTGGCTGTCAAGAGGTGGTGCTGTGGTGCAGAAAAATTGTGGTTTTCTTCTTTTTGATTTTTTTGTAACAAGATTTGAGCCTCGGCCAACGGCCAAGATTTGAACCAACGCACTAAGAACTACGCCACAGCAACCACTCTAAATCAAAGCTATATTGCTTGGATTTCGAAGTAAAATACTTTCAGCAGAGTTTTAAAAAACAAAAATTTCCTTTCACCTTGAGTTGAAACTTAAATAAAATTCGCAAAACTTTGCGAAATGGAAAGCAAATAATTTTGCTTAAAAATTCATTTTGAAGACAAAAATTACTAAAGCATTAAATGAATTTAATTACTTTTCATGCAAATTGCACATGAATAATTAAGTTGCAAAAAGATGTTTTTTTTTTTTTGGTACATTCTGTAGAGCGGAACATGTACGCTTTACACTCTACTCGTATGTATGCAATGCGAGTAACTTTTAATTAAAGGGAAATGAATCTTCTGGCAAAACAAAAGCAAAAGAAAACGGATAATAAAAATGAAAAATGAAGAATCATTGAAATTGTGAACTGCATCAAAAAACAAATTTAAAAAAATATGTGAAGAGAAGAAAGAATTTTCATTTATGTTTCCCTGCAGTGAAATCAAGAACTATGATGATGATTCAAGCGCATACACTCACTAGAGGAAACTGAACAAGAAAAAAAAAAAACAAAAGAGAAACACATTAAACAGAAAAATGTTGTGCTTAAAAATCAACCACAACCAGCAGATTGAAGTGGATATAAGCACATGAATATATAGGTATATTCGCACACACACACAAACACACTCACCACACACACACCCACACACACATGAATTACTTTCTTTTCACATACATGTACACTATGAGCGCTTCAAGAGATCCTCAAGGGAGGCAGAACTCAACTCCCAGCAAAACGCGGAACACGAAGCATGCGATGTGAAAGCACCAGAAAACTGTTGAATTTTTTATTAAGCAAAGGGGGGAGGGGGGGGAATCGTAACGAAATCATACGAAAAATTCACGTTGAAAGCTTTCAACTTAATTTTCTAAATTCAATGCAAAAATCACTGGTCGCACATTTTTTCATAAATTTTCATTTTCATATGTTTTTGTGCGGGTTTGCTGCTCATTTCTTTCCGATCACTTAATGAGTATACAGAATTTTTGTTGTTTCACAATTTCCTTTAATTTAATATTTGTTGGTAAACTAAAAATACTTTGGTGTTTAGAATAAAAATACCTTTTTTCTTCTTTTACTTTTTCAAAATTTACAATTCTTTTCAAAATTCACATGCATTTAAAATTTAAAATCGTTTCGGAATTCTTGTTCACTTCTTTTCTCAATTTAACTTTTATGAATATTTATACTACACTGGAAAAAATATTTACTCTCATATAGAAGGTGACTGGGTTCTTTGCGCTTGTTTATTTTTATTTTTGTTTTTTCTTCTTTTGATCATCAACACACACACACTCAAAAAAAGGAGGAAAAGTATCCGCACGTTTGGTTATTGGAAGAAAATCGAATTGTTATCCGCTCGGAGGCTGAAAGCCTACTGGATTTTTCACGAACGAGAAATTCCTCAAAATGCTGTTGCTGCTGTTTCTGTTGCTGCTGACGCTGCTGGTGCTGCGTTGTGTGCGTTAAAAATGGGAGTAAAATTGCTTCATGGTTTTAGCCACGTTTAGGTTGTAGTATAGATGTGTGTGTGTATTGAAGAATGAATGAATGGCAATGCCATGTTTCGCTGCGTTCAAGAATATGTATGTGCCATATCGATGTGTTAGTGTATGAGCGAAAGAGAGCGAACAGTGTGTGCTTGTGTTGAGGTACGCAAGGGTCGCTCGTCGTAGAGTGTGTAGAGTTCGATTTGTAGAGATTTTTGGTTCGTTGGTTTTAGTTTGTGTTTGATTTTTTGGCGCTGAGAAATTACTGTAGCTAGTGTTCATATTAAGTATTTCTGTATGTATGTATTTACTTGTTTCTGTATGTGTAAGTCTTTAATGTTGGAAATTTTCGGTTATTTTTTTGGTTAGTGCATCATTTTCAATTTGAAATCAACTAGAAAAATATGCTCAGTGACTCTATTTGTTTAGGGAATTGTACGATTAACTAGTTAAAATTAAATTTAACGGCTTTCAAAACATTTTCAAGTCACTGAATAGGAATAATCGCGATTTATTGCTCTCAAGCTGAGGTATATTGTGACAGCATATAATATCTGCAATATAATTAACACAAGGTAGAGCCTAACCGGACATTAAAAATGGCCTGACAGAGGGTAACTCTGCTCTCTCTCTTTCTCTATCTCTCTTTGAGAAACTCAAAAGGCAACTTCTGAATTCCCAGAATCAACACTTAACTGTAGTTTCCTAAAGTTATATGCTGTGCTTAAAGAACTCTCTCCAATAAAAATATAAAATAAACAATTTATTTGCATCAGTGGGACAGAAGTTTACTTCTTCGAAACGTTAGCGTTTAAATTTCTAACGATTTTTGTTTGAAATATCAAATTTGACGAGAAACTGATGGACAGCGCCCTCTATCAATTGAGTACAATACACATAATTTTACATACGCCACCTTTGGTAGGGGGCACTGCCCATCATTTATGTATGTACACAAATGCATCCTCATTTTTTTCATACTCGATTGATAAAGAGCGCTGCCCAATATTTTCGTGACAATTTTCGCTACGACGATCATCTTTTACCCCCGGCGTAAATATAAAAAACGATTCTAAAGAAGTAAACTTCAAAAAGCTTAGCTAAGATTTTCCTGACAACCAAGCAAAGATCTAAGCTATAAGCTCTCCAAATATAAAATCTAATATATCCCTTGTTAGAGTTCCAGTAAATAGAGACATTGGAGAAAAAAGAATGATCTGATTAATTAATATTTTCTGATGGGTCTCATACGCGAAACATGTTTTTTACTTTTACTTTTAATGGCACAACAGCATATTGAGGGCCTAGGCCGAACTTTTCGCATCCGCTCTTGTTGTGCGTGTTATATTTGTACATGAATGGAAGGGACCCACAGTTTAATGCCGAATCCGAACGGCGAAGTGAAAAGCTTTTCATAGCAATTTTTACTCTTGTAGGTTTGCCATTGTCTGCCAAGAGGTGGTGCCGTGTAGAAAAATTATTTTTTCTACTTTTTGATTTTGCTTGTGCCGTAATTCGAATCCCGGACACTCTGCGTAGCAGTCCAACGCACTACCACTACACCACAGCGACCACATGTTCTCATTCATTCGAAACATGTTCTCATTCCATTAAAAAGAAACCTAAACAGGAATAATAAAAGAAAGATCTGATTACTTTGCTAGGTAAAGTTCCCTCACTGATCTCATATGCGAAACATGTTCTAATTCCAATAAAAATAAAATTTATATGACTTAAGTAATCAAGAATTTCGCAGTCTAATTTAATGTAGAAAGAGTGATATACCTACCCACAAATACTCGAAATGAGCCAACGGGAAAGCACCCCAGAAACGCCTTTTTACCTACAATGAATCGTTCACGAATGAAGATTTTTTAGTTCGAAAGAATCTTCATCCGTTCGGCCAGTGTAAACAGCCGTTGTGTTCGCTATAAAATGTTCAAGAACAATGTTCGTTCGTACTCCGAACGAATGAATAAATTTTCGTTCGTGATGATCGGACTGAGTTCGATCTTTTTATGCGAATCCAGTGTTGCTGTTGGTCTGTAATTATGAAAATGAAGTGAAAAAGGAAGAAAAAACTGGAAAAGAAGTAAAAACGTAGTTGACATATAGTGCAGTGCAATATGGTTATTTTCTGTACTAGAAAATGTAAAGTGATGTTTGGGTACATTATAATTTGCCATTTACACCGGGCGAACGAACAAGATGGTTTCTGATGTTTGTTCGGTGCCTATGAATGAGAATTGATTAGCTACAATTTCTTAGTGAAAGAATCTTTATTCATTCGGGCCACCGCATTCCCCATAGAAAAATAGGAGAGAAGTAAAGGACTTGACTAATTTCCAAGGTAAGGTTCTCCTCACGGATCTCATACGCGAGAAGTTAGACTACGAGGACCACAGAAATAAGACTCCCAGCTGATTTGTAAAAACCAGTTAACATATCATTTGTTCTCTGAATAATTTTCAGCAACAAATGTTCCTCATTATCCGAAAATTATTGAATGGTAATCCCAAAAGCATCTTTGAAAAACAGTTGAAATTTTCTCGTTGGCGAAGTAGCGAGATTTTGTGAGATCAAAACGAAGTTTTAAGTGAAATGCACTCAGTTATGACACTTTTCTAACCTAAATACACGATGCTACATAACTACTTATAATTTGTAATAGTTGAATGCCTTCATATGATATAATATTGCAATGTACTAAATAGTTTTCCTATAGCCATACAAAAAATTTTTAATAATCACAAAAGAAACATAATATTTGCCACTACTAAGTTCAAAACCTTCTTACCTTTTTGGCATACGACTATTTGAACATCATATTTTATTCATATCTCTACATTACAGGTGCGAAAAACTCTACACAATTATTAATTCATAACAAATGCTAAGTACGCTCTCTGACACTCTCTCTCTCTGAGAAACACACACACACACACACTATTTCATTACTCATTGCACATTAAGTCTATCAGCCATGGTTCGCTCTCTGCTGGAAAGCTCTCTCACACTCATACTCTCTGTTGTGCTTCCGAGGAAATGTTAACAAGTGGAGCAACAGTTGCCACAACAATTGCTTGCTCGCTCATCGTTCGTTTTCCAATGGCTGGCTGGCTCAGTGTGTGTGTGTGTGTGTGTGTGTCGGTGAGGAAGAATGTGGTGTCGCATTTTCAGTACGTGTGGAAATTTCTGTTGTGTTCAATATTTGTTTGCTTTCTTATTTTTGGGTCGCGTGGCATAATTCGCATAATGTTTACGATGATGCCCGTTTCGTTTCTCGGTGGCAAACTGTTTAGTGTCGGTGGGGAGAAGGGGGGTGATACGGTGTGCAGCAGGAAGGGAGTTAGTGTGTGTATATAAGAATCTTACCTCTCGGCACTGTTGCATGCTAACGTGATGTTTCTGCTCTCTCGGCATTTTTGTATAATTTTTGAATGGAATTTGCACCTGAAATTTTATTTGCCTCTTGATTTTTCCCTCCATTCTTTGTTTTTCTTTTTCGTTTACGAAAATTGAATGAAAAAAAAAAACTGAAATGTGAATGAATTGTAGAGAATCAGGATCAGATGGGATTTATATGTTTGCATGTATGTATGTATGTGTGACTGTTTGTGTAAATACGAGTATGTATGTATGTTAAAAAATTTAAAATTTATAAAAAACTTTTTATTTACGGACTACGTTTGGAGAATTAATATTATTACTTTTTTTTGGCGTAGGTAGCTGGTAATCTTCTTAAACCAAGTCCGTAATTCGAATTGGGACGAATTCTTATTACATAGAACTAAGACTACTTCTAAAAAATTTTTGTTTTTAAGTTTAACAACTAATGGCCTAAACTGAATGCTTCTAGTCCAGAGCCTTTTCAGATTTGCAATACTTTGGAGAGAACAAACTGCTCCAATTTGTTTTATATGAACATCATTATTGTATGATTTTCGACATTCTGTCGAAAAAAGTACCGGAAATTGGTCAATAAAACCAAAATATTTATTGCATCGCTTTCAAAGTAGGGGGTCGTCAAATTATAACACATTTTCATCGCAGGCCTGAGGAGAGGGGGCCATTCTCAACGGACCCGCAGTTTTGTTCAGGGGCCCTTGCCAGTTAGACTCCAACCGTCTCGCTTCAGTTAAAGAATGTATGTCCAACTTTGGTTCGTCAAAATAAGAGGCCCGTGGCTGATCATTCTTTTCCACCAGACCCGTAATTTCTCACCACAGCCATGTCTCCATAACATCATCTTTGTTTCTTTTATTTTTTCTCATTATACATTCTGTCGAAAAAAGTACCGGAAATTGGTCAATAAAACACAAAATATTTATTATACATTCAAATTTATTGTATCGCATTCAAAGTTGGCCCTTTCCGATAGACATAATACACTTATACCAACGCATTTTCCGGAATCGATTTTAGTTTTCCGCGCCAATTCTCTTTTAAGAGACATATCCTCTAACGACTGAAAACAGGTGCCTCGAAGTGTTAATTTGAGTTTTGGAAAAGGAAAAAAGTCAGCCGGAGCCATATCAAGTGATTGTTCGATAAAATTTGTTCATGTTTTGGCCAGAAATTCGTTCACAATGAGAGCCTTGTAAGATGGTGTGTGGTTGTGGTGCAAAATCCATGAGCTTCCTTTCCACAAACGACGCATAACCCGCAGATAACATTCCATATTTACCGTCTGACCTTCTGAGAAGAATTCCGAGGCGAGTGCAAAACACCGCGATAATCAAAGAAACCAGTCAACATTACTTTGACTTTTGATTGACTTTTCAGATCGGCCTTTCAATGCATTGTGCCACTCATATGCACATGTCCCTTGAGAAATAAATCCATTCCAGAAATGTTTCAAAACAGAAATAAACAAATTCGAGATAATGAGGACAGGAATGAAACTAATCCAGGAAATAAATTCTAATAAAAAACATCTGGTTGTATGTACTATCAATATGTAAAGAGAAGTTCAGGCTTTTGAACCCGCGATTGATACAGTGGGAGTCTGGTGCCATTAATCGTTTTGCGTTTGCAAACATTTCTCGTGATCTAGAAATTTACTCTTCGAAAAACTAAATTTTTATTAGGGAAACATTTTTTGTTGTTCGTTTTACCCCACTTTAAGGGTGTT
Organism: Palloptera scutellata; assembly: GCA_958295655.1. NCBI lineage: Eukaryota > Metazoa > Arthropoda > Insecta > Diptera > Pallopteridae > Palloptera > Palloptera scutellata. The sequence goes on along the minus strand of OY282449.1, from coordinate 95,129,793 downwards.
TCAAATGAAAGAGTATCCTAAAATATTAGAAACTGCAACATAAGATTTTTAAAAAATGGGAGTAAAAGAAAATCGAATATCGTATAAAATCTTCTTTGACGCCAAGTTGTCGAAAATAAATATTTTAAGCAGTCAGTTAAGTATAAATTTTAAAAACTACCATAATTATGGTACAGTAACCAGGTGAAAAGTTACAATGCAAATACCTAAAAGCCGGCGAAACATACAAAAACGCTTACAAAATATTTTCAATATACGTGCATATGGTAAGTTAATATACAAGGTGAATGCCATTTTATTAGAAATGAAGAAAAATTGGGCTTTGATTTCACGGAAAGTTTATTTAAAGGTGTAAAATTGATGATATGAAGTTGAAAAAATGATACCGATCAAATGTTCACCTCCTGAGTTGATGCACATTTGTGCTCGTGTTATAGCATTTTACCTCCAAATTGGTGATTTTGATGGACGTATCGCTTTGCATGTTGTCAACTAATTCTCCTCTATCTGTCTACAATATAAATACCAAAGCACAATGACAATTGACGCCATTTGCAAAACTTATCGCATTACTTTTGCTCCGTATCATATACACATATGTATGTACATATGTATTGAACTGATTTAGTTTTAATGATACATACTCTCTTCTGCTTCTGGAAATGGATTGTTATAGAAATCCGGAAAAAAATATTCGGATCTTAGTTTGTGTGTTCAGCAATTTATAGCAACGTCAAATATACTGACGTTAAAAAAATTGGCGTCGAATAAACTGGCGTCAAATATACTGGCGTCAAATATACTGGTGTCAAATATACTCCGTCAAATATACTGCCGTCAAATATACTGACGTCAAATATACTGGCGTCAAATATACTGACGCCACCAAATATACTGACGTCAAATATACTGACGTCAAATATACTGACGTCAAATATACTGACGCCAAATATACTGACGTCAATTATACTGTCGTCAAATATACTGACGTCAAATTACTGGCGTCAAATATACTATCGTCAAATATGCTGGCGTTAGATATACTGACTCAAACATACTGACGTCAAATATACTGACGTCAAATTACTGGCGTCAAATATACTATCGTCAAATATGCTGGCGTTAGATATACTGACTCAAACATACTGACGTCAAATATACTGACGTCAAATATACTGATGTCAAATATACTGACGTCAAATATACTGACGCCAAATATACTGACGTCAAATATACTGTCGTCAAATATACTGACGTCAAATATACTGACGTCAAATATCTATCGTCAAATATACTGGCGTTAGATATACTGACATCAAACATACTGACGCCAAATATACTGACGTCAAATATCTGTCGGCAAATATACTGACGTCAAATATACTGACGTCAAATATACTGGTGTCAAATATACTGGTGTCAAATATACTTGCGTCGAATTTGTGGCGTCGAATATACTGGTGTCAAATATTCTGGCATCGAATAAATTGACGTCAAATATACTGGTGTCTAATATACTGACGTCAAATATACTGACGTCAAATACTGGTGTCAAATCGAATTTGCTGGCGTCGAATATACTTACTGGTGGTGTCAAATATTCTAGCGTCGAATAAACTGACGTCAAATATACTGGTGTCAAATATACTGACGTCAAACTTACTGACGTCAAACTTACTGACGTCAAATATACTAACCTAACGTCAAATATACTGACGTCAAATATACTGGTGTCAAATATACTGGTGTCAAATATACTAGCGTCGAATTTGCTGGCGTCGAATATACTGGTGTCAAATATTCTGGAGTCGAATAAACTGACGTCAAATATACTGGTGTCAAATATACTGACGTCAAACATACTGACGTCAAATATACTGGTGTCAAATATACTGGCGTCAAATATACTGTCGTCAAATATACTGGCGTTAAATATACTTTCATCAAATATACTGACGTCAAATTAAAATTTAATAAATTTTTAAATTTTCTCAAAACCGATTTGATCTGGTTCCAGTGTTTCAATCGGTTTTGGTTTCGTTCTTTTTCAGATGAAAATAACCGCTTCAGTTTCGGTTTCAAAATATTTAACGATTTTAAATGGTTTCTATTTCATTACTTGTATAACACACAACATTAATGGATGTGGAAAGTGAGGCCTGGGCCGTACATGGTCTGTGGGGACCATTAAAGAAGAAGACATATATTAAAATTTGACAAGTTTGTTATTTATAAGTAGCTTAAAGTTTTGACCTTGCAACATATAATATATAATATATAAGTACACTAAATTTCACTAATGCCATCGTTACCAAAAATCAATTACACTAATAATTGAAATTCACACAATTTGCAATTGACCTCGAAAATCAATCTTGAAGCTCATAAATATTTAATAGCTGCTTCCTGACGGTTATCATTTCCGTTTGCCTTGAACTAGGCGAACGATAACAACTTATCATACTAAGTACATAAATGCTACTTTCATACATTCTCCCCTAAATATTTAATTATAATATTTTCAGTTGGTTGTAGTGTAGTCAGTCACAGCATCTGGAGAAGATAAAGTTGAAAACAATAAAATTGTTTTAATTAATCGATTTTAAACACATTGAATAAATAACTAACTAAAGGATTTTGCGCGGCTGATAAAATGTGCCAAAATGGCAAAAGGCAACGTCAACAGCAGCAATGTTTGCACTTGTAAATATATGTACTTATATGTGCGATGGAAGAACATACGCGTACACATTCACACTGGTGGATAGATAGATAGATAGATAGATAGATAGATAGATAGATAGATAGATAGATAGATAGATAGATAGATAGATAGATAGATGGTGGTTATGGCTGCTAGATTTTGTTGTGTTTGTTTTGTTTTTGTTAATACTTTTTGGTATACGATGTATGTTTGCGATGTAAGTGAAGATGGAAGCATCTGCAGCGACACCAACACACCAACACCAACAGCAACAGCTCAATATATGTTGCACATACGAGTACACCAATTTAATTGCATTGCAAATTCATAATTGTAATTAAACGTATGAGTGTACTATATGGTATATGTGCCTATCTATCTATCTATGTGTGTGTGTGCGCATGTGAACGCCCTCATATGTGGTTATATGTTAAGTGAATTTTATGATGGTAGCATAGGCCAACATATACCATACATGTATACATACTTTCAATTACAACTTTTTAATATTAATGAGGTAACATTTTTCAAATAACACAATTTCGTGGTTTGTTATTGAAATATTTTTGAGAATATGCATGTGATTTTATGTGATATTATGCTTTCTGTGTAGTACATTAAGGTGGATTGATTTATTTCATTTAAAATGGTCATACATATAGTACATCTATATGACGTTGCGCGACAAAATTTATCAATCAATCCTCCATTGATTTTAGGTTCTGGTTTTTTTAGAGGTCAGGATTAGTATTATAAATAATTTTTTTAAATTTTGGAACTAATTTTCCTATGGGACTAATCACTGTGTGTCGGACAACTTCATGCTCAGTAGTCGATTGTAGGATCTGGGTTCTTTTAAAGGTCAAGATTAATATTTTAAATTGATTTTTAAAATTTTGCCTATGGGACTAATCACTGTGTGTCGCACGTAAGACCTCGTAACGATGGAAACTGACTTCGCTTCACCTCCCATCAGTGCTCCATCGTTTGTAGGTTCTGATTTTTCGAACTCAGGATAGGATTAATATTTAAAATAATTTTTTTTTTAAATTTTTCCTATGGGAGTAATTTCTGTGTGTCGGACAACTTCATGCTCAGTATTTGACTGTTTTTTATTAATTAACCGTAGACCCCGTAATATAAGATTTTGGCTTCGTTTGACCTCCTAATGATTCTCCATCAATTGAATGAGGTGGTTTTTTTCTGAAGTCAGGATTAATATTTATGTCATGATGTTAAGCATTGATTGATTGATTTTTTATTATTTTTCTGTAGACCTCGTATTTTTGGAAATAGATTTCGTTGCACCTCCTTACGAACTCCAAACGATTCGCAATATCTCGATTTTGTCGGTCTTCATCATATAGATCATATAGGTATACTTTGAAAGATTTTAGGTAAAAAAACAATTTTGGGCAAAATGATTTTAAGTTTCATTTAAAAGATCGTAATTTCGATTTAGAATTTTAATTTTTTGTGTGACTTTCATCAACTTCCATTGTATTCGATGATGCCACTAAAATTTGTTCCCATTAATGCAATGCATTTTCATTTTGTTATGCATTTTTATAATAAATTTTATCAATAGAACAGGTGGACCATTTGTAATTTGGATTTGATTTTGGTGTAAATAAGAAAACAATTTTTTTTCCTATGTGGTTTTTATTATTCGAAAGTACAATCTTTCTGGTTACTTGTGGAAGAATATTTCATTCAAATGATTTCTTTGGCTGGCCTTGCAGTAGCTCATCTTCTTTATTCTTCTTTTAATGGTATAACCGCCATAAAAAAAGATAACGGCCTAGGCCGAGCTTTTCGCGTCCACTCAATATGTGCGTGTTACATTTGTAAATGAATGGAATAGGCAATTTTTACTCTTTAAGGTTTGCCATTACCTGCCAAGAGATGGTGCTGCATAGAATAATGATTTTTCGAACTTTTTGATTTTGCCTGTGACGAGATTCGAACCCCGAACACTCATTACGCCACAACGCCCATACAATTCCGATTTTTCCGCACATTTCGATTGTATGAAGCTGTACTTGATCGATGGCTGCACCAATTTCTTCTTAAGAACCTCAATCGTTGCTGGATGGTTAGCGTACAACACTTAGCTTTAACGACTACCCACAAATAATGGCCCACAAATAACGGCACGGCTTGTGTGACACGGGGCGACATCCTATTGGAACCACATGTAGTCTAATTCCATATCTTTTAAAATAGGCCACAAATAAACAGTTATCATTGCGCGATAGCTCACACCAGCATCACTGTAACGCATCTTTCTTCCTCATTTTCAAAGAAAAATGTCTCACTGGGATCGCCAGTGCAAAAACCACACCCAATTGTTACTAGTTGAGGGTGCATTGGCTTCTCAATAATCGCGGCAATTTTGTTTATTAACGTAACCACCGAGGTCAAAGTGAGCTTCGTCAGAAAAGATGAATTTCTGTTAAAAATGCTCATCTTCTTCAAATCATTCCAGAGCCCAATTACGCGAACCGAAAACGGTGTGGATGTTCATGTGGCTTCAGCTGTTGTACCAACTTTGAACTTTGTATGGCTTCTTACCGAGGTCTTTACGCAAGCCCTTTACGCTTTTCTTCTACTGAATTTTGAACGTAATTTTCTTATACATTCGGTAGAAGATTCACCATTTTGCTAGTAAATTTTTAGTATTTCCCAATGTTTTTCAAGCGTACATCGATCAATTTCGTTGACCGCAAATATAAAACTAATTTTCCGTCATAATACGAACATGACTCAAAATATACCAGTAGTTCAAATTCTAAATGTTAGATGGACCTCCCTGTATTTACATTCACTTTTTCTCATTTTATATGTTTTGCATAATGTATGGCGCAGAGAAGTGGACATTGACCATCAATGATGAGAGGCTGTTAGGAGCGTTCGAGAGGAAGATACAACGTAAGATCTACGGTCCAGTATGCGTGGACAACGTGTTTCGAATGACATGGAAATGTGAGCTGTACGCCGACACTGACATAGTCAAGCATATAAAAATCCAGCGGCCTCGCTGGCGGGGTCATGTTGAGCGAATGAAAGAAAGCGCTCCGGCTAGAAGGGTGTATTATTCGAACCACGGTGGAGGAACACGCAGAAGCAGACGTCCTAATCTAATTTGGAAAGACCAGGTGCAGGGCAACCTGACTGCACTTGGCCTTATCAACTGGCGCCAGCGCGAGCAAAGCAGAGGCGACTGGCGAAGCTTTGTAGAGGCGGCCAAGACCGATCATCGGTTGTAGTGCCAGTGAAGTAAGTAATTAAGTAAGTTTTTCATTTTGAAGACACTTATTCAGTTGATTGATTAATTGTCAACCACCAAATTTCAAAACAATGTCAAAATCAACTGACGTATGCAGTATGATTTGAATCGCATTCATTAGTCGAAAATAATTCCACATATTTTGTTGAAAATAATTCGAGATTCAAATTTTAAACTTTCATTCAAGTGTGATTTGATTTTTTTCTTCAACATCTTCCAAAAAGTAAATGACCATTTCGACTTCAAACATCCTCCATACAAATCAATGCGGTCTACTATGCATATTATGCTCATAAATATTTTATTTATGTAAATGTGGCAGTAAAATAGAAATTTTCCCGCATCGTAAAAATTACCATTTTTGCCATTTTACAATCAAACAAAATTTTTAATTCAAAAACTTTTCATATTTCACCACGTATTTATGTGGTCCATTTTTGTATAGGTACATACATTGTGATTTTCCAACAACATTTTTACATTTATAATTTTTTACTTGTTTACTTCTAGTATGACTTGTTTATTCGAATTCATATCGTAAAGTAATTACAATTCAATTTGCCTGATCTGATCGCTCAAAGCGAATAGAAATTTCATGTTTTCGATGGAAATGGTTTTGATGCGAATGTATCAAGATCAGTGATGGTGTTTTTAATGTTCAAAGCTTTAGTGAGTGGAGCTTCGTCACTGTAGAACAGTGTAGATCAGTGACAGAAATTCTACACCACTCGGCGAGTTCGCAATGTTGCGAATTAGCAATTCAATTACTAGCTACAGTTGCGAGTAATGAAAAATTGTGTGCGTCAGTGGGATGCCCTACAGAAGTTTACTTCTTACCAAAGTTTGCATTTTGGGTTTTCAGGTTAGGTTTAGTAATCTTGTAAAAACCAGAGTCTATCACAGACATTACAGCCGCGGCCGCAGAAATTTTTAACGATGTGCTGATTTATGCAAACGATAAGCGTTATATAGCTCAGTTTGATGATTCTCTCTGATCACAGGTGTGCTACATCTGGATTAACTTCATTTTGATCGTTTGCGTTTCGAATGTTTGCAACGCCCTCTGCAAAATCAATACCTCCATCAAATTATTTATACTTCGAAGCATTCGAATTCAATTGCTACATCATTATAATTATAATCTTACCATCATCATCATCATCATAATCAAAATATTTAGGTTTTATGATATCAATTGGTAAATCTCGTCTATGTTTTGTTGTGCTGATGCGAGTTGTTTGCTTTCCACAAAGGAAAGATTTACAGACAAATTTGCAAGTAAAACTTCTGCTCTCCTCTTTCGTGGAGAAGCTGGGAAATCGGACACGTCAATGACTGACTGGTGCTGTATAATCTGAGGACCTTTGACGGAACTCAATTCGATGAGTGTCGATGCAATTATTGGCTCTAATAAACTCCTTTACCATTCATGCTGTCTCTCCGCATTAGTCTTGATTGCGAGTTGTTTTTAAAGTAAATTCGAATTCTGTTGTGCCTCAAATTGCTGGCGAAGTCTACACTCTCTCTCGATCTCTCGGTGCTGGTTTTTGGGTATATATTTTTTTTTTTTTCAAAAAAAAAAATCTTTATTTTTTTGGGCCTCCATTTTTCAACGAAGTCTACATTCTCGCTGTCTGTCAGCCGCAGTTTTTGGTGCTGGACATTTAGTAACACAATCGCCATTTGTTTGTGCCTCGCGTTTCTTTTTTTCAGTCTATACTCGCTCATTCTTCAGCTCTAGAAATTACTAACGATTTTTGTTTGAGATGTAAAATTTTTGTTTGAAACGTTAAATTTTACTAGAATCTGATGGGCACTGCCCTCTGTCAATTAAGTTTGAATCATACGCGAATCAGTGCCCTCTATCAATCGAGTTTTATTCATATCATTCTCGTGGATACATGTGCTGCCCATCATTTATGTGTATAAACCAAACATATACCATACATTTCATACTTCATTGATAGAGGGCGCTTTGATTTCCGTAACAATTTCCATTTTGTCACAATCATATTTTACCCCCTCGTAAATATAAAAACGATTCTAAAGAAGTGAACTTCTTACTTTACTTACTTACTTTTAATGACACAACAGTCCATGGAGGGCCTATGCTGAACTTTTCGCATCCAGTCATGTTGTGCGTGTTATATTTGTACATGAATGGAAGGGACCTACAGTTTAATGCCGAATCCGAACGGCGAAGTGAAAAGCTTTTCATAGCAATTTTTACTCTTGTAGGTTTGCCATTGCCTGCCAAGAGGTGGCGCCGTGTAGAAAAATTATTTTTCAACTTTTTTTTTTTTTTTTGATTTTGCTTGCCGAAATTCGAACCCCGGACACTCTGCGTAGCGTAGCAGTCCAACTCATTACCACTACGCCACAGCGATTGCCTACAACATGTTATGAGCATATAAAATAAAATCATATTATGAAAACAATAAAATTAACATTTTTGCTCTATAAAAGCAGCCTGATTGAAATATTTTCCCGTAAAAATTCAGTTTTTCGAGTTTTTACCAAAACCCTCCCCAAAATATTTTGGGAATTATTATAAAATAAACCGGGATACATTCTTACCATTATTGAATTCAATAGACTTTTCTAAAGTTGCAGCGATCTAATTAGCACCTTTCAGGTATTATGTATTCAATTTTATACTAAATGAAAAAGTTTATTTGGATGTTATGCCTATTTTAAAAATGATCACAATATCAAAATAAATTTCCGGTTTCTGAATCCCTCACAAAAAAAAACTAAAAGTAAAGCCGATTTCCTGCAATTTGGGGAATTCCCTACAAGTTGGCACCCCTGTTGTATAGTTCAATCACGCATGTCTTCAAAATAGACTCCCCTGGAACCTTAAAATTATATACATAAATTCCTACACTTAGAGAAAAGATGCTATCTAAAAACAAGACCTTATTTGTACCACTATTTCGTAATATTTTTTTTAATACTATTTTCAACTACTTGGGAATGTTTGACTTTAATGTGGCAAATTTTCTATTCCGCTACTACTATTTTATACTACTATTTTTACCACTTTTCTACTGCTAGTTTCTACCACTTTTCTACTACTTAGAAAAGTACAAAGTACATTCTACTTTCTATTTGTTGAGGTAAAACTTCTTTAGTGAAGCTGTGATTTAAAAATTTTTAATAGAAAAACTACTTTCTTTAATATATTTTGACTACTATTCTCTGCTGCTTTAATAGTAGTTTTCTACAACTATTTTCTACTACCTTTTTCCTACTATTTTCTACTACTTTTCTACCACTATTTTTCTATCCTACTACTTTTTCCACTACTATTTTCAACCACTTGGGGCCACGGGCCAAAAATTTAAATTTCTACACTAGGAGATTTTCAGACAATTTTTCAAGTAAATCTTCTGCCCTCCTCTTTCGTGGAGAAGCTAGTGCTATTGATTTGATTTTGTTGTGGCGACACATTTACATTTCATATACTTTTCTATTACTTTTTTACTACTATTTTCTACTACTTCTCTTCTACTTTGCAGTACTATTTTTTGAAGAATAATTTCTATACCGGACAACTTTTTCCTCTACTATTTGCAACTACTTGGGGATGGTTGATTTTGTTCTGGCGAATTTGCTATTCCACTACCAATATTTCTAGTACAATTCATATAATTTTCTATTACTTTTTTACTACTATTTTCTGCTACTTCTCTTCTACTTTGCAGTACTATTTTTTGAAGAGTAATTTCTATACCGGACAACTTTTTCCTCTACTATTTTCAACTACTTGGGGATGGTTGATTTTGTTCTGGCGAATTTGCTATTCCACTACCAATATTTCTAGTACATTTCATATAATTTTTCTATTACTTTTTTACTACTATTTTCTACTACTTTTCTTCTACTTTGTAGTACTATTTTTTGAAGAGTAATTTCTATACCGGACAACTTTTTCCTCTACTATTTTCAACTACTTGGGGATGGCTGATTTTGTTCTGGCGAATTTGCTTTTCCACTACCAATATTTCTAGTACATTTCATATAATTTTTCTATTACTTTTTTACTACTATTTTCTACTACTTTTCTTCTACTTTGCAGTACTATTTTTTGAAGAATAATTTCTATACCGGACAACTTTTTCCTCTACTATTTGCAACTACTTGGGGATGGTTGATTTTATTCTGGCGAATTTGCTTTTCTATTTGATTTTATTTTTATATTCTTACTACTTTTCTACTACTATTTTATTTTAATAATTTTACTACTTTCCTACTACAATTCTCTAGTACTTTTTTTTTACTACTAGTTTCTACTACTTTTCTATCACTCTAAACTACTACTTTTCCAATTGAAACTTCTTTAAAGCGGCTGTAAATTAAAACAATTTTAAACGAAAAAGTGACGGTACAAATTTTTCTACATAAGCATAAAAATAAAAGGTGGTTTGTTTAAGTTTTACATTTCTATCTATTGTTTGTTGTTTTCTGTCATCCAAAAGTTGAGCATATTTTTAGGGTCGTTTTAATAATTAAAAAACAATTGGGTCAAATTAAAAAATTAGGTTTAACTAAGGTTAGTACCTAACAAAGTAGAAAAAGATAGACATTATTGAAAAGTAACTTCTGTTTCTAAGCAGCTTGCAACAAAGGAAACCCAAAATATGGTCCACATCTCTGATCACGTGTACCGCTACTCATTTCAGTTTTGTTAGATAGTAAATATTATATAATAAATTTAATTGGAAAATGTGAAAAGACGGTGTGAAGCACGTAAAATAAAATTATACTTTATTACGTCCTTCCAAAGAGGATTATATTTGTAATTAGTAAATTGTAATTAAATTCATTACTTTCCAAATTCGGAAATTAATTAATATGCTAAAGCATATATTAATAATTATTTGCTTGGATTAAAAATTAACAATCACCAAAATCAGAAATTTATTTCACTTCATACTGCAATTAAAAAATTTACTCAATTTATGTTATGTTCTATATGCAACAATTAACCAAATAAAATAAAATATTAATACCATATTCATATTTTTTACATTAGTTGTCATTTTTATTTGATTGATTTGGCCTATTAGCAGAATGACAGCCTAATGAAAAGCGCAGCCATGCTTGTATGTAGCAAGAGTGGCAGCGAAGTGGCATATTGTATTGTTGATGCTGCTGCTGATCTGTCAAAATAATTGGCATAAATGGCAAATGTCAGCAAATTGTCATTGTCACAGCAAGTGTCGGTGAGGGTGAAGTTCACATTGTATTGGTGACTGAGATATTTGTGTAGAAAAACGAAATATGTTAAAAGAAAGAAATGCAAAACCAGCACAATAGAGACTAAGTATTTAACAATATTTGTGTTTGTCTTACCCGCTATCGACGACCTTCCAATCGACGCTCGCAGCTGGCAGCGTATACAAGCGATCATTAATGGTACTTGGCATTATAAGTACTTTCTCCGTTTTCTCAAAACTACTCGCAATTTGCAGAGATTTGAAAATAACATTCGACTGCACCGAAGCGCTACCATCAAACATTTCACCGCAGCTGGTGACGCTCTCATTGATGCAAGCATACAATGCACAGATTTGTATGTCGCTCCACTCTTCCTTGGCGTATGTTCGTCGTCCTTTAAAGGCACCAATGCGATACATATACGAAACGGTGTCCCTTGTATTCGCCGCCACATGAGCTGTGCTTATATCAAACTGACAACAGAAATCATTATTGCACAGCTGTCGCATTATATTCGGCTCCTTTGTAAAATTTAACAATTCCGAAGTGAAGTGCGGTAATTGTTCATATTTCAGTAGCTCAACGTCAGTTAGCGGCTCGGATGAGTGTTCAACGTTTATCGATTCAATTCGTTCTTCGTTCATTTGGTTGCTATTTATTATGGGTACTTGCGCTACCAATAATTTTCTTATACCATTCCCGCCAGCCATCAGAGATACCAATTTACCCTTAGAGCCTGCATAAATGCCGGAACCTGTTGGGCCGTATTGTGGATAACTTCCGCCAGCTGCCAGGAGATTAACATTGTTGCCCCATGACCAGCTCTCTTGAACTTGAAGGGCTAAAGCGTAAACAAAGCAAATGAACAAATCAATATTGTATTAAAGCAAATTAAGTAAGCACAGATGAGTACTAAGTATTTGCATAAGTATGTATGTAATAACAATATAATAGCAACAACAATAAACAAAAACAAAAACAAACACAACAACAATAACTCTCTCAAACTCAAACTCTACTCAAAGAGAACTGGCTCGATCACAAATAAATAATAGATTTTAATTACGTACAATGCAACTTCTCTCAACAAATATCACATATGCAGATTACAGTGATGACATTGTCGGTACAATTGTACTTTTTTCTATACATTTTAAAGTCAACAAGTACAATAATATTTTTAATTCAATTTTTTCAAAGTGATGATATTGCCACTACAATTGTACTTTTTTTATTCAATTTTAAGCCAAAAAGTACAAAAACATTTTTAATACAATTTTGTCAAATTTGGTTGGTGAAAACGTAATTGTCTATTTTACAGCATAATGAAGTATTCTACAGTTCATACATACATACAGGGTGTTCATATAGTTCACGTCAATGCAACTTCTCTCAACAAATATCACATATGCGCAGGACAGTGATGATATTAATTTTACTTTTTTATGCAATTTGAAGCCAAGAAGTAGAAAAAAATCGTTTAATACAATTTTGTCAAATGTTGTTGGTGAAGACGAAATTGTCTATTTTATAGCATACACTGAATCAGGAATGGGCCCTAATGAAGTATTCTATGTACAATTCATATACACAGGGTGTTCAGATAGTTCACGTCAATGCAGCTTCTCTCAACAAATATCACATATGCGCAGGTAACTGATGATATTGCCGATACAATTGTACTTTTTTTACACAATTTAAAGTCAAAAAGTACAATAACATTTTTAATACACTTTTAGCTAATTTTATTGGTGAAAACGTAATTGTCTATTTTACAGTGAATCATGAATAGGCCAAAATGATACAGATCATACATATATACAGGGTTTTCATATAGTTCAGGTGTTATATAGATGTATTTCATAGTCCATAGTGCAGCAGTATGTTAGGTGGCACGCGTGCAGGAAAAGTGTTCATTAGAACGCAAATGCTTTGTTATGGCCTTCCTTTTAGGCGCCGGCTTAATAGAATTTCATTGAAAATCAATTTTTATGATTATAACTGGTGTTTCCTTATCATAAAATATTTATTAGATGCGATTAAAAGTATTTGAATTTTTTTGTTTTTTTGTTTTTTAATAATGTTATCAACTAAAAAGCATATGTTTTTGGTGACCCCATTTTTTACAGACAGTTTTCATGCACCCAACACGTGGGTGAAGAATGAACATAGAACCCCCGTTCACCCCGTATTTTGCTGTTATAAGCTGGGGAAAACAAGTGTGAAATCATTTATGCTTAGAGGATTCTCTTAGTTTAGCATATGCAGTTACACGGCGCAAGACTAGCACAATTGCAAAACCTTGAAATCCTTGCAACGAAGAAGCAACAGCAAAATGGTCCGTTGCACGTGCATGGGCCTATGCTAGACTTAATTCTCTTCAATACTTTTGGCGAGCGCTTTCTTACATACTTTATTGCCCATTGGTATAAAATGGAATTACTAATTTATCATCCCTGATGCAAACACTCTCGAATTCTCTCTCTCTCTCTCTCTCCTACTACTTTAACACTCTCTTATTACATACGACTAACTCACATGTCAAAAATGGCAGCTCCGGATAGAACCAGGTTGTAAATATAAAATCTTTAATGCCATATCGTGCTACCAACTCTTCGGCTGGTGTATAGAAGAGAATATCAAAACAAATGAAATGCCCAAAACGTACACCGAAATCCGTATCGAATATGCCATATTCCGGCTGTAGTGTAGTATTTTTAGACTCTGTATAAAGATTAACTTTGCGATAACGTGAAATTACGCGCCCTTCACGATCGAACACCACATTCGTGTTGAACACATTCAAGCCATTATCAGCGCACGGCCTTGGATCCAGTGTCGCCAATGCAGTGCAATTTTCCTTCTCCGTTAAATTGATGACCAAATATTTACGCACATTACGAGCGGCACATGACAGTTGTATGAGAAAATCAGCATATACAATAGTGCTGTGGGTGCCGGTGTCGGTGCCGGTGTCGGTGCTGATGTTGTTTGTATGTGAATGAGTGTTTTGTTGATGGTCGCATGGTATCACCGCTTCACTGGCATCAGGCACATACGTCAATTTGAAAATACTATTTAGCGTACCCTCCGGAAATACAATGATGTCTGTTTTATTTGCTTCCGCTGAATTTATGATTTCAATATACGCTTGCAAATGCTCCTGAACCATTTGCGATGATGACATGTTGAAGAGAATGGGACGGAACTCAACAACACCGGCGGTATAGTAGGATGGCGTTGAGGAAACCTTTCAAGTTAAATCGAATGAAAAGCACATTTTTTTTTATTAGTTATTGTACAATTTTAATGCTGCACTGCATTGAACTTTTTCTTTTTTTTTTCATATGCACTAATGCCATTTTAGTTTAACTTGCCTGCGCACTGATGCCACAAAGAAAGCAACATGCAATGAATATTTTTAATTTGCAAAACGTTAACAGCATTTTTATATAATTTTTAAAATATCTACAACTATGCATTTTAAACACTACTACTACCAATTAGTGTTGCTTTAATACTGAAGCTGACTCTGCATTTTTGCATACACTAATAACACGTTGGCTTTCTTTTGTTGTTTTTCCAGTATATTTGCAAGCACCATGTAATCTAATCATCTATGTATGATTTCTCCTCGTCTTTTTTCTCATTTAGCTACAAATTTTATGGGTAAGCTCGTAGCAACGTTTTTAGCTAAAAAAATTTTACTCAAATTCTACGTATATAGGGTGCGCCATATTTTATGTCGGTATGCAAACATTGAACATTTTTAACATTTATCAACCGATTGACTTGAGTAGGCACGTTTTTGAAACCCTGAATTCAGTACAATTTTTATCGTGAATCGCTTCACACCGAAACAACGCGCTGAAATAGTGACACTGTACACTGTACGTTCTTCAGTTGTGTTAACTCAACGGGCATATCGTCGAAAATATTTTGGCCAATAAGCCAGTGGCGTAGCCAGGGGGGCGCAGGGGGGAAGGGGGTCAGCCCCAAAAAGCGGAAAAAAAAATTATAATTACCTAAGTAGGTGTGAATGTCTAAAATTATACTTTAATTTCTTTTTTGCATGATGTGTTGGAGGAAGTAGATGCTACACAAAAATATTTGCAAACTCCAGGACTATGTAACTGTCGATAAAGTAATAGCGAAATAGAATGCCCTAATTCTCTTTTTACAAGAAAAGCGGGAATGTTTAGTGGAAGGTGCATTGGAGAAGGCTAGTATTATTTGCTGAAAGCTCGGAATAAGCAGCAGCCAGGGCATAAGGTACAAGGAAAGAATGCCGGGTGAAACGGAACGAGATACTGGTTTAACTGCTAAAGAAGAAAACAAGAGGACGATGCTTGAATGCATCGATCGTTTCTCGACAAAGTTAAATCTCGAACCATGGCATTCAATGATATAGCCGATATCTTTCAAATTGTGAAAACAAATGACTTGCTGTTTTGCACGGATGAAGAACTGAATAGCAATGCAAAAAAGTTGGCGTGCGACGCTACGATGAAGTGGTAGAAGAAGAACTTAAAGTAGAAGTACAAAGACTTCGTAGACAAATCAAGGCAGCAAACATTGAATTTAAAGACGCAAGTAAATGGACTACGCTTGATATGCTAACTTTTATTGTAGAATGAGACTTTATAGAGTCTGTTTCAAACGTGTCTTTAGGTCTTCAATTGTTCTTAACAGTTTGTGTCTCTGTGGCTTCATGTGAAAGAAGTTTTTCAAAGTTAAATCTAATCAAATCATCCAAGATCTTAAAGAAGAACATGCTGTAAATAAAAATTTCCCTTATTGGTCTCAAACTCGTAGAGGATTTAACTATTTTGTGATTTAAATTAACGTATTGTGACTAAAGTACTTATTAATTTAAGTTAACTCATCTTTATGAATTCCTGTATTATCTACTTACTTTTAAATAAAAAAAATTCGTACATACCTGCACATAGTATAATTCTTTCAAAAGAAGAGGGGGAGGAGTATTATAGGGTGATACCATTTAGTTCCGCCCCGGTTGTCACCGGACCTGGCTACGCCACTGCAATAAACACCCAGTTTGACAACACTATTATTCATTTGGTGTCGAATTTGGTTGAGCACGTGACAGTCGGAGATCATCGAAAGGCGTTCATCAACGCCCAAGACATTCTAATGAACTGGTTGCAGCGGTAAGAGAGAGTGTTGCCGAGAACCCACTTGTGTCGTATCATCACTGCGCTCAGTATTTTGGCGTCAGTGAAACCACCTTGCGGCACATTTTGCAGGATGATTTGCATTTTTTTCCATATAAAGTGCAATTGACTGAAAGAATATTGCCGACAGACCGTCCACGTCGCTTGGAATACGGTCGCACGAAACAATGACTCGAATGGTTGACACTGACCATGATTTTTGGAAAGAAATTTTAATGAATGACAAGCCCCATTTCACTATCTCTGGCGCTATTAACAAGCAAAATTGCCGCATTTGTGGAACTGAGAATACACACGAGATCCATGAGACACCATTGCACGACCAAAAACGGACTGCTTGGGCCGGCGTTTGCGCCAAAACCATCATTGGGCCAGTTTTCTTCAGAGAAGGCGAAACAGTCGATGGGAATCAATATCGGTGGATGTTGGCTCATTATGTCTGCCCACAAATGTGTGAAAAAGTTCTGAACGGTTCCTAGTTTCAACAAGACGGACGGTCCGCCATGCCACACTGCTTACTTACTTTTGATGGCACAACAGCCCATGGAGGGCCTAGGCCGAGCTTTTCGTGGTCGCTGTGGCGTAGTGGTAGTGCGTTGGGCTGCTACGCAGAGTGTCCGGGGTTCGAATCTCGGCACAGGCAAAATCAAAAAAAGTAGAAAAAATAATTTTTCTACACGGCACCACCTCTTGTCAGGCAATGGCAAACCTACAAGAGTAAAAATTGCTATGAAAAGCTTTTCACTTCGCCGTTCGGATTCGGCATTAAACTGTAGGTCCCTTCCATTCATGTACAAATATAACACGCACAACATGAGTGGATGCGAAAAGCTCGGCCATGCCACACTGCAAATCAAACAATGCAGTTTCTGCAACGAAAATTACCTGGACGTGTGGTGTCAAAAAATGGCGACATTGACTGGCCAGCAAGATCTCTAGATTTCATCCCTCCGGACTTCTTTTTGTGGGATTATTTGAAAGGCAAGGTGTACGCCAGCAATCCTCAGACCATTGATGAGCTCAAGGTAAACACTCGTGCCGAAATCATCGCTATACCTCCCGAGATGCTCAAAAAAGTAATGTAAAACGCAGCAAAAAGGGCGCATTTAGCTTTGGTCAATAACGGCGGCCACTTGATTAATGTTGTATTCAAAAACTAGTCCAAATAAATTGTAAGGTACCAAATTATATAAAAATACCTCATATATGACATTTTTTTGTTTTGTTTTAAGGAATTAATGTTCACATATCGACATAAAAGATGGCCCACCCTGTATACATACATATCGCACAATATTTTCGACGAGCATACATATTTTCTCGGTTGCCACAAAATATTGACGTTCTTCATTGACAAACTCTTTAAAAGCTGTAAAGTCTTATGAAACTTTTCCCTTTTTTGAAAAAAGAGAGACTTTTTTTGTAGTACTTATGGAATTACAAATCTCGAATTTGAATTTTGAGTTGAAGTTAGTAAGTTTAAACCGATCTTATTACTGCTTTGGTTTGATTAATAATTTTACCTTTAAGGAATGTTAAAGGCAGTATTCTAAGAAAATCAATTGCAACAAAACAGAGAAATAAAATAAACTTTTTTTATTTAATTCAATTTCAAAAGCTTCAAAAGATTAAAAAGTTTCTTTTGTGTACTTACATATGAATATCATCTACCTCTAGGCAGTTTAATTTCCAAAATTGTATGAATGTTTTTGAGAAAAAAAAACCCCTAGTTACGTCCTTTGTACATTAAAGTTATTCGCCCTTAAATGTTTAGTACAAATACAACTTTGGAGTTTATGTTTCCAATATAAAAAATTTTGGTTCCTTTTTCGGCTATAACATTTTGTTTTTAGTTTTTATAGTTTTTTTTTTGGCAATTTTAGCTCTATAACCGCCAAACTTTTCTGGCAACACTGCTGCACACAGCATATCAATTTATCGCATGCGATTTAAAAATTGTGAACTATGCAGTATTGCATACGTTAAGGCTAATATTTAAGTAAAGGAAGAGAGCAGAAATCATTTTATTTTCAAGTGCCTGGTTAATCTTTATCTCTGCTGTTATCGCATAATTATTATGCATTCATACAGGGTGATGCAAATGAATAAATTTGTTTTTTTTTAATAAAAGATCGATATACATATGTACAAGAATCTTTATAATTTCCAAGATGATATGAAGAGAATGATTTGGTCCAAACGAAACACAACGAAGGAACGGAACTTCTCCTTTTCAATCGTAGGAAAGTTCGTTATCACAATACTCTATGGAACGTTTATCTAAGGAAGAAAGTTTAAGTACAGCCAATGATAGTTTGTTCTACGTGCATATCAAGTTAATCGAAGCCATATAACCGTTTTCAATAAGAAAATTGCATAAGTGTTTAAACGTCGAAAGCTTGAAGTTTGATGTCCCAGGCAAAGTTGATCCTAAAAATACTTTTTTAATATGTAAACATCTATAGTGACGATATAAGCAAATTTTACTTAGGAGTGAAATCACAAATTATTTTATCCTACCCCCAAAAAGCTCGTTTAATAAACCAGAAAAGCATGCATCACTTTAGAAAATGACATATAAAATCTTTAAAAACAAAAATGTGTTTGGGATAGTTGATCCTGGAAATGATTTCGTGATGTTACTATTTCTACTACTTTTCTACAATTATTTTGTACTACTACTTTTACTACTTCTTTTCACATTACTTGTTTTTACTAAAATTTCAACTACGTCTTTCTTCTTCTTTAATGGCACAACAGCCCATGGAGGGCCTAGGCCGAACTTTTCGCATCCACTCATGTTGTGCTTGTTATATTTGTACTTGAATGCAAGGGACCTACAGTTGTATACCGAATCCGAATGGGGAAGTGAAAAGCTTTTTATAGGCAATTATTACTCTTGTAGGTTTGTCATTGCCTGCCACGAGGTGGTGCTGTGTAAAAAAAAACAGTTTTCTCTCCTTTTTAATTTTGCCTCGGACACTCTGCGTAGCAGGCCAACATACTTCCAACTACGCCACAGCGACCACAAAATTGTGTAGTACTTTTTATAAAATTTTGTTTGCTACTATTTTCTACAAATCTTTTTTAATTTAATGATACCATAAAATATGTAAAAATATGTAAAATATATGTAAAATATGTAAAAAAAAAGCATGCTTCACTTAAAATTACATATAAAATTATAATAATAATACAGCATACTTTCGGGATGCAATCGCTACACTTCACCGACATGTATTAAAGTTTGACAGCCACTGTATCACTTCATTTAAAGTACATATTTGTGTATAGGGTAGTTTAACAGCCACTATTTTTACATAGAAAATATTTAAAACACTGCATACTTTTAGTGATACCAGTTAAAACTATGCATATACGCAGTTATTGATGTCTGCACCATCAACAGCGTGGGTTACCACTCATTTTAGTTTTTTCAATGAACATCTCCACTCCGCACCTTGCCAAATTTAATACATTTTTTATTAATTAAATTGAGCAAAACTGTTCACGTAATATCCTGTTTCACGATTATTTATTTAACGCTTACTCTCTTTCAAGCAAAAAACCTTCATTTGTTGGACTGTGTTATTTATCTATTAATTTTAAACAGATCACAAGATAATCGTAATCATTAAATTAATAGATTATTTAAAAAAATAAATTGTGAATAATTAAAAAAATTCTATAATACTTTTGTACAACTCATGAGTGAATCAGTGCTGCGAGGTGTTAAATGATTACATTACGTTGGCATTTATTTGCATAAAAAAAAAACACAATTTTTCGAATTTCGAATGCTATCGAATGATGGTTTCAAAAGTTGTGTATTTGCATTATAATTAACAACAACAAAAAAATAATGAAAAAATCATACGGTAGATCAAATTCATCTTGCGCAAAGGGCCTAAAGTTTGGAAAAAAATACAAAAAAATTTACCAACCCTATTAAATCCCAATAATGTCCAATATTTTTCGTCAACATACACTTACCCTACATCTGCAACCCTTTATGGGCCCCCATACAAAATCAACTTTTACATGAAATATGATATGAAAGGATTATTCTAGAGGGTCAAAATATAAGACCGACGTCCATTAATTTTCACTTTCCAAAATTTTTCAGCAACATACTTACCTCCCTTTTCAACCCCGTAAGAGGGCTCTCACACGAAGTTCACATTTTAATGAAAATCGATTAATAATTTTACACTCTCCAATATTTTCTACGTACATATGATGCAAGACTGTCATTAATCAAAAAACCAAATTTGTGAGTTAAGTATACAGAAATAACTGTTATTCTGAGCTTTTTCTCGTGTATAGAAAGTCTACCTTTATCTTTAGAACTTTTCATAGAGAAGAATATTTGTATGAAGAGTATATTTCTGACAGTCTGGCAGTAAACGGTCGATATGTAAGGTTTACAAGTATGAAACCGGTATTTTTTATTCAGAAAATACACGATTATATAAGAAAAATGGTTATACATTCAATCTTTAAAGTATTGGCCATTGCTAGCTACACTTTTTTCCCATCTCTCTGGCAATTTGTGAATACCTCGCCAAAAAAAACTGTCAAACCAGTCATCGAGCCATTTTTTCACACTTTCGTATGAATCGAAGTGCTGCTCAACAAGTGCGTGCCCCATTGATGGAGTGCGTGCCCCAGTGATAGTCAGATGGAGCCAAGTCTGGTGAATAAGCCGCATGGGGGAGGGCTTCCCAGCTGTACGAATCTACCAATTCTCGAGTCTGTTTTGTTCGATGTGATGGTGCATTGTCATCAAGAAAAGTGACTTTGTGTTGCCTAGCTTGTTATTCTGGACGTTTTTGGTGCACAGCACGGTTCAAATCGGCCAATTGTTGTGGTAGCGTTGACCAGTAACGTTGACCAGTTAACCTGGTTTCAGAAGGTCAAACCAGATAACACCTCGCTGATCCTAGAAAACACAGAGCATTCTTCCGTCTCTTTCCGAAGCGTTTTGGCTTTGCTGTCGATTTGGCCGGTGTACCGGGCTTAATACATGGTGGTTTACGTTTGGGATTCTCGAAACAGATCCATTTTTCATCGCCAGTAACAATTCGATGAAGATATGACTTTCTTTTGTACCTGGCGATTTACTTACTTTAGTAAATTCATGCGGCACCCATCTTCCCATCTTCCCACCTTCAAAATCAATCTCATGACTTTAAAAGTTGAGAAATTCACTGTTGGGTCACATTTACCATTTGACCATCATCCTCATCGAGTAAAGCTTGCAATTCGGCATCTTCAAACTTTTTTGGTCGTCTTCCATGTTCTTCGTTTCTCACATCAGGATCGCCACTTTTAAACTTATTGAACCACTCGTTGCACTGTGTTTTGCCTAGAGCGTGCTGGCCGTAATCTTCCACAAGCTTTCGATGAGATTCCAAAGCAGATTTCTTCAATTGGAAACAGAAAATCAATGATGTCCGCATATCGTAGTTACTTACTTACTTTTAATGGCACAACAGCCCATGGAAAGCCTAGACCGAGCTTTTCGCATCTACTCATGTTGTGCGTGTTATATTTGTACATGAATGGAAGGGACCTACAGTTTAAATCCGAATCCGAACGGCGAAGTGAAAAGCTTTTCATAGCAATTTTTACTCTTGTAAGTTTGCCATTGCCTGACAAGAGGTGGTGCCGTGTAGAAAAATTATTTTTTCTACTTTTTAATTTTAGCCTGTGCCGAGATTCGAACCCCGAACACTCTGCGTAGCAGTCCAACGCACTACCACTACGCCACAGCGTTTGTAGGCACAAAATTCAACATTTTTACAAGCGAAAAAAAAATATATTGTTGTATGAAACTTTGCTTGCTTATGAAATAGATATTGTTGATAGAAATAAATGCGAAGAAATGGAGCCAACGATTTGGTTTGACAGAGCGTATTATTTTACCTAGCGACACAGAGATGTTATTTCCGGTTTCATACTTGTCCACTTGCATTTACCCCTCATCCTTAACCCTTAGGGGGGCTTCCATACAAATTTAAATTCTTCTAAAGTGATCCCAAAGGGGTAATGTGTATGACCGACTCCCAGTGATTTCCCTCTTTCAATATTTTCCCGGATTGTACTTACCCCCACTTCCAACCCTTTGACTTTATTTTATTTTTGTATCGGAGTATATCGACCCAAACTATTCACAGTGCTTAACCCTGCCGTAAGCTTTAACCGAAATAAATAACTTTAATAGAAATAAATACACTCAAAATATATAAGCGTTTTAGCTAATATAACGAAAATATAAGACTTCTTTTTCTGAGAGAGAGACCCTTAAGCCACTTATGGTATTTATCAAATCAATGAAACTTTAACTATTCACTATTCAAACTATTCATAAAGACAACAAATTAATTGATTAAATTTAATATAAATGCCACCAACAACATCATTGCCGATGCTATTACTGTGGATGCACCACCTCCGGTATCGGGAGTAGTTGGCGGTGTAGTGCTACTACTCTCAAAATAGTTGCCATAAATTGCGAATGTCATTAAATTGTCAATGGTTGTGTTGAGACGATAACGCACATGGTTTTGCGTACTATTTCAAATAAAAATACAATAGAATCGATACAATTTAATATTCAAAATGAGCAACTCACCCAAGTTTCGTGACATTCCATTCAAAATTATCCACCGCCAATGGCATTAAATTATCCTTCAAGCTGTTGGGCATCAGTAGAAATTCATTGGCTGTGGGATAGGATGCTTCAATTATAATCTCTGCGAATGCTACTTGTGGTCGTATATTTGGTTCATTGTCTGAAAACTGTATGCCACAATCGGAAATATCATTGCCAATACATGCGAATAAGGCACAATTCATAATATTATTCGATTCAGCAGCACCGTCCTTGCGATAGCCATCGTAGACACCCAAACGATATGTATAGTAATTACTTAGCTCCGGAACATTTAAATATTTCCAACTCAGTTCGAAGTTACAACACAAATCATTATGGCACAATTCACGCTTAAGTTCAGTACTCGCAGTTAGGTTCACAATTTCACTCTCATACAATTCCAAGTAATCTCGTTTAAGGAATATGGCATTTTTGGTAGCATACATTCCATTATTACCGAAGAATGTCAAAAAGTTTGCTGGATCAATGTCACGTTTCATGAGTTGCCTACTCCGTGTCACTGCAATTTTGGGTACACGCTTCACATATAGGGTTCGCTGTCCTACACCTTTATTCATTACAGCTATTAATGTACCCTGACGTCCATTATAGATGCCGCTACCGGTTGAACCGACAGCAGGATTACTAGCACCGGCGGCTAACAAGTTTACATCATTCGCATAGGCCCAGGATGACTGAAATTGTACACCTGCAAATATAAATTTATGTGGAATATAATAAATGTTAGTGCTAGTGATCGGATGACAACATGATTCGTATGACTAACTGATTCGTTTACAGATCAGTCTTTAGTCAAAAGTACCAAACAAATATCAATAAATAAAATAGCTCGCCAAATAAATTGTTAATTGTATGGACTAAAGAGGGGAAGGATCGCGGTTTAATTACTCGAACTGGCAAAACCAAGTTGGAAAAAAACAAAATGCATTATGGGTAACCTCAAAGATGTATTACTTATTACCTAATACAGGGTTAGGCGATTGCGGTGTTACCAACTTCACACCGAATATCTGGCAACGCGATATTGCCAACTATGTCGAATGCATACCAATGCTGCTTATATTGTTTACAAGCTATCACAAGCATTTGCGTCTAAGTTTTATAGAACAAAAGTTATTCGAAATGGAACTTAAAGGTAATAGTGTGATTGCGTTATACTTGAATGGAAAATCACAACCAGCTATTGTTCGTGAGCTCAGGCATCTCAAAGTGAATAAAATGTTTGTGTATCGCACCATGAATCTTTATAATGATACAGGCAGTAATGATACCAAACGCTATGGTGGTGGACGAAAAAGAACATCACCTGAAATGGTTCGGAAAGTGAAGGCTCGACTTGAACGAAATCCACATCGTAGTGGTAATCAAATGGCCAAAGAACTGAAAATATCCCAGCGAAGCATCCAACGAATGTTCCAAAATGAGCTCAAGGTAAAGCCTTACAAGTTCCAAAAAGCACATGATCTTACACCAAAGCAAACAAAAAATAGATCTGATTGACCACAGGAACAATCGAATCACTATAAATTAAAAGAAAATAAACATCGACATCTCTGGCACTATCTTCTACAAGAGTGTCATGCTGCTAGCATACGCTGACTATATTGACATCATTGGCAAAAACGTTCAGGCAGTCAGTGCAGCAGCCTCGTCGAGTGGGTCTAGTGGTAAACGAGGACAAAACGGAATACCTTGTGTCAACAAACAATGAGTCACGTCTTGGACAAAATGTCACTGTTGACAATTATACTTTTGAAGTCGTCAAGGATTTCGTATATCTAGGATCCAGCATAAAAACCAACAATAATGTCAGCCTTGAGATCAAGCGGAGACTAACTCTTGCCAACAGGTGTTACTACGGGCTCAGTCGGCAATTGAGAAGTAGAGCCCTCTCTCGACCGACGAAAATAACGCTCTATTAGTCCCTCATCCTTCCCGTCCTAGTGTATGGCACAGAGACGTGGACATTGACCATCAATGATGAGAGACTGTTAGGAGCATTCGAGAGGAAGATACTCCGTAAGATCTACGCTCCAGTATGCGTAGACGACGTGTATCGAATAAGATGGAACGATGAGCTGTAGGCCGACACTGACATAGTCAAGCGTATAAAAATCCAGCGATTTCGCTGGCTGGGTCATGTTGAGCGAATGGAAGGAAGCGCTCCGGCTAGAAGGGTGTTTTATTCGAACCACGGTGAAGGAACACGCAGAAGGGGACGTCCTAATCTCCATTGGAAAGACCAGGTGCAATGCAACCTGACAGCACTTGGCCTTATCAACTTGCGCCAGCGCGCGCATACCAGAGGCGACTGGCGAAGCTTAAATTATGAATTAAGTAACTACAAACTTATCTTTTTGCTGACTCTTACTCTGTGAAATCACATAACTGAATTGCTACTTACCGAGACTGACTCTCGGTAGCCAATCACTCACTCACCTGTCAAAAATGGCAGCTGCGAAAACCACATAGTCGACATTATGAAATCTGTAATGCCATACTTTTCCACCATCTCCTGTACCGGCGTATAGAATAGAATGTCAAAACAAACGAAATGTCCAAATCGTACACCGAAATCTGTATCGAAGAATCCATATTCCGGCACAAGTGTAGTATTTCGTGGTTCACCGTACAAGTGAACCTTACGGTAACGTGAAATCACTGCACCTTTACGATCGAATACGACATTAGTATTAAAGACATTTAACCCGTTGGCAGCACATGGTCGCTTGTCCTCGGGCACAGCAGAGCACGGTTCTTTCTCGAATAAATTCACAACAATATATTTCGATTTAATTTTAGCCGCGCACGATAACATCACCAGAAAGTTATGATATGTATTTGTATTGTCGTCACATGGTACTACACGGTCCTTGGCATCGGGTACACTTGTAAGTTCATCCATATTATTTAGCGTAGCCTCGGGAAATACCACAATGTCGGTGGATAAATTAGCTTCTGATGCAATAATATCAATATAACCGTTAAGATTATCCTGCAGTGAATCTGCGGCATTCAGACCGGTCGCCTGACGAAACTCAACAACACCAGCATTGTAAAATGGATCGGAGGGTAATGAGGCCTAAGGGCGGAAAAAAGAATAGATAGATAAACATTATGGTAGAAGAAATGCATTAAAATAAAATTTAATACGTCAGTGGGATGCAGTACAGAATGATGCCCTTACTTCTTCGGAAAGTTTGCGTTTTGGATTTTCAGGTTAGGTTTAGTAACCTTGCAAATTTTCAAGTAAAACTTCTACCATTCTCTTTGGCTGAGAAGCTGGAAATTCGTCCACCTCAATGACTGCCTCATACTGTACAATCTAAGGACCTTCGTCGGTACTCAATGAACTGCTTGGGAAGTCTACACTCTCGCGATCCCTCGGTGCTGGTTTTTGCAATTTTTTCACGATAGCAGAATTTGTTGGGCCAACATTTCAAGCTGTCTCTCAGCCACAGTTTTTGCAGGAGATTTTATCGTAACACAATCGCCATTTCTTTGTGCCTCGGGTCTGTTTTTTTTTCAGTCTATACTCGTTCATTCTTTCGGCTCTAGAAATGTCTAAAGATTTTTGTTTGAAATATCAAATTTTACTAGAGACTGATGGGCTGTGCCCTCTATCAATCGGGTATGAATCATATTCGAATCATACCATTCTCTATCAATGAATCATACGAGTATGAATCATAGGCTAATCAGCGCCCTCTATAAATCGATAAAGAGTTAGAGGGCTCCTCTATCGATTGATAGAGGGCGCATAGTGGATGTATATGTGCTGCCCATTATTTATGTAAATTTACATATGTATCGTCATTTCTTTCATACTTGTTTGATAGAGGGCGCTGTCCTTCATTTCCGTGACAATATCCGTTTTGCCACGATCATCTTTTACCCCCTCGTAAATATAACACGATTCTAAAGAAGTGAACTTCACTTTGACAGCAAACCCACTGTAAATACATAGAACCCTGATTTTTGATGTTGGAATAGGAAATTTCCACATTTTGGGCTAATAAAGAAAATTCACTGAACAAATCGATTTCAATAAAGTTATTTAATACAATAATTATTTAATTAATGTATCTCGTATCTGAGTGACAAAGGTTTACTACAATAATATAATATTAAAAATGACTGCATACTACTTATGGGTAAAGAGGTGCACTAACCAACCGGTGTACGCATACTAAAACCTTCACTATTTATTAAAGCCTTTTATAACAGTTTAATAACCTGTTATTAAATATGATAATGTTGCGATAAACTACCATTAGTGATAAAATCATTAATGAATTGAATGACTTATAGTACTTCACATTAAGCTGTGCATTTAGCAAATAGTAAATTTTTAATCTCTTCACTTGAAAGCGGAAAACTTTGATTCATTGTTCAATTAGTTAACTTAACACTAAATGTTAGGCAAAATAAGTTTCATCGAACGCAATGGATTCGTCACATTTAGGGTTTTCAAATCCGGGATACCGGTTTTTTTTTTTTTGAACCCGGAATTCCGAAATCTTGACATACATATGGTATTTTTCCTTAGAGACAATTTTCATCTTCTTTTTCTTCTTTAATGGCACAACATCCCACGGAGGCCCTAGGCCTAGACTTTTCGTAACCATTCACGTTGTGTGATATTTGTAACCGAGTGCAAGGGACACACAGTTATACTATATGCCGAATCCGAAAGGTGAAGTGAAAAGCTTTTCTTAGCCAATGTTTGCTATTGGAAATTCGCCATTGCCTGGGGAGCCTCTGGGAAGCAGTCCTAAACACTACCAACTACGCTAACCACTCAAAAGAGATTTTTATACGTATTGCATTTTGAATAAGAAATACAAATGGGTTGCCATGTAAGTATTATTTAACCAGGTATAAACTATTAACTAAAATTTGTTTCAAAATATCGAAGAAAAATATCTAGGCTGGGAAGTGACTGAACGACTGTTTAGAGAGCAAATCCATTAAGACAGTCAAAGGCAAATGTAGTCTCCGAGGTCGAAAAACAGTGTATCGATTAATATGTAACTTATCGAATATTTCAAATCAGGAAATAGATTTAACCTTGAGTTGGCAACCCTAGCTAATTCGATTTTCCGATCGATAAGTTTGGAGACTAGTGGGGGTATTTTTGTTATCTTTAGACAATTAAGCGAAATTAAAAAAAAAAAATTATAACTTATCACGAAGAAGGAAAGGACGTCCTAACTGAATCTATCTAAGAAGATATAATACGCCGCTATTCCAGAAGAGGAAAAGGTAAATCGAGTTGGACAAGGTAACCCATACCTAATTTTATTTATATTAAACTTGTATTTGAACATTAACTGCTGCTTCTTTTATTATTTCTCGATTATTGCAATTTTCCCTTGTCCGGAAACGCAAAGCCCTCTCCCTGTTTCTAAAACAATAATGAAAACTGAATTTTTTTGAAATTGTTAATTGTAACATAGCGTGGGACTTACCCATAGAAAGCATTTGTGGGACACCAAATATCCTACAATAGAGACTCGATTTTAGAATATTTACTCAAAATTTATCTATCTACACATCATCACATTTTCCTCGACGATGTCAGCCTCGATTGGCTGATTTTTTTGAAAGAGTTAAGTGCTCTGACCAATTTCTCACATTGCACATATAATTATTTTATTTTCATATCTTTTTGAGCTGATTTTGTGCTATAAAAGTGTGGCAACTCTTCTTCTTCTCTCTTTTAATGTCATAACAACCCATGGCAGGCCTAGCTTCTCGCATCCACTCATGTTGTGTGTGAGTTTTATGCCGAATAGGAACGGCGAAGTGAAAACCTTTTCATAGAAAATTTTTACTCTTGTAGGTTTGCCATTGCCTGCCACAAGGTGGTGCCATGAGGAAAAATTTTGTTTTCTACTTTTTGATTTTGTCTGTGCCGAGATTTGAATCTCGGACACTCTGCGTAGCAGGCCAACACACTACCAACTATGCTACAGCGACCACTAAGTAAGTGAAAAGTATAAAATATGTAAAAACTTGGCCTAGGTCCTCAGCAAGCTTTTGTGACTAATAGCAGTAGTAGGATATTGTATTGAATGATCATATCAGCTTACTCTGGTATGGTTGTCAACCTTTCATAGGTTATTGCGCACAACCGAAAAAATGTATGGCTCAGAGGAAGGAAGATGCATTACAATAACAAGTGTGATCTGCCGCACATTTTAGAAGATATGGACTTAGACAACTTTCTTTCCAATAGGATGGCACGTCGTGGAAAAGCCGTGCAACATTCGATCTATTGCATGCGAAGTTTGAAAATCGTGTTATTAGCCGTTAAGGTGATGGGCATTGGCCACTATGCAATTGCGATTTGACTCCGTTGGACTATAATTTGTGGGGAGCGCCGTTAAAGGATAGTGTTACGCTGACCATCCAGCAACGATTGAGGCTCTCAAGGGCGAAATTAGTGCAGCCATCGGTCAAATACAGCGCCATACAGTCGAAAATATACTAAAACATGAGGTTGATCCTATGGACTTGTGCAAGGCCAACGGAGGAAGTCGTTTGAATGAAATAGTGTTCCACAATTAACCGAAGGATTGTACTTTCGAATAATAAAAACAGCATTGAAAAAAATACATTGGTTTTTTAATTATAAATGGTACACTTTCTATATGCGATTTTCCATTCATTTAAAAAATACCCTGATGAAATTGATTTATTGTTGATTAAAGTTAACATGTAAAGGCAGAAAACGGGATTTTAAGAAAGAAATGGGAAGTAGATCGTAGCCTGTTCCCTTAACTGAGTCGAGAGAGCTAAGGTTCTCAAGAGCTTCGTCTTCAGATATATCTCAGTATGTTACCAATGTTAATGTTAGGAGTTATGTACATTCTGAGGAAAATCTGGATTGACTGTGCTATTGATATTATTAAAGTTAGATTCCGAGAAGCTAGTAAATAAATCGGAAATGTCTTAAGAGTTAGTGGTTCAGGCTCCTTTAAACTGCACCGACATAGAAAGGCAGTTACATATTCACTCTGGAAATGTGTAAAATACCTCCAGCTACCAATTATGCACATTCCACTGATTAAAGTAAACAATTCTAAATGGGCTAGAAGCAACTACGATAAGGCAGATGCATTTGCTGAGCACTTGGAACGATCATCCACCCCAAACGAAGAACAAAATGGTGGTATTGTCTTTCCAAATACTTGTAACTCTCCTGAAAAAATTACCAAAAAATTAAGTTTGAATTGGTCAGGAACTTAGCTCTGAAAATAACACCTGGATATTACCTGGTCATAATTGAACTTTTAAGAAATATTCCAAATAAATGTGTCTTATACCTTACTAAAATAAATATAACGCATGTATAAAACTTAAATCCGTGCCTTGTGTTTGTAAAGTAGCAAAAGTGATTATTATTCCAAAACCGGGAACACACTTACACGATGTGTCTTCATACAGACCAATTTCGCTTATACCAATGCTATCAAAGTTGCTAGAAAAATTACTCTTTAAATGTCAAAAACTAATCATAAAGAAAACTAATACCAGATCATCAGTTCGGTTTTAGAGACAAGCACTCAACGAGCGATCAGGTGCATAGAATTACCGATGTCATTGAAAAGGCACTACTAGATATAAAGTACGTTCCTGGATGTGGCACAAGCATTTGTTGAAGTCTGGCATGCCGGCCTTATAATGAAAATTAGAACACAGCTCCCGAGTGATTTCTGTGATCTTCTTGAATCATATTTAACCCAACTATTCTACCGAATAAAACAGGGGGAGCTTAGATAAATAAAAGCTGGTGTTCCAGAAGGAAGCGTATTGGGTCCAGTCCTTTATCTCATATTCACTAGTGGCCTACCAACTGGATCAAATAATTCCGTTGCTACCTTTGCAGACGATACAGATACGATAGCTGTTGTTTCGAATCTACTTACTTCCTTCAAAAATTATAGATTGGACCGAAATATGGCGAATTAAACTTAACAAACACCAAATCCATAAATGTGGATTTCACAAATAAAGACAATCTTTATAAACCGATATACATGAATAATCATATTGTACCTTATTCGAACTCTACCAAATACCTAGGCATGACCTTAGACGCTAAACTTCGTTGGAAGGACCACGTAGAGAAAAACACCACAGAGCTTGATCTAAAATTCCAAAATATGTATTGGCTTCTTGGTCGGAAATCGGTACTTTCAATCTACAACAAAATTATTTTATATAAAAAGGTCATCAATCGTATTTTGATCTATGAAATTCAACATTAGGGTTGTGCCAGTGAGTCAACAATAATGTCAATTCACCTTACTGCACCGTGATCTAGAGATAGTTATGGTAATGGACGTGATATAAAAATTCACTAACTCTCATGCTGTAAGGCTTCAACGACACTTAAACGAAGAGTCTTCACAGCTCTTACTTCCTGTCTAGTCAGAACGAAGGATAAAACGCACAATGCCCCTGGGATCTTGTTCGACAATAATTCAAATAAGTTAGGCTTTTCTAACTTTGCAACGAGTCGCAGATTTAACTCTAGATACAGTAGTTTCAACAAGAAAGCAATCGGCTTAAGTCACTGAAAAAGTTAAGGTATCTTAAAAAAAAAGTCCACAGCATCTCGAAATGATTAACTATTCATTGCGCAAATATATTAATATGGCGTCCAGTCGCCACCATTCTTTGTAATTTCATTACAACGGAAACGCATGCTATCGACTAATTTTTCAGCATATGATCGTACTAAACTTCGCCATATTACCCTAAGAAGCTGTTTCAAATGATTTATTGAACGTATCTTTTTTCCACGTAGTTTTAACTTCATAAGAGCCCAAGCATTTTCGATCGGATTCGCATCTGGCGACTGTGACGACCAATCCAATGAAGTTATGCCGTTTTCCTCTTTCCAACTGCTACACAAGCGACTGCCATGTTTTGGGTCGTTGTCCTCTTAAAGAACCCAATCTCGGCTTCCTGCCCCAAACCACATATCCGTTGATGGCAGAAGTCCACGACGGTATATCGTGGTCATGAAGTTGGCATCCAAATTCCTCGTGAACATGATTAATTTGCCAAATCTTTGTTTTGTGAAGCATCCCCAAACATGAACCTTTCCTGGATGTTTCACTGATCGTGTTAGTTCCAATGGTGGACAAACGCCTTCGACTTTTTTAAGTACTTCGAAGCACTCAAGTGGAACATCTTGGGACCTTTTGGATGGGAACAAATAAAGAGTGCTTCAAAACGTTTCGCGTATACGGAACTCATTTCTTAAATATGCTCTTGAGACGAAAGCGTATAATGGACAGTTTCTACAATTGCATTGCGAAATTTACAATGAAATCAAGTTTTTTAGACATCAAGGCCTACTTCATATTCAAATTATTTCATGCGAAAAAACCGATTGCTTTCTTCTTGAAAGTACTGTACTCTAGAAATATTGTAATTTCTGCACAAAAATGCTCCGCTCACCTGTTGTGATAACTGCAGAAATGCACAAAATATCAGCGCAATGGCTATTTGAAATTTATCCACTTTGGTCATATTTCTTATTGGATTTCCTTCCTAAAATTAACTTTTTTGTTTTTTGAAATTTTGTTCCATTCACTTTTCTTAGATCGCCGACACCACCACCACCTCGGTCGATTGTCAATTTAAAACTATTGTGAAATATTGCCGGTGAAGTGACTTTTTTATATAGAGCTTACGTTAATTTGCGTTAAATTAATGCATCTACAATATTGATTTTTTTCTATTTTTTTAAATGTTCTAATCTTATCATTAATCTTTTATTTAATTAATCTTATCATTAAATAGAAGAAACTTTCAATGAAAAATAAATATATAAAAATATTAACTTGTCTAATGCAAGCATGCAATTTCTTCTTCTGCTGCGTACTTTTAGGAATTTACGAAAAAAAAAAGTACAAGTTTCTAATAAAAGACCTCAAATATTTTTGAAGTTTATTGAATTTTATGGTACTTCTTTAGAATCGTTTTTATATTTACGAGAGAGTAAATGATGATCGTGACTAAATGTCACGGAAATGATGGGCAGCGCCCCCTTTCAATCAAGTATGAAAGAATTGGCGATGCATATGTGTATACACATAAATGATGGACCGCACATATAGACATAAGTACATATGTATGCATTCACATGTATCCACGAGTATGATATGAACCAAAATCGATAGAGGCAGCTGATTCGCGAATAATTCAAACTAGATTGAGTATGAATCATACTCGATTGATAAAGGGCGCTGCCCGTCAGTATCATGATAAAATTTGACATTACAAAAAAAAAGTATTTCATTTCAAACAAAAATTGTTAGAAATTTCTAGCGCTGAAAGAATGAACGAGTATAGACTCAAAAACTAAACAAATGCGAGGCACAAACAAATGGCGATTGTATCACTATAAAATCTCCTGCAAAAACTGGGGCTGAGAGAAAGTGAGAATGTAGACTTCGTCGAAAAATGGAGGCCCAACAACATTCAGATTCTGCTATTGTGCAAAAAAAAAACACCAATAACCAGCACCGAGAGGTCGCGAGTTTACAGATTTAACAAGCAACTTGAGGCACAACAGAATTTGAATTTCTTTGAAAAATATCTTGCAAAGACTAATGCGGAGAGACAGAATGAATGGCAAATAAATTCATTACAGCCAACAATTGCATCAACACTCATCTCATTGAGTCCCGACAAAATTGCACAGATTATACAGCACCAAGCAGTCATCCCAACTTCTCAAATCGAAAGAGAAGGACAGAAGATTTACTTGAAAATTTCCCTGTAAATCTTTCCTCCGTTGGAAAAAAAACAATTGTTCACCAGCACAACAAAGACGAGATTTGCAAAGACGAGATTTGCCAAGTTTCTCGTCAACCTCATAACATTCGCAAGTTCTCAGACAGGGAAGTGGCAAATTTTCAACCACCTGTGTTTTGATGGAGATGATGATTTTGCAGAGGGCGTTGCATGCATTGGAAATGCAAACTATCAAAATGAAGTTGATTCAGATGTAGCACATCTGGGATCAGAGAATGATCAAACTGAACTATTCAAGGCTTATCGTTTGCATAAATCAGCACATCGTTATAAATTCCTTCGGCCACGCCTGTAATGTCTGCGATAGACTCTGTATTTTGCAAATTTACTAAACCTAACCTGAAACCCCAAAACACAGACGTTCTAAAAGTGTATGGCGTTTCTTTTTTTTTTGTTTTGTTTTGATATTTTATGATCACAATGTTTTTTTTGTGAAAGCACTTTTGAAAGTACTCTTTTACAAGTCAGAATACAGAAGAATACCTGTAAGACCGTGGTTATATTGAAAATTATGCTCGGCGAACACATTGTGCTTCTCGTGTTTGGTGCAACAACATTCCAGTCCGCCGAGAAAAATTTTCAGTATAACCACGACTTAATGGAATAAATAAATGTATTGTAAGTGGTTAAACTAAAATGGTTCAACTGAGCTTATACATACAGCTCTAGCGAGCTAATTAGCACACCCTACGTACACATATGTTGTGAAGTAATTAAAGAAATCTCGAAAAATTTTAAGAAAACTATTGTAAATATTTCTGTTTTTGCATTTTGAGGACAAATAATTAAGTAACTAAACCAAAATTATGCAATTCACTGCGAAAATTCCAATGGAAGTAAACTGAAAAGAAAAAAATTAGTATAATGTGACAAAAATAAAATAAATTGAAATAAATTTGAAAAAAAATTTATTTTGTTTTGAACAAGGGACTCTTTTTATAACATCTCAGCAAATTAAAATAGGTCAAATAGCTTAAATAATTTTTTTTGTTAAACATTAATAAATTATATTTCCTTCAATATTATGCTAAAATAATAAATTTTAAAACGCAACACGATTATTGGTGAGGGTGTGCTAATTAATTCGCCAGAGCTGTATTTCTATACCAGGGTTGCAGACGAATACAAAAATGTACATATAGTATTCCATTCAGAAACGTTTTGATCTTTTAAATAGCTTTCAATCTTTCCTTAGCCGACTAAGATGAACAGCCTGGACTTGTATTATGCAATGCAGAACGACAAAAAAAAAAAAAACTATACGAAAGATATAAGTACAAATCGGATAAGTTCCGATTTTTGGACTAACTACTATAGTGTGTCCCAATAAGAGTGCACGATTTCAATATTGTGCCATTTATTTTCTGTGCATGTGGCAGCTCTGAAATTTAACACCTGTCGTTTACGATTGTTCCCATTATTAAAAATGGAGACCTAAACAAAGGAACAATGCGTTATCATGGTGAAAATGAGGCCGGATATGCAGTGACTGTGAATGGCAATCGTTACAGGAACTCGATAACGGAGTTCTTGTGGACTCAACCGGACGGTAGGGATCTGAACGACATGTGGTTTCAGCAGGACGGCATCACCTGCTACACCGCTCAACGATTTTCAGACAGAATCATCCCCGAAATTTCAATGTCAACTGGCCACAAAGATCGTGCTATTTAACGACGTGCGACTTCTTTCTTTGAGGTTTTGAGTAATCTCTGGTCTCTGCAAATAAACCACAAACAATTCCGGAGCTCAAGGCTCTATCGGTGAAATAGAGCCACATCTTTCTCAAATGTCATCGAAAATTTCATTCAAACAGGAAGGGTCTGTGATCAGAGCCAATTGCCTGATATTTTATTCCATACTTAATCGGAACATGTCGAGTTTACAATGCAATAAAAATATCGCCACTAACTCAAAAAATATGCGTTTTATTTTTAAATTAAATCGTGCACTCTTATTAGGACACCCTTTATATGTCCCAATCTTTACTCCGTAAACTATTTAGATAACAGTGATTCTCTACAAAAACCTAAAAATATTTCAAATTAACCGATGTTAACCGCACTCCACTGTATTTTACTATTTCCACCATTTGGTGGATGATGTTGGTACATAATTCTGCCCAATGGTTTGATTTTAAGAATCCCAGTTGCTTCCAATATTTTTCCGTTTATGCTATTTGACTCGTTCGAGTGGTAAAGATTAACTTTTTTAACGATATTATTTTAATGCTAAATATGCCATGCCTAAGGCAAAGCACTTAGCCAATCTTTGCAGCTCCGTGATATACAGGTGTGCAAGTATGAAACCGCAAATTTTTTTTAAGAAAATATATGTTTATTTAAGAAAAACGGTTATACAATCAATCTTCAAAGAAATAGCCATTTCTAGCTACACATTTTTCTCATCTCTCTGGCAATTTGTGAATGCCTCGCCGCCAAAAAAACTGTTCGCTTTTTGAGTCAAACAAGTCATCGAGTCAGTTTTTCACATTTTCGTACGAGTCGAAGTGCTGCTCAGCAAGTGCGTGCCCCATTGATGGAAATAAGTGATAGTCAAATGGAGCCAAGTCTGGTGAATAAGCCGCATGGGGGAGGGCTTCCCAGCTGTACGAATCTACCAATTCCCGAGTCTGTTTTATTCGATGTGATGGTGCATTGTCATCAAGAAAAATCACTTTGTGTTGCCTAGCTTGTTATTCTGGACGTTTTTGGTGCACAGCACGGTTCAAATTGGCCAATTGTTGTTGGTAGCGTTGACCAGTAACTGTTTCACCTGGTTCAGAAGGTCAAACCAGAAAACACCTCGCAGACACAGAGCATTCTTCCGTCTTCTTTCCGAAGCGATGTGGCTTTGCTGTCGATTTGGCCTGTGTACCGGGCTTAACATGATCGTTTACGTTTGGGATTCTCGAAATAGATCCATTTTTCATCGCCAGTAACAATTCGATGAAGATATGACTTCCTTTTCCACCTTCTTCGTTTCTCACATCAAAATCGCCACTTTAAACTTATTGAACCACTCGTTGCTCTGTGATTTGCCTAGAGCGTACTGGCCGTAAGCTTCCACAAGCATTTGATAACATTCCAAAGTAGATTTCCTCAATTGGAAACAGAAAATCAATGATGTTGGCATATCGCAGTTTGTAGGCACAAAATTCGACATTTTTACGAGCGAAAAAAAAAAATGTTGTTGTACGAAACTTGATTGTTTATGAACTGAATATTGTTGACAGAACTAAATGCTAAGAAATGGCGCCAATGATTTGGATTAACAGAGCGTATAGTTGTACCTAGCGACACAGAGATACCGGTACCGGTTTCATACTTGTGCGCCATATTTACATGCATATTTTTTGTTATATTTTAAAATAATTTCTATTATTTCGGCATGTAGGTCAAAATATATGTAAGCCAAAGTACACCAGTATAAACTAATTTTGCCTTTCAAATTATAATTTTCTAGGGACCAGGACTTTTTGTCATTTCATACAGTCAAATCTAAAGATGGGATACACAGTTTTATTCCAATGAAATATTACCAAAAATGAAGTTACGCCCTATGATTCAAATAATAGTTGCAATATAGCAAAACATTTTCTTTTAATATAGCAAAACATTTTCTTTTAATAAAAATACATAAAAGATTCGTATGCAACCGAATCTGAAAAACAAAAG
This sequence comes from Palloptera scutellata, assembly GCA_958295655.1. Lineage (NCBI taxonomy): Eukaryota > Metazoa > Arthropoda > Insecta > Diptera > Pallopteridae > Palloptera > Palloptera scutellata. The sequence goes on along the minus strand of OY282449.1, from coordinate 95,092,187 downwards.
AAAATGGTAGAATCGAAACAAAATAAACTAAAAAAAATTATTAAATTTCTATATCACTTCAATTGTTTTTCAATTCCCATTTTCGTTTTATTTCCACATCTTCCTATTCATATTTTGTTTTACCAACACCTCATTGCAAGTACCGAGCATCCTTTGTACTCCATTAGTGTCATTTGCATGGGCTCATCTCATCTCATCTCAACTCATCTCTTCTGCATTTTATTTTTATCAATGTCACCATCAAATGGCATTATCCATGGCTTTTGATGTGTCATGGCAGACAACAGCCAACCATTTCGCATTTCTCCAATGATGTCGCACCGTCGTCGATGCTATGCTTTTTAACTTTACGCTAACAATTGCAATTGCAACTGAGGCAGCTTTGCAAATCAAGTACGATAAATGTGCGGATACTACACTACACTACTACTCTACACTACTTCTGCTTCATAAAACGATTTAAATCTGTGAGAGCGTGTTGTACGAGTATTATCATATTTAACATCAGCATCATCATCATCATCATCATCATCATCATCATCATCATCATCATCAACATCATCATCATCATCATCATCATCATCATCATCATCATCATCATCATCATCATCATCATCATCATCATCATCATCATCATCATCATCATCATCATCATCATCATCATCATCAACATCATCATCATCATCAACATCATCATCATCATCATCATCATCATCATCGTCGTCATCATCATGCTCGTCAATATCATATTTGTTGTTTTTGTCGTTGTCGCCAAGACGTCGGTGGCAGTCTCCTTCTGTTTATGCATGTAAGTATGTATACTGTGTATAGCAAACGATGAAAATTCTATCTGCCTTAATTTGCAAAAGCCCTAATAACAAATTATTCACAATCGAGTTTTTAATAGATTACACAAAGGTACACAAAACAAATTGGTTGCGTCAGTGGGAAGAAGTTTACTTCTTCAGAACGTTCGCGTTTTGGATTTTCAGCTGAGGTGTAGTAAACTTGTAAAAACCAGAGTCTATCGCAGACATTACAGGCATGACCGAAGGAATTTTTAACGATGTGTTTGATGATTCTCTGATCCCAGGTGTGCTACATCTGAATTGACTTCATTTTGATCGTTTGCATTTCCAATGCATGCAATGCCCTCTGCAAAATCACCATCTCCATCAAAATATTCACACTCAAAGCATGCAAATTTATTTGCTACCTCATTATAATTATAATCTTACCATCATCATCATTATTACCATCATCAAAATATTCATGTTGTATGATCTCAACAGGTGGAAAATTTGCCTCTTGCCGGTCTGTAAATTCGCGAATGTTATGAGGTTGACTGGAAACTTGGCAAATCTCATTTATGTTTTGTTGTGCTGATGCAAGTTTATTTCTTCCCACAGAGGAAAGATTTTCAGGGAAATTTTCAAGTAAATCCTCTGTCCTTCTCTTTCGTTGAGTAGCTGGGGATTTAGCCACCTCAATGAATGCCTAGTGCTGTTTAATCTGAGGACCCTCGTTGGGAGTCAATGAGATACTCGATTGAAAGAAGTTGTATAGTGTATGCATATGTGTATACACATCATTTATTATATGCTACTTTCGCGTTTTTTTTCAGTCTATGTTCGCTCATTCTTTCAGCTCTAGACAGTACTAACAATTTTACTTTTGAATTTAAAACTTTTGTTTTTTGTTAAATTTTACTAGAAAATGATGTCAATCGATTTTGATTCATAGTCAGCGCACTCTATCAATCAAGTTTAAGTCATACGCAAATCAGCGCCCTCTATCAAACAAGTTTGATTCATAGCATACTCGTGGATACATGTGGAGGCATACATAAGTGTTGCCCATAAGTTTTTCATATTTGATTGTTGAAGGCGCTGCCCATTTTGCCATGATCATCTTTTACCCCCTCATAAATATATAAGCGTTTCTAAAGAAGTAAACTAAAAAGAAAATTATTTCATGCGGATAAGTTAATGGGGTCAATTTAGATCCTGTAAATTATTTTGTTTGAATTGACTCAGATTCTCATGATAAACCATTTTATAAAAAATACACTTTTTTTTACTAATCTAACCTCATTAACGTGTCTTTTTTGAATTACTCGTATAACGTAAGGAATACTTACCGTTGTCTCAGATTTTAACGAATAGTACTTTGTTGATAATTTTTGAATGTAAAAAAATACCAGTTGTTTATATTATTTAATTTATTGGGAGATACTGTTAGAAAAAGTATGAATTCTTCACCCAAGTCTTGTGTTAATGTAGCAGAACTGGTCACATATGTGGTAAATTTAGTCCAGAAAAGCGACGAAGGAGTATAAACTTGGACAACAAGGCAAATGTTAGACCCCACATATAGTTTCTAAAGGCGTGGAGTCACTTCGATATTGGAGTCAGAGAGGACGAAAAGGGCTTCCGTTTGGAATATATTCTCCTCATTTTTTAAATTTAATTTCCAGTTTAAATGAATTGTCTTTACCTCAAAAAGAGTCAAATATTATAACTTTCGTAAGCAGCAGACCAAAATTATCTAAAATTGATTAACAAATCCAATGCGGCAGAATCAGTGTTCCCCTTGGCTATGAGTAAGCGTATCCATCTACATCTGTGGCTAAAATATGGGAGTCATATACCGAAAACGTACGAAAACAATATTGAAAATATTAAAATTTCTGAACGTTGTTTTCTTCTCGTGATGAAAAATTTCAAAAATTCCTGATAGTGCTTTTGCAAATTAAAGCAGCGATATGTAATATGTACCATATTTAACGGGTGTTTTTTTTTAGAAGTGTGGTTTCAAGAAGAAATAAAATGCATATAATTTAATGTTATGGCCAAGAATTCAGCTTTATTATAAAGATAAGGATTTGCCATTGTTTCAAAAACGATTTCGGGGAAGTGGTCGCTGTGGTGTAGTGGTAGTGTGTTGGACTGCTACGCAGAGTGTCCGGGGTTCGAATCGGGGCACAAGCAAAATCAAAAAGTAGAAAAAATAATTTTTCTACATGGTAACCACCCCTTGGCAGGCAATGGCAAACCTACAAGAGTAAAAATTGCTATGAAAAGCTTTTCACTTCGCCGTTCGGATTCGGCATTAAACTGTAGGTCCCTTCCATTCATGTACAAATATATCACGCATAAGTGAGTGGATGCGAAAAGCTCGGCCTATGCCCTCATTGGGCTGTTGTGCCATTAAAAGTAAGTAAGTAAGGTCGCCGCGGCTGGTTCGAATAAATTCCAGTCGAGAGGCCCAATTTTCAACCACTTTTTGCAACAATTGGGGCCGTATGTCAGTAATAACGCGTCGAATATTCTCTTCTATGGCGTCAATCGTCTCGGGCTTATCTGCGCAGACAAGCGACTTCCCATAATCCCACAAAAAATAGTCCAGCGGTGTTAAATCGCACGATCTTGGAGGCCAGGCCACAGGCCCACGACCCGAGATAATGCGCTCACCAAAAGTTTCCTTCAATATATTGATTGTTTCGTTAGCTGTATGGCATGTAGCGCCCGCCGTCTTGTTGGAACTAAAGGTCGTCCACATCAACATCCTCCAATTCACAATTATGGCACAAAAAAGTCATTATTCATGGCTCTATAGCGTTCCCCATTGACTGTAACACTATGACCAGCTTCATCTTTGAAGAAATATAGACCAATGATTCCCTCGGCCCATAGAGCTTTTTGAGGATGATACAGCGTCTCAATAATGGCTTGTGGTTTAAGATCACTCCAAATGCGACAATTTTGCTTCATCGCTGAACAAAATTTTCTTGTGCAAATCGGGATCGGTGGCCATCTCGTTTTTTTCCCATTCACCGAACGTGCGACGCGCTTGATGGTCATTCTCGCACGAGTTGGATTTTGAAAGATCGCAAACCAAGATCCTTCCGCAAAATCTTCCATAAAGTGGATGAGCACAGCTCCAATTGTTGCGCGCGATGGCGTATGGACTCACTCGGATCTTCTTCGATACTCTGCTCCACAGCAGCAATAGCGTCTTCGGTGCGCACTATACGGCTTCTCTGAGGATGGACATTATCCACTAGAGTAAACGTGGTTGGTCGAATTACCGACTCTGCTGGGCGAGCGATGCATCGCGCGAACCGAACCATTATTTTGGTAATAAATTTGCACGATTTGCAAACGTTGTTCAGGAGTAAGTCTATTCATTATGAAATGGCAAACCAAACTGAGCATAAATCAAATGACAGCTGTCAAAAAGACCAACTCCGAAAAAAGTATTGCCAGAATGAAAACCACACTTCTTAAAAATAACACCCTTTATTTATATGAACTTGTATGTATGAAACTATTTTTGTACATGTTTATTAGGTTACACTTCTTGCAGAAAGTGTGTGGCGTCGTGACTTTTTATGCGACACATTTTTCCGATATATTTTCTGCAATATTTGGCTTAACTTTCATGTGTTAAGTCACACTTCTTCAATAGAAAAACTTTTGCATTTTTATTATTGATACGTGATGCGAAAAATACACTTTACGAGGTAACGCGTTGTTGTTTGTGTCAAGAAAAAAAGTTTGTAAATTTCTCAAGTTCAACTTGTTTTGATTACCTATTTGCTTTCCTAGCCTAGCTCAGCCTAGGCCCTCCATGGGCTGTTCTGCCATTAAGAGAAGAAAGAAGACTGCCTCAGCAATAAATATGAACCAGTTGCATTTGATATTGTTGCCATGTTTGGCAATTTTATTGGGTCATATAAAAAATATCCGCCTTTTTTGATGTTGGTACCCACAAAAGGTGAGTGTTGGCGATTCAGCTACATTTCGTGTGAAGAGAGTTGTGTAATTCGTCACTAGTGTGAAAAGTTACATTGATTTAAAAATGAAATGTCTAAAAAAATACGCTATGTGATGTTTTATTACCACAGAAAAAGTAAAACCGCTGCAAAACATTGCTCGATTCCGTTCTGGAAATTTCGATATCAACGAAGCATTGAAAGTCGCTGAAAAACTCGATGAAATTATACAACTGGTGGAGCATGATCGACATGCAAGCTGTCACGAGATAGCGGAGAAGACTGCCTCAAAAACTCCGGATAATTTTTGACCCAATACTTACTTATTATTTTTTGCCTTACTTCGACGTTCTCATTTTTCATTGCTGATTTTGTCCCTCTTTTATTGTTAACGTAAACTACTCTTGAACATATTCGACTGTCATACAAGGTGACTCAAAAGTAATGCCACAATGTGAATGTGCCATAATTTTTACAAATAGTGTCAAATATCATTGTGCTTCGAGATTTATGTTGTAGACAGATAGAGAATTAGTTAACAACAAGCAATGGAGCGATACCCAATACCCAATCACCAATTTAGAACTATAAATGCCGTAAAACGAGCACACGAGTGCATGAACTCAGGAGGTTGTCATTTGATCGGTGTAATTTTTTCAACCTTATGTCATCTAATGTTTAATGTTTAAACCTCAAATAAACTTTTCGTAAAAATAGAGCTAAACTTTTTACATTTCTAACAAACTGGCAGCCAATACACTTTATAACATTACTTTTGACCCTCTTTGTATAAGAACTCCTACTCAAATCATAATACATAGTCCCATCCATTACAATTAGCTGTCGCACCCGTGGCATTTTAAAATGTTAAATATATAAAATGTGGTTGGTTAATACTCTTGAAATGTCTTATATCTAAGATTATTGTTACATTACCATATATTGTTATTGTCGCCCCCGTTACAATGGAATGGCCCATATGAGTTTTCGATTAATATTTATTTGCCGTTCAAAGCAATACCCCTTTATTATTTCCTTGATATACCGAAGTATTTTAAAAATAAAATAGTGAATCTAAAATTATTAAAATTTCTATTCATTTCTGTGTGCAAAAACCACAAGTCACCAGATTTTTTAGTTTTGATTTTGGAACAAAAAATGTTGTGTGATTAAATCTTTTCTTTTTTCTTGTTTTCCTAAATGCTAGGAATGTTATTAAAGCCAAAACAAAATATTATATCTAATCTCATAAATATGTAGCGATATTTTTCTTATTTTGGTAAATCAAGTACTTATTGTTTTATTTATTATTTCGTATCAATTTAATTTCTATCTATAAAATTATTAAAATATTTGGTAAAACCAATCAAAATAATTCAGTGACTTTAACTTGCTTTATTCTTTTAATGGTACAACAGTCCATGGAGGGCCTAGGCCGAGCTCTTCGCATCCACTCATGTTATGTGTGTTATATTTGTGCTTGAATGGAAAGGACTTACAGTTTTACATAGAATCCGAACGGCGAAGTGAATAGCTTTTCTTAGGCATTTTTTACTCTTGCTTCCCATTGCCTGCCAAGAGTTGGTACCGAGATTTGAACCTCGGACACTCTACGGAGCAGCACAGCGCAATAAAAACTACGCTACGCATGGGACCACACAAAAAGAAATGCAACGGCATTAAATCTGAGCTTCGCCGCTGAAAATGATTTTTCGATGAAATTCGGGATTTTCTTAAAACTTTTGCAGAACCCAATCGGAAAATATGTTGACACTTCATATGATAGAATCACGAGACTTCATATCTTCGGTTAGTTTGACCTTGTGTAAGGGTGTAGGCAAATATATTTATGCAGAAGTCGCCACAATGTGTGAACTGAGAGATTCCCAATTCCTATGAACGGTATGGAATCGACTAATTTGTTTCATTCTGAACTGAAGCACTTACGGCTCCAATATTTTCGATACTCCGACAGATGCGTTGTCGCACTGGTGCAGGAACATTGGAACACTGAGTAGGTTGACTCGAAGTTATCCACCAACAAGTTATGCATGCCAACAACAGCCTGTCTGTTGAGACGATTATTACAACCGATTGTAAAGTAGCGACCACCGGCTCAGAATTTCGGTAGTAATTTTTAATAATTTCCAAACGTTGCTCATTCGTGAACTTCACCATGATAGAAATGTAAACCGTGAGTGACGTTTTCACATTATCAGATCAAAAATTTGAAGGGTGCGTTTGTATTTAAATATCAAAATGGTTATATTCTTATTGAAAAACCCTTTACCAAAACCAAATATAAATTGTTGTACTAATAGATTAAAAATGGTTTATTGTTTGGTTTTTAGTGGTGCTAGTCTCCTGTATATAAGCCCAAAATCTTTCAATAGGCCGAATTTCCGGGCAGTTGGGACGAATTGCCTGTTTTAAAACCACTGTGACATTATTTTCTTTATACCATTCCATAGTTGACCTGTACTTAGTAATGACTTGTGGCTAGGTCTGGCCAAAGCAAAACGGTTTCTTTGTTCTTTCCAATAAATAGTAGAAGGCGTGCTGCAAGCATTCTTCTATATAAATTCTGGAGTTAATTGTTCCTATCGAATGAACTCCTTGCTCAATAGACCAGAGGTGCAATAGCTTGCCAAATCATGAAGCGTTTTGGAAAATTGGTATATTTTAATTCAGAGTATTTTCTGGGTGTTGCATTCCTATTCTTTGTTGTGAAATAGGCATTCCCTCGCAACTGGTTGAAGTTCGCCTTAAAGTAGATCTCATCAGCGAGAATCATGCAATAAAATTTGGTTAGGTAATTGTCATGCAGCTTTCGGGCATGCGTCTTCGCTATTTTTCCTTTTCTTCCGACCGGTCAGGTACTATCTCCTGTTTGTAGGTCCTTAATCCTTGACTTCGCTTATATCGCATTACAGTTGATTGCGATGTACCACCTATAGCTGCAACATTTCGGGTCGACCTCATGGAATAAGCCCGATATGTACTAACAACCTTTTTCAGCAATTCTGCGTCATTTGGACCATTTTTTCTGCCTGACCCTTTGGTTCTGCAGATGAAGTTCACCGCGTTGCAGTTGTTTATGACGTTATACAGCGTCGCTATACTCGCTGTGCTTTCTTCTGCAATGCTTAGTCTACACTTCTTCTTATTAATTTGCGGCCGTGTTCTTGTTGGTGGTCGCTGTGGCGTAGTAGTAATGCATTGGACTGCTACGCAGAGTGTCCGGGGTTTCAATCCACCTCTTGACAAGCAATGGCACACCTGCAAGAGTAAAAATTGCTATGAAAATCTTTTCACTTCGCCGTTCGGATTCGGCATTAAACTGTAGGTCCCTTCCATTCATGTACAAATATAACACACACAACATGAGTGGATGCGAGAAGCTCGGCCTAGGCTCTCCATGGGCTGTTGTGCCATTAAAAGTTCTTGTTGGCTCGACATGTTGACTTAAGTAGATCCAAAATGAAAATGACTAATATAGAGAGAAACTGCACTATATTTTTAGATACTTTCACTTGAAGATAACGGGGTCCTAAGTCCTAACTCTTGACAATTGCGTACAATGGATACGTAAAAATTCTAAAAATTTTCTGTTTCACCTCATAGTTTGCTGAATCACAGATACTAAGTATATATCAAGGTTAATGCCAGAAATGGCTTCATCTTGACTTTACGTATTACGTATTACAAGCTCGAAACTCCTTTCTTCCTTAGAATCCCGAGAATAAAGTGTAAAATTGTACTCCTTTTAAAAAGTAAATTCCATATTTTCTTAATGATTTTACCTAACATTTCTGCATGTGAATATCCACAATATTTTCATAGACTCCTAAGTAGTATACTCTTTATTTAGATGTACATATGTAAGTATGTATATTTCTTCATTATTCTTCACTTACCTGCACCGATTGAGTTACGTTTTCTAGCGTAAACAAATTCGGGAGCAATCTTTACGTACGTTCCGCTCTGTTCAGCCCCTTTACATCAACTAGATGCTTATTTCTATAAAGTCCTTGGCAAGGTCGTTGCATAAAAAATATGCACATTCTTACATACTAAGTACATATAAATTTCAGCAATGACACCAGCAATAACAACAACAAACACAACAACAACAACAACAACAACAACGACAACGAGACCCTGCATCAACAGAAACTACAACGATAGCAAACATTTTTGAGGTTAGCCAAATGAAAAATAGCTGCCAACATTATTCGGTGGCAATATTTCAGTTCTTCAGTTAAGGATAATTCAAGTAGTAGCAGCAGCAGCAGTAGCAACAACAAGACAGCAACAGCAAAATGCTGCACAAGCAGAAGGCAAATGCGATATGAATGAATGGATGTAAGTATATATTATACTTATATACATACATACATACACACATACATATTCACAGTCACATACATATACAAATACGAGTACCTACATATACAAATTGCATTAGAATTGGAATTGTGACGATGCATTCAACTGTCAAAGCGCTCAGTTACACACCGATTGTGTGTGGCGGCGGTAAATGGGTAAATGGATGAGCTTTATCAGTGAGCAGTGGTTACATTGGGCATGTACTTAATCGTATGTGTTTGTGTGTTTGTGTGTTATGCTGCAGCATCTGTAGCATCTACTTGTACTTGTTGGTTATGATGAGGTTAAATTCAATTTTCCTTTTGATGACGCCGTCATAGTCATCATTATTATTGTTGTTGTTATTGTTGTGGGTTTTCCAAATGGCCACCAATCCACATGAAGGTTCTTCGGTGGGTAGAGATACGAAGAAGTGGAAGAGAAATTAGTAGTAGCAAAGCGAAAACTAGCAACAGCATCAGCAGGAGCAACATTTTTAAGTATAAATTTAATAAAGATTGTGGTAAATTATATGATAATTTAGTAGAAGATATTTCCGCATCAAATACTTAAGTAACAACAACAACTTACAATATAAATTTGCTTTTCTATTTTGAAATTTTTGTTTGAAAAGATTTATGAAAAGGATCAGGATGCTTTAGCAGTCATTGAAATGTCAATGAACGGGTACAAGTATATATAATTTATATATGTACGAGTATAAGAGTGATTTTTTTGCTACTTGGTTTTTGACGTTTATATTTCTGACAGTTCACGCGTGATTCTTGACATGTGTCAAAGTAGAAAATGCTCAGTTTGGTTTGCCATTTCATCCAAATGGCGCAGTGAAAAGCTTTTCATATGCTTGTGGGATTTCCATTGCCTGCCAAGAGATGGTGCTGTGTAGAAAAATTACTTTTTAAAATTTTTTGATTTTGACTGTACCGAGATTTGAACCCCAGACAGTCTGCGTACAAGGCCAGCGCACTACCAACTATGCCTTGCTCTTTGAATGAAAATTGCGATGAAATTTGGGCTCAGGAATTGTTTGTAGTTTATTCGCATAGACCTGAGATTTCACAAAACCCCAAAGATAGAAATCGCACACGATCTTGGTGGCCAGTTGACATCGGAATTTCGGGAGATGATTCGGTCTGGAAATCGTTGCTACAATAAATCGATTGTTATGTAGGCGGTGAGGAAGGTAGCGCCATCCTGCTGAAATCACATGTCGTTCAGACCCGCTAACATGTTGCCTGATTTTTACAATAATAACACATTGTTCCTTTGTTTAGATCTACATTTTTAATAATCGGAACAATCATTGACGACAGCTGATAAATTCCGAAGTGGCCAAATGGCGCAAAATTTTTATCGTGGGATACCCTATATTCTGTACTATTTATTTTTTAATCAAATTGATAACTATTTATTTAATACAATTACGGATACACCAGTTAACCAAGAGGGTATATAGGAGATCTCACCAAGATGGTATTTAGTGTATGGAACAGAGGGTTAAAAGGCATGAATCGCCTTTTATAATGCTTTGGTATAAGATGATATCTTTTTTTTGTGATGAAGAAACATCAAACCCTAATCTCCGTCAGTGAGGGACTTAAACCTAACACAAAACCTCCTCGATGTCCGACAGTGCTTCAACTAGGACTTAATGGCTAACTGATTTCAGTCAGATGGCGTCAGACTAGCCTAAGCTAAAAAAACCTGTGTTCGAAGGCAATTTCGTAAATTGAGCAACTTGGATTCGCCTATGTCCTGTCGAATGGTATGTATCCAATTGCGTCCTCCCTTCTGTGGCTTATCCAGCTGAAGTTTGGCGGATCAACCTGCTCTATCCTACAGTCAGCAATTTGACTCTGTTTAAAAGCCTTGCTGCTATTGCGTGGTAATAGGCCGAAACTCGTTGGATTACCGCTCGTTGCGTCTCATTCTCTTCTTTTCCCCCGGCCTTTGATGCCACTGTAGCGCCGCCCTCCAATTGTCGTCACCACTTCCACTAATTTCCATACCGAGGAGCTTTCAGCAAATGCTAACCTCAGCGTTTCTCTTTCAAATCTTTGGGTAGTCAAACGCTATTGGTGTCGCCGTCTCTTCGACTCCGATATTTGTGGAGATAGCTGATAAGCTTGGCCTAGGCACTCATTGGCTGCTGTGCCAGTAAAAGAAGAAGAAGAAGAAGAAGCAGCCATGGTCGCTTAGTATTTTTGGCGCTTATTGTCACCTCTGATCTTTTCATATTAATAATCAAGGTGTATGTTCACCTGCACAGGAGACTGTAAACTGATCCCATTTTTCGTGCCATTCTTCCATCGCCAACGTCGGGCACTTCTGCCTCTTCTCTTTGCTGGGTTTTGATGCGCTCGCTTTTAACATTTTAGTTCAGTTGCTTTAATGATGGTAGACAACTTGCAGCTGAGCACGCTAATGGCGTATTAAGAAATTATGGGATATGCACAGAAGATAGGTTGTGAAACATAAAACCGTATGTTGGGTGTTGACTTCGGTGGTTAAAATGATCCTCACATATTTGGACGCAGCTTTTAGAATGGCTCTAACTAGAAATACCTTGTCAGAGCTCAAACATGAACTTCGGCTGAAGCTGCGGTGAGGAATGAAATGAAGCCCTCTTGAGATCTGAATATACCGGTAAATCTGATGGCTACTGACATTTTCATTAAATGTACACCGTCAAAGTACAAAGTACGCAAGTACAATCAGATTATGCTGATTGCTGGGCAAGTCTACGGTGTGACCGTAGACATTATTTACTCAATACCCAATGTTTTTGCTGACTACCTAACAACGAAAAACAATCTGTCAAAGGTCCGAGGTTTCCTTTCAAATATATGAAATAATTAAAAATTAAAATTTTAGATTTTTGGACAAGTTTTGTATTACATCTTCTCATTTAGTAACTGGTTTGGCATTTAGCGTTCCGATTTGTAAATCTAATATCGTAGTAAAGAATAAAATAAAATCTAGTAAAACTAAAATTATCGGAGAAAAGTTAGAATTTTCGGTTTACAACCCACCAAAACCATCATCTAAATACTGCCTTCAAATACAGGATCCATAAATATCTTTTTCTTCTTTTAGAATCTGAAGTCAACAAAACCTTGTCAAGAAACAGCACATTGTGTCAAAGCGCAAAATTAATTGTTGTAATTAAATTGTTTACTAACTTACTTCAATAAAGTCAGAGCTACCATAAACCAAATATGTAAAGCGAAAGTATTTGAAATTCATAAAATCCAATAAAACTCTGAAATATAAGAGGCTATTCTTTTCTCTATTACGCAACTACTGCATCTGTCAGTTCATTAAAATCACATGGATAAAGCATAAATCTCAGAAAGTATAGTAGAGTGTCAAAACCATATAAATCACTTACATGCATGTATACGAATTCAGTCCCACCGCATGGATCTTTCAATATTGCTAAGCTCCATCTACGTGCAGCATCGGCTGACATGTGACGCCAACATAAATAATATTTTCAGTTTTGCATATACTAGTTGATATAGAAAACTTATCAAAAAACAAAAATATGGATATAATAACATACTGGTACTACATAGTAGCCACAGGGAACTCATATCCTACTTATGTGTTGCTATACTATTTCCATTTTTTATTGTTTTTATTTTTGATGCTACATCCAAAGTAAGCATATACAACATAGTAGCACTAACTAAATACAAAATCGCATGCTAACAAATTATCAATTAATCACACATACACTCATACTTTCGTGAGCACAAACAAACATGCGTGCAACAATAACACGAAATGCTACATAGAGTCCATGAAAAAGTGCTGAACAAACATAGACATACATACTCGTACACATACATAGCTTTATCTACATGTTTGAATGACCATATGTGCACGTGTAAGATTTGTATGTGTGTGTGTGTGTGTGTGTGTGTAGATTCACATATATGTACATTCGACTGTCATTCGCCGCTGTTAATCTTGTAAAATTTATCTCAACTATTTTTCAACGCTGAACTATTTTACACTCTTATACTTATGTAGATACAAGTATGTAAGTATGTATGCATGTATGTATGTATGTATGTATGTATGTATGTATGTATGTATGTATTTATGTATTTATGTACATGTGTGTATATATGTATTTGTATACAGACTCCTTTATGTGTCTATGCATGCATGTCCCCATATTTATTTACCATCTTGTGACCATCTTGTTTATTATGCTCATATGACACTTTCGGTGTGGATATCGGACAAAAACCCTAAAAGTATGCATTGAAAATAGTGTGTGGACCACCGTTACACATATACTCGTTTAATTGGTGTATTCTTTACTTACTCGTTCATATACATTCTGTTAAAAAAGTATGGGTTAATAAAACACAAAATATTTATTATTATACATTCGAATTTATTGTATCGCCTTTAAAGAAGACCCCTTCGGAAATAATGCACTTATGCCAACGAATAATCCATTCATCAAAACATTTTTCGAACTCATTTTCCGAAATCGACTTCAGTTCTCGACGCTAATTCTCTTTTATGAGACTTATCTACTGTCGACTGAAAACGGGTGCCTTGAAGTGGTAATTTGAGTCTTGCTAAAAGAAAAAAGTCAGCCGGAGACACATACTTATGATGAAGCCGGTGGTTGTTCGATGATATTTGTTGAGTTTCTGGTCAGAAATTCGTTCCGCATGACAGCCTTGTGAGATGGTGCATTGTCGTGGTACAAAATCGTGGTTTGCTTTGCCTTTTTTAACAAATTTACCCTATCAAATGCCGCATAAAGCCCAGATAATAATCCATATTTACCGTCTGACCTTTTGGCAAGAATCCCGAGTGCACAACACCGCCTTAATCATATTCTGCTTAGAAGCTCGCGCATGCATTTTGTGAGTTCTTTGCCTCCTGTCTTAAGCAACTCTGTAGCCAGACCATCGGCTCCTGCAGCCTTATTGTTTTTCAGCCGAGCGATGGCTGTTAAGACCTCCTCATAGTCGGGTGGCTGCACTTGAACGCCGTCTGTGATTGGGGTTTCCGGAGCAGATTCCGCAGTGGCGAAATTATTGCAGTCATCGCCATTAAGCAGCCGCGAAAAGAGCTCCCTTCATAATCTCATTATGCCCTAGATCCTTGCACGAAGAGGCCTCGGTCTTCAAACCATCAGCCAGGCGTCTTATTCTTTCAAAGAATTTTCGGACCTCCTGTCGTTCCTGTCCCGTAATATTTCTATATCATTAAACTTAAATGGACTTTTCTATCTTTGGTATTTTAAAGGCTAAACAATTCTAAAGTACCGAAGATCTTAAGAGAGCCCTTCGACGAAAATGGTATAAAATTCCGTCAGATCACAATCGTGTAACTTGCGAGAACTTCATTGAATATGTCAAGCCTAGTGCCTCGAGATCATTTTTCATTGGTTGAACAAAATAAAAATACAGCATTTTGAATTGATAATACTTAATCTGCGATACCCTGTACATATGAGTAAGTATGTATGCATTTATACTCGTAAGTGTATAACTATGTGTTTTTGTTGTTGGTATTTTAGCTAGCATTTTCATTTAATAAACGACTTATCTTGCATACTTACTGTTTAGATTCTCATCTTTGCGTCCATGCGTCTATGGACAGCTGAGATATTCACATGTACAAGAACACATACATAAACAAACACATAAACCTAATACATACACACAAACATATACAAATATTTGATACAACGTTTAGAGATTATGACCATATTGTTGAGATGCTCGGTCAGTTAACTAAATCCATTATTTAATGGGCTAAGAAAACTTGTGCCTTCCCAATGTAAACATATTTCGACAGACAACTAGGGGGGTGTAATCCTACTTATTTAGTTAGACTATAAGACTATGTAAAAACATATTCAACGGTTCAACTTTTTCAAATAATCATGCAAAAGTTGGTAACATATTTTCTTAACTAGTTATCATTTTAAGATTTAAAGAAAATATTTTGTTAAGTTTGAAATAACTTAATTCATTTTCCTTATATGATTTCATATTGCTTTGAAATGCTTCAACATATGGTAAAGATAGTCATGGGGCCACTTTGATTTACCTGGGAAGTTCATGATTTAAAATTACCTAAAAAAATTTACATTTGAGAATTTTTCATAAATACGGATTGTTTTTATCAGACTCAAGAATAACGTATAAAAGTATTATGTAGTGTGAATCGAAATTAAATTTGAATCGCTCGAAGGCGTCAACAGTTATTTAAAATAATGAACATCAGTTGTTTGAATGTTTCACACTCAACACGAATATGTTTTAGAATTTTGGATAATTTGGAGATTTTGACTGAGAATTGCTTGAAAATCAAATTTTTGCCTGGAAAAATTGTACAGGATGGCCATATGGAAATACACTCAAAACCCTGTGGTTAGAGTTAACTTTCCTTCGACCTCAAACCGAAAAGTTCAAATGAAAAACTAAATTTTCGCTTTATTCTGGACTTTATACAACCACGAACTCTCTTCAAAATCCATTTGTCAGTTATTTTGACCCTTTTTAGAAAAATTATGTTTCTATTAGTAATATATCGTAAGCTCTTCAGAATTCCAGCCCGTCATATCGGAATCGCCATTTTGAATTTCTTGCACTGCATATTAAAATTCAGCGACTCCAAAAACATAAGAATACATCAATGTGGTCTGCTTAAATGAGCAAAAACGCCGAACCGAAAATCTTAGACGTTTTTTGTGGTTAGGACCCAACCATGAGCGGATGCGGTTGAACCAACATCGAATTTAGATTCAGCATTCCAAACTGAATCAAGTTTTTGGTAAGGTCATAAAGAAATTGTCAAACGTTCAACGAATGATGAAAAAAGGCATCTGGAAAAAAATTTCTAACAAGAATATTACTAGTATCACTTTCCGATTCTATAAAAAGTATGGGTAAAAAAATTAATAAGCCGTGTAACATAGTCCAGAATATAGCGACTAACTGAGTTTTTTAACTTTCAGATATTTTGTCTCTTATCAGAGCAATTGTGTTTATATGAGCAAAATATGGTAAACTCTTCAAAATTCCGACTTGTCATATCGGATCAGCTATTTTGAATTTCTTGCACTGCAGACTGCATATTCAAATTCAGCGACTGCAATATCATAAGAATACATCAACCGAAAACGGCGAACCGAAAATCTTAGGCCTTTTTTGAGGTTAGTGCCCAACCGGTTTAACATAGTCCAAAATATAATAACAAACCGTGATTTTGAACTTTTAGCTTAAAATACCTTTGCAATTCTGAAAGTTCAGGTTCAGCAACCAAATACCTTCGGAAAAACATATGTAGTTTGGTCGCCGTGTTGAAAAAAAAAATAGTGGCCTTTGTTACCAAACAAAAGTTTTATTTTCAGTTGATTTCTGTCGAAAATTGTCATAAAAAATTAATGAACCGTATTGCTAAGTCGCTAATTTATTTTTATATCCATATTTATGTACAGTGTTTATTGTTTTGTAGTGATTTTTTGTTTTAAATGTTTAAATTTAGGTATTTCAAAATAAAATATCGCCTTTAGAAGCTGAAAATAACTCATCGAAACGTTGGAGGGAAAACGAGTGTAAAATTTATTACGGAAAATATAATAAATTTGTGGTAAATATGAATGTGATTTTGAGCTCGGAAATTTAATTTTCAACCTCAGTGTGAACGTACCATAAGCTATTTTATTTATAGTGGCGATGAACGAAAAATCTAACTAGTGAGTAAGAAATTGAAGTTTGAAGAGTGAGATGGGTGATTAAAGTACTTTGTCACCCTAGAAGATAAGCAAAAATGCTGAGTTTATGCGTTTGTGTTTACGGGAAGATTCTTCCAAGGCCCGTGCTTCGGGGATCTGTAAGCAAAATTTCGATAACAAATATTCAAAAAACTCAGAAATCGAAAAACAAAAATGTAACTTCTCTAGAAATTCGCCTATTTATCCATATGTTTATAAACAATTTTGTTCATTTGTAGACTCTTGAAAATAAAACGTGCGCCATTTTTTATGCCCGCATGTAAACATTGAATAATTTTAACATTTGTCAACCGATATACTTGAGTAAACACGTTTTTGAAACCCTGAGTTCAGTACAATTTTAACCATGAATCGCTTCACACCGAAACAACGCGCCGAAATAGTGACGCTGTACATTGAAAATAGTCAGTCAGTTGTGTTAACTCAACGTGAATATCGTGGCCAGGCCAACAAGCACCGTCTGACAACACTATTCGTCGTTTTTGGTATCAATGGGAGATCGTCGACACGCCGTTCATCAACGCTAAAGACGTTCAAAGGAACAGGTTGAAGCGATAAGAGAAAGTGTTGCCAAGAACCCATTAAAAAAATGTCTCGTATCGTCACCGCGCTCAGCATTTTAAACCACCTTGCGGCGCATTTTGAAGGATGATTTGCATTTGTTTCCATATAAAATGCAATTGACTCAAAGAATATTGCCGACAGACCGTCCACGTCGCTTGGAATATGACCAAGCACTCGCTTGAATGCTTGACACTGAATCTGATTTTTGGAAGGAAATTTTTTATGACCCGCGAGGCCCATTTCGCAATCTCTGGCGCAGCAAAATTGCCTCATTTGGGGAACGAAGAATCAACTCAAGATCCACGAAACACCATTGCATGACCAGAAAGTGACTGCTTGGGCCGACGTTTGCACCAAAACCATCTTTAGGCCATTTTTCTTCAGAGAAGGCGAAATAGTCAATGGGAATCGATATCGGTGGATGTTGGCTCATTATGTGTGCCCACAAATGTGTGAAAAGGTCTCCCTCCTTCTTCCTCCCACCTATCAATCTTCCTTCCAACCAACACAATGCTCTGCATTCATAGGAGTACTCCCTGTGTATTAAATGTATCAACAGAAAAAAAAAAGACGTTGCACACTGCAAATCAAATAATGCAGTTTCTGCAACGAAAATTCCTTGTGGACCTGTGGTGTCAAAAAATGGCGTCATTGACTGGCCATGCAGATCTCCAGATTTGACGTCTCTGGACTTCTTTTTGTGGGGTTATCTGAAAAGTAAAGTGTACGCCAGCAAGCCTCAGACCATTGACGAGCTCAAGGCAAATATTTATAACGAAATTATTACTATACCGCCCGAGATGCTCGATAAAGTGACGCAGCAAAAAGAGCATATAACGGCGACCACTTAATTGATATTGTATTCAAAAACTAGTCCAAATACCATAAATTGTAAAGGACCAAATTGAATAAAATAAAAAAATACGAAATATTTGTAAGTGTATTTTCGACGAATTTTCAAATTTGCTGTCCGAAAAATCGTATAGAGATGTCCAAAATGGTCGCTGTGGCGTAGTGGTAGTGCGTGTCCGGGGTTCGAATCTCGGCACAGGCAAAATCAAAAAGTAGAAAAAATCATTTTTCTACACGGCACCACCTCTTGGCAGGCAATGGCAAACCTACAAGAGTAAAAATTGCTCTGAAAAGCTTTTCACTTCGCCGTTCGGATTCGGCATTAAACTGTAGGTCCTTTCCATTCATGTACAAATATAACACGCACAACATAAGTGGATGCGAAAAGATCGGCCTAGGCCCTAAATGGGCTGTTGTGCCATTAAAAGTAAGTAAGATGTCCAAAATGGGTAAAAATTATAAAGCTTGAAGACTAAGATTTATGTATGTGCATATATCAAAAATAATTGGTCTGTGAGATGAACATCCTCTTTTCCACCCGGGGCCTGTATTTTCTCTCCACGACCCTAGTTCGGGGACCCCAAAACTTGAGTAAAACATATAAGCACTCTCAATTAAACTTAGTACAAATATTTCGTTAAATCAAGAAGGGGTTAAGTTCTGAAATGGGCAAAATTGATGAAGTGGGCGTGATACCTCCCATAAAAGTGAAAATAGTGATAATGAAGAATATCTTCCAAAATTATTGATGTGATAAATAAAAAAAGGAAAAACTGCATAAAATCGGAATAAGTTTTATAGTTTGTACTATAAAAATACCTAAAACTTATCCAGTAACGAAAGATTTTGATTTGGAAAGAGAGGCTTCCAATTAAGTATAACATGGTCAATATAAAATAAGTTAATAGTACAGTTCAAAATAGTCAGAAATATTGTACTTACTTTTGTGAATGAAAAACTCACTTTTAACTCCCTTCAAGAATTCAAAAATTGAATATCCTTCAGGCAGTTACTTCTGCTATAAAAATTCATATAAAAATATAGGAATTTATTTATAATACTCAATAAATTACTTATGATAGCTGCACTCGTTCCATATCAAAACTAATCATCTTTGCACTTTATCAGAGAGTTCATTACCCACAGCAATGACATAAATTATTCCACACCCATAAGGAGCAGATGCATGCAGGCACACACACACACACACACACACACACACACACTGCACACGAAAACACATTTCAACTTCAGTCAATCGAGCATATTGTGGTAATTTTTTCTACACATTTTGTGTCAATTCTGTTATCATTTCTAATAAACTTAAGTAGACACATTGCGATATTTTCTTTCCAATTTTTTTAATAATTTCCTTTTTTTTTTTGCCTTTCTACATTTCTGCTTCTTTGGCATTCTAGTTTCTATTTTCTATACTATATGACACGAACACATATACAGACACACTCACACTTAAACATCTGTAACGTACTCATGCAATAAGCTTTGAATTTAATCTTATTGCTCGATTGTAAGCTCTACACACACTCACACATTCGAACACAACATAGCGAAAAAGTCAAAGGAGCAGTAAAAGATTTTTCACTTGTTGCTACTTGTTTATTTGATGCGTTGCCTTTTAATATCCTGCGGGCTTATGTTATAGCTCATTCTACTTGTATTTATCATTGTGGACATTTCCTGCTGCTGCAATTGCTGCTCAAGTGGACATTAATTTAATTTAGTTTTTAGCAATTTTGTTTTCTTGGCTGCATTTTACAGGGTGCTGTACGTATTTGACTTTAAAACTAAAATTTGTACATATAGTATACTTCTTAGAAAATGTAGTGTATTTTAGTGAAATTTTTTATTGCAAACGGAGTAACACTTACACTAAACAATCGCCTCCAGCGGCAATAACAGCTTAAATTTTATGCCGGAAACGTTTGCATGTCCAAGTCAAATGATCCTCATCCATATACGTCATTACTCCGATAACAGCTGAGTTGAGGGAATCAAGCGCGGTATGAGGATGTTGATTGGTTGGTCTCGCGTTCAACAACACCCCATAGGTACTAGTTCAAAGGATTACGGACCGTATGTATGTGATCATACATCTTCTCGAACATCCAATCTTGCATTGTCATGGCTTTGTGAGAAGGAGCAGAGTTTTGTTGGAATAAGTATGGCCTCTTGCCACGCACGATATCTATCCAGGGTTTCACAACTGTTTCCAAAACCTCAATGCAATCAACAACATTCAATCGAAGTTCTTGAGGAAAGAAATGAAATGGCGCGACGTGTCCTTCATTGCTCACCGCTCTCAAAACCATAACAGTTCGCCGAAACTTTGTGTGTGTAACAATGGGAAACTTCTGAAGGATCCTAACATAGCCACCTATCATTTGATCGGTTTTTTCTTGGTCCTGGTCTAAATTTTATTCGTCAGAATAAAACCAGAGCATATCCGGGATTTGTGGTCGCTGTGGCGCAGAGGTAATGAGTTGGACTGCTACAAAGAGTGTTCGGGGTTCGAATCTCGGCACAGGCAAAACAAATAATTTTTCTACACGGCACCACCTCTTGGCAGGCAATGGAAAACCTACAAGAATAAAAATTGCTATGAAAAACGTTTAACTTCGCCGTTCGGATTCGGCATTAAACTGTAGGTCCCTTCCATTCATGTACAAATACAACACGCACAACATGAGTGGATGCGAAAAGCTCGGCCTAGGCCTAGGCCCTCCATGGGCTGTTGTGCCATTAAAAGTAAAGTAACTATCCGGGATTTTATAATGTTTTAGCTTGTTTAAAAGTGGTTGTGCTCGAGTGCCCGTCATAAACTGTACTCTGCGCATCACGTAGGATCTTCGTGGATAATACGAAAGATTGTTCGTTCAGAAACTTGAAGGTCATTCGATATGGCCCGTATGGACTTAACAGGGTCTTCGTTGATAGTGCCCTGGACTTGCTGCACAAACTGTGGTGTTCTAAGACTTTCTGAACCTGCCTCATGTCTCTCCACATCACCATCAGCTGCTTCCAACTCTCGACGATCTTTATGAATAAACGAACGGCCAATATTCAATAATTAGGAGATTTCAAGATCGCTGTGAATCGCATTTCCTGAGTCAGCTTTTTGCCCTCCATTTATGTTCTGAAAAGAGAAAAAGATAAAACCATGTTGCTGAGAAGTGGCAGGCACATATGTGGATGTCCTCAAATACCTGTCGCACCCTGCAGTATATGCTGCGGCTATGGCCGGATATTTTTATGTATGTATGTGTTCTTTGCTTCATATTTTTTTTTTTTTTTTTTTTGCTATTTGTATTATAGCACTTAATTTTTTAATAAATTCAATAATTTTAAATATCTCAAAGTTAAAGAAAACTCCCCGCCGCTCGGAACCGGAGTTAAACTGTAGGTCAAACCATTTAGATAAGCATTTCAAACTCTAACCTAACCTAGCATAACCTAACCTAAATAAAACTTGAGTTTTTAATATAGTACTTATACAAATTTTTAAGCGTAAAATTTATTTACACTGTTACCCAATTTGCATATATGTAAATATGTCTGTATTCAATTCATTCACTCATTCCATGTAGGTGCACTTTGTTAATCCGTTCGTAAATACTTTATACTCTATGAAAACTTTAGTCTTGATAACCTTAAAATATATAGGTACAATAAGCACAATCAAACTTTCAATGTGTTTACCATTACCCCTAAAAGTATACTTTAAATTATGCACAACATATTAGGTTATTTCCTTACTTACGCTACCAACAACATTAAAGCCGGCACAACTTCTAAAAAATTTTATGTTAGTTAAATGCAAGCTATAAATTAACTAAATATAAAATGTATGTGATTGTGGTAGTAACAAATTCTACACCTGACTTTGTGTGTGTGTGTGTTTCTATTTGTGTATTAATTTATTCAATACTATGAAGCGGAAATTAAATACGCTGCAATCACGAAATTTGACAAGAACTTGGAACATATTTCGAAGAAATATCACCTAAGTACTTATCTCAAATTTGTAGAGTTTCTGTATTCTGCATACGTTTATGTATGTTTGTATGTACATATATAGGTAGATTTTTTTGCCACTTGGTTTTCGACGTTTATATTTCTGGCAGTTCACTCGTGATTCTTGACATGTGTCAAACAAACTAATGCTCAGTTTGGTTTGCCATTTCATGTTGAATAGACTTACGCCCTAACAACGTTTGCCAATTATTGAACTTATTATCAATATTCGTGCTCTGTGAAAAATGTGTTTCACAAGCTACGTCCATTTTATGGTCGTCATAATCGACCCACAAAGCAGGCTATATAACTCATTGTGACCAAATTACGCACCAGTTTCACTTTATTGGACATGAATCCACCAATTATCCATAGATTGCGTGCCGAAGAGAATATTGCTGCTGAATCCGCCAGTGTTGAAGAAGATCGCGATATGTTCAACCTGCACCGATCGCAGCAATTGGGTTTGTGTTATTCGACCACCTGGAAGATTTTACGCAAAGATCTCGGATTAATGCCGTACAAAATACAGCTGGTGCAAGAATTAAAGATAGGCGACCTACCACAACGTCGAATTTTCGGTGAAAGAACCTTAGTAAAGCTGGATGAGGATCCGTTTTTGTATCGCAACATTATCTTCAGCGACGAGGCTCAATGAATACGTGAATAAGCAGAATTGCCGTATTTCGTATTTGGAGTGAAGACCAGCCAGTGAAATTAACTGCTCACCAAGTTCGCCTCTCATTGATGCATGGTTTCGCGTGCAGTGTGGCATGTGGCATGTGGCACCGTCCTGTTGGAACCACATGTCGGCCAAGTCCAATTCTTGCATTTTCGGCAAAAAAAAAGCGTGTAATCATCGAACGGTATCTTTCTCCATTGACCGAAATATTATCGTCAAAAACTAAGTATCAAAAAAATCACCCTAATTTTAATGGCACAACAGCCCATGGAGGGCCAAGGCCGAGCTTTTCACATCCACTCATGTTGTGCGTGTTATATTTACACATGAATGGAAGGGACCTACATTTTAATGGCGAATCCGAACGGCGAAGTAAAAAGCTTTTCATAGCAATTTTTACTCTTGTAGGTTTGCCATTGCCACCAAGAGGTGGTGCCGTGTAGAAAAATTATTTTTTCTACTTTTTGATTTTGCCTGTGCCGAGATTCGAACCCCGGACACTCTGCGTAGCAGTCCAACGCACTACCACTACGCCACAGCGACCACACATGCCACTTATGACACATGCCACAAAGGTTGCTTATCTCTTTATCGGTGTCCTGTATATTGCATTCCCTCCTTCTTCCTCCCACCTATTAATCTTTCTTCCATTCAAAACAATGCTCTGCATTCATAGGGGTGCACCCTGTGTATTGAATGTATCAAAAAAATAAAATAAAAGTTGTTTGGAAAAATAAGACTCTTATCTATGTATATACCATAAAAATTAAAACTATTTTTTTTTATTGAGTCTGCACACAGGGTCCTCCTCTATAAATGCAGATCACTGTGTTGATTGGAAGGAAGAAGGAGAAAGAAGTAGTTATGAGCGTATGCTTTAAATTGACAAGGGTCGTAATAAGCGGGGAATATATTTTGTAGGGAGCTTATTCCAAATACGTGCTGTATGACAAATAAAAGAACTTTCTCTGTAGTTCGTAGTGCGGTGTAACACCGTGTCTACTTGGAAGGCGCGAGGTCCGCTTGCTGTTCGTGTAGTTCTGGCGAACACACGAACTGGCGGCATCAACTTTCGCATCTCAGCAGAACATCTGCCGTGAAGGTAACGGTAAAACAGAGAGACACAAGCAACGTTTCTACGATGATCCATGGAGTCAATAGAGCAGGAAACTCCACTGTCTCCTATAAGCTTTACCGCTCGATGTTGTATACGGTCCAGGATTTCCATTTACGTTCGTGAAGCTCCAGCCCATTGGTGCGAATTAAACTCCAATTTAGAACGTATATAGGTGGTGAAGATGATACAGAGATCAGTCGGAGTGAAATATTTCTTACACCGCCTAAGAGAGCCGAGACACTTGACTGCTTCTTTCATCACGTCAAAAATGTGTTTATTCCAAGGAACATCACATTGGATGGGCATGCCCAGAACATCAAGAGTCGCTGTCTTCACAATACCTACCCCACCCATATCTACGGAGGTAACGGGGGGTTGGGAAACAATATTGGGTTTTACACACATTGAACTCAACTCTATTCGTAAGACCCCACTCGGAAATTGACTGGAGATCTTTATTGATTTAGAACATTTATAGCATGCCTTTTTCTCTCAATCTCCAAAGATTTAAGACGTTTTTAACAGGTACATACCATAAGTATATGAATGAGAAATGGAGCTGCCATCTGCAAACGAGTAAATGGGATTCTTCGTTAATGTCCTCACAAAATGAAACGTGTTACCATTTCATCAGGTTATGCTATATGACAGATCCGGCATTTAAAACTAACCTAGAATTTTTGACGTTTGTCTAATTACCTTACTTACATACTTTCAATGGCACAACAGCCTAGGCCGAGCTTTTCGCATCCACTCATGCTATGCGTGTTATATTTGTACATGAATGGAAGGGATCTACAGTTTAATGCCGAATCCGAACGGCGATATGAAAAGCTTTCCATAGCAATTTTTACTCTTGTAGGTTTTGCCATTGCCCGTAGAAAAATTATTTTTTTTACTTTTTTTTTTGATTTTGCCTGTGCCGAGATTCGAACCCCGGACCACTGCGTAGAAGTCCAAGCATTACCACAACGCCACGGCGACCACTTGTCTAAATACCCCGCTTGTCAAATTACCCCAACTTATCCTATTTATTTTTATTATATTCTATTTTATTTTTCTTCTCATGTTGCTTATTAATTATAAGTAGTTATATTATTATTTTTTAACTTATTTATTTAATCTCACAGTTGTTTTGTGTGCTATAAAAGATTTATCAAAATCTTATTGCACTAATGTTTTTAAATATTTTTAAATAAAATAAAAACAAAATAAATTTAATGCATAGAACACAGCGAAATTGTAGATGTCTTAAAACAGGTGACGGTAGCGCATCTCCTAGAAGGGGTATCCGATAATTTTTTAATATCTGACGGGGTTGGGTTTATACTTTTGAGACAATAAACAGTGGCAATTGCCAAAAACTAAGAGGTAATAAATACAAATTTTCTTTTAGATTTTGGATCAGCGTTTCCGGAAAGTCGACTACTGCTGCACAGGCAATCAGCTGTGGTGTAAATATTCTTGCACCAATTTAAATTCACTGTCTTTTGAGATATTTATGCCAAAATTCAGTGGCCGACCTTTTCACTATTGCAATCAATGGTGAAAAGGTCAATTAGGTTTAGATTTCATCATTCGAATTACAATTCATATACAAAATCTTAATTACAGCGCGATATTCGATGTTAAGCGTTTTTTTAATTTTCCAAAAAAAAAAAAAAAAACTGTCCACACCGAAAACTATAAGCTCAAAAAAGCACCCACATGTATTTATTTACATAAATTCAACAATTGCATGACGAAATAGAAATGCTCATCGAAAATTAAGCACGCACAACAAGAATCGTATGTAGATGATCTCACTAGTTAAATAGCATGAATAAGTGAACAAATATAAAAAGGAATAAACGAGGAGTATGCCTGCATATGTGGTAAATACTTAGTAGAGAAAAAATAGCTGACAGCCGCTTACATTGCAAATGTCAGTTGTCTGTCAATGTCAACGCACTCAATAAATCTTTCACTAACAGTTACCAATTGTTGCCACACATCTTTTTGTACATATGTATACTATCTACATAGTTATGGTACATATATATACCTATGCACACATACATACATATACATATACGTAAGTGCACATGTATGCATATTCATTTTCTCCTATTTTTTTATTCTATTGGTTTTTTGTTTTTTTCGTTTTGACCCATTTTTTTCGTAATGCCTTTTGACTATTCTTCTCTTCTCTCTGACAGTTACGAAACATATGACATGACATTTCTAAATGATTTTATCTGCCAATTTTTTCTGTCGATATTTGTGTATGCGTGTGTGTGTTTTACATTCAGTTGTTTTCTTATTTTTTTATACATACAATGTTCGCACTCAGCAAATTTACGCTGATCGAACAATTTTTCATTTAAACGCAAATCATACTGTCGTTTTGTCGATTTACCTTCACCTTCGCTACTAAATTCACACAAACATACATACGTGCATACGTATGTATGGTATATAAATAGTGCCGAGGACGAGGTCCTTTTTGACGCTCGGTATGTATGTGTGCAGCTGTCAATGAGCCTGGATTGGCATTTTACCTTTTAATTAACTGTCGTTGCTCAATTTGGTTTTTCTTTTTCTTTCTCTCTCTTCTTTCATTTTTTTTCTATCATGAGAGAATATTTTTGTCATTGCGAATGTGTGTTTGTAGTTTATTCGAATATGTCTAAAATTGCTCGCTCGCGGGAAATTTTATTTTATTTTTTATTGCTGTTATTGTTGTTATTGCTGTTTCTGCTCGGTCTCTCTTGATTCTCTTTCTATGCCAATGTTGTGCCCACTGAGCCGTATCTAAAATGCTCGTTCTACCTTTTGATGTGTTGTTGTAGCTGGTTTCCATGTTTTATTGTTGTTGTTTTATTTGTTGTTTATTAATTTTTAGCATTCATGCGATTTTTTTTTTGCATTTCAGCAATAAAAGCATTTTCGGAAATGGATTATAATACAATACGCGAAATAATATTAAATTTACCAATTGAAAAATGTATTGTCACAGGTTCTTCATATCCATACATATCTAACGAAACTGTACCAGGACCAAGGACTAAAGGGTAATAGTGATTATGGTAGTTATGAAAGCCTGAACCCATAATGGTAACCCCTAATAAAAATTTTTGTCGATTGTGATGTCATTGGAGCACAAAAGGCATCACTAACAGTGAAAGATCAAAACAGTCTTAACTTTTATCATCAATACAAGTCAAGTCTAGGGTAAAATATTATATGTGGTCGTTGTGGCCTAGTTGGTAGTGTGTTGGCCTGCTACGGGTTCAAATCTCTGCTTAGGCAAACACAAAAAGCAAAAAAATTCTAAACGGCACCATCTCTTGGCAGGTAATGGCAAACCTATTGCTTTACACTTCGCCGTCCGAATTCGGCGTAAAACTTTAGGTCCCTTTCATTCACGTACACAAATATAACACGCTCAACATGAGTGGATGCGAAAAAGCTCGGCCCAGCCCCTCCATGGGTTGTTGTGCCATTAAATGGAGAAAAAAATAAATAATAAAATATGGCAACTCTTTTTTCGAAATTTGTTAAATCTTCTGCCTCGAAATTATTAAAATTTCGCAGACTGTTTTCATCGCAGTATGAGTATATACCTACTATTTGCGCTGTTTTAAAGTAGCCGTTTGCAAAACGTCAACGCTTTAATGGTGACTGTTGAATGCAATTCCTTAAGTTTAGTATTAAATTTAATACAAAATGTTTAATCTAGGACTGGTTTCGAACTAGCGAACTTTACTTAGGTTTCACCTCCAATCTAACACAAAAATGGGTTGTAGCTCAGGTTCAGCTGATCATCTTTTTTAATGGCGCAACAGCCCGTGAAGGGCCAAGCCCGAGCATGTAAGTTTATACACGAATGTTCAGTTTCAAAAAAAAAACTCAACTTAAATCTTATTTAAAAATTTTTAAGGTTTTTCTAATGCAGCGGATTTTTATTTATTTGTGCTTTAGTGTTTTTGGTTTAAAATTTCGTTTGGAAAAGGCTTGAACCAGAACACGTAAACAAATGTGGTGTATGCTGGAGCTCAAATTCGAGTTCAAGTTCAGGAAAAAATGGGTTCGGGTATAGACAAAGGGTGAGCGGGTTCGAGTGGTGCCTACGTTAGATATTTGAGTAAAAAAAATTTTGTTATGAAAATAGCCTTAATATTAGAATCAAAAATCAACTAGAATTTAATTGTTCTCTGAGAGTAGGGCTGTGGAGAGGACAGGGTGAACAGCTATTTAAATTCAAAATTGGGCGGCATATGTACATGCTTCAGTTGAAGCTCTCGCCTCACCATCCACACCCTCCTTCTTTGTAGGCCTCTTAGGCAGACCTGAAGTTTTTGAACACTTTTTTTGTCAATCGAAATTCTTCATTTAAACTTAAAAGCAGTAACAGTTGTACAGTTGCTCTATGGTCCCAGTAACGGTATTTTTCTGGCCAAAATACGAATTTTATAAGTCTCGAAAGTAGCTAGTGGGCATGTCAGCTGCTAAATCAATGCAATTTTTTTGCAGAAAATCTTTTCAGCTGTCTCTACATAAAATGGTGATAGAGTTGTCTTGAAAGTACTGCTTGGGGTCTTTATCCTGCTGGAATTTCCAAATTACAAATTTTCTTGCGCCCATGTTATTGTTCAATTTTTCAAAGTATTTTTCTTTTGTAAGAATACCTTCTATTCGACAAATTAGACACATGCTTTATTACTGGTGCAGTAATAAATAAATTATATTTCGAATGAAAGGCAGCACCTACTGGACGACAAATATACCTTTTTCCATCTTGACCCAAACGGTTTATCTTAGTTTCATCGCTCCACAATATGTAACGCCATTGCCTACGGGGCATGGGAACGACAAAACTCGATGCGGCGTTGTCTTTGTTTAACTGTTAACAGTGGCTACTTTCGGGATACTCGCCCATGCAAGAAAACTTCAGCTAATCGCCGCCGTACCGTTGTGGATGGCAGTTCTACTTAGTAGGGACATAAATACTGTTACAACATTGAACACAACCATTCCAATAGTAGAATTGAACAAACCCTGTTATTACCACATGGTTTATGAAAGCTAACCTCTAAAGCGTTAGTCTGCAACGGGAATTCAAAATTGTGTCAGCTTTCACCATGGAGTGGTCAGATAATGACCTGTTATAGCACTTTTTAAGTGTGAAATGAAAAAGGCGATATTTTCAAAACACTCCACCCACGCGGTATTAGTCGCATGTTCGTCTAGCGATGCATAAAACTTTTTGAGGAGACTGGAGATATCAAAGACCGCCACCGGTCGGGACGTCCACTTAGAATTCGCACGCCGCAAGTTATCAAAGCCGTCAAATCAAGAATTCAGCGAAATCCGCTCCGAAAACAGAAAATCATGGCCCGTGAAATGAATACCACGCAAAACTCCATGAGTCGAATTATTAAAAAAGACTTGGGACTTAGTGGCTTCAAAACTCGCACCGAACATTTGTTGACTGCAGCTTTGGCAAAAATAGGCTAGAAAAATCCAATCGTCTTTTGGTGAAGCACGCTGATAACTTGCGCAGAAAAATCTTGTTTGCGGATGAACAAATTTTTACCGTGCAGAAAAAAGAACAAGCAAAATTATAGGGTGTATGGAACGGTCAAATAAGGAACATCTGAACTGATCCCACGGGTCGGAAAGGGTCATCACCCAGCTTCAGTCATGGTTTGAAGGAGTGTCTCTTACGATGGGGACACTGATTTGCATTTCTGCAAACGAGGGGTCAAAACTTCAGACAAAGTTTACCAAGAACCGGTTTTGGAAGCTTTTGTGAAGCCACTTAACCATTCCCTGCTCCAAAAACAGCCGTTGACTTTCCAGCAGGATTCTGCGCCAGCCCATAAGGCTAAGATGACCCAGACCTGGCTTCAAAACAATTTGCCAGCTTTCATTTGCTCTGAAGAATGGCCGTCTGGCAGCCCTGATCTGAACCCAATGGATTACAAATTATGAACAGTTTTAGAGGACATGGTTTGCCACAAAAGATACATACCCCAACATTGATTCTCTGAAGACTGTCTTTGATTCGTGCTGTCAGCACTTTTCCAATGCACGAGGTGCGTGCAGCTATTGATGATTGGCCAGTGCGACTTAAGACGTGTGTGAAGGCCAAAGGCGGGCATTTCGAATAAGTAATTGCTTTTTGTTACAATATATACAATATATATATACTATATATAAATATTTAAAAAAATTTGGTTTTAAAAAATTCTTTATTTTTAATTTTATAACATCAAATGTGTGTAACAGTATTTATGTCCCTACTAAGTACATCACGTACCTTCCGAATTTCGCGATTTATGTCCGTCGAACTCTTCCTGGGATCCAACTGAGAAATTCTTTCAATTACTCGGTAAAATTATGGCGAAGTTTGTGGTCGGTGTGGCGTAGTGGTAGTGCGTTGGACTGCTACGCAGAGTGTCCATGGTAAACCTACAAGAATAAAAATTGCTATGAAAAGCCTTTCACTTCGCCGTTCGGATTCGGCATTAAACTGTAGATCCTTTCCATTCATGTACAAATATAACACGCACAACATGAGTGGATGCGAAAAGCTCGGCCTAGGCCCTCCATGGGCCATTAAAAGTAAAGTAAGTTTTCCGAAATGCACCGGATTTTGGAACATTTAGGGTCAGATTGAAGCTTTTTGTAATGATTCACAGCATTATGTACCATGATTTTTCTCTTTTTTGGCAATTTAGGCGAGCACCAATTTGACTAAGTATATGCTAAACTAGTCTTCCACAGAAATGGAAAAAATACAATTATTTAACATTCAACAAAATATATATAAAAAAAAACAATGTGAACTATGTCGTTCTCACACTAACGTCCACAGCTGTAGTTAAAAAAATTTCAAATCGATATCTCAATTTGTTTAGTTCTGGCCAGAAACAGTGTTCATTGAGACCACAGTGTTTTGTAGAAATCAACCATTAACCAACTATATTTATATCGCCTTCTTTCGCTTATGTTTTCTTAAGATTTATTAGTTATTTATTAGTTAGGCCAAAATATTTAAAGCGTTTGTATTCAACATTTGCCACATTTCTTCGATTTTGCATTAAAATTACATAACATAGTCGTTTTCCGTGTTAGTCACCTCATGTGTTAGCCCTCACTTTCAAGTCACCAATCACCCCAAACTAATGCCAATCATCTCCCCGCTCTTCACTTACATGCTTTCATTAAACAAGCCAAAAGGCATTTCCCTTTAGGGAAATCATCTGTAAACTGCCAGATAAACCGAAAAACAAATCAATTAATTTTATTATTCAGCACATCAATTCCATTTTTCTATCTCGCATCTCGCATATCCTTTGTCCTTGCAACCAGTTTTCGGAAAACGATGGGCTTTTAATATTTATATATTTTTTTTTTTTGTCTATTTATTTATACTACATACTAGAATGAATATATAGGCAATGTCTGTCTGTCTGACTGTCAGCCAATTTAACTTTGGCTAATCCTTTTCGGTTTTTATTTTCATTTGATGTTTTTCTCGTGCTTTTGGCAGCTGCTTTTAGTGTGTTCGTTCAATCAAAGCTGGATTTTATTTCATGTCATTTCATCTACACAGTATGAACAATGTGTGCCCATACAAAAACAAAGTAGTTTCCCCTTTTTTATTAAAATAAGTATTTACAAAATTGTATGCGTCAGTGGCACGCCCTACAGAAGTTTACTTCTTCAGTACGTTTGCGTTTTGGGTTTTCAGGTGAGGTTTAGTAAAGTTATAAAAACCAGAGTCTACCGAAGACATTGCAGGCGGTGCCGAATAAATTGTTCACGATGTGCTGATTTATGCAAACGATAACGGAAAGCCTTGTATAGTGCAGTTTGATGATTCTCTGATCCTAGGTGTGCTACATCTGGATTAACTTAATTTTGATTGTTTACATTTCCAATGCATGCAACGCCCTCTGCAAAATCAATATCTCCATTAAATTATTTATACTCAAAGCATGCGAATTTATTTGCTACGTCATTATAATTATAATCTTACCATTATCATCATTATAATAATCATCATCAAAATATTCAGGTTGAATGGTCTCTTTGGTCCGAATATCGGAAAATTCAGTCTCCACGACGAAGCCACCAAGAACGGCATGAGACTGATCGACTTCGCCGCCGCACGAAACATGACAGTTAGCATAGTCCGGTAGCACCAGATTCCAACATAAGGATGTCCATAAAGCCACTTGGCTGTCCCCTGATCAAAACACACGAAACCAGATTGATAACGTTGTGATCGACAGAAGGCACACTTCCAATGTACTCGACGTACGAGCAATACGTTGTACAAACATCGACTCAGGCCACTACTTCGTTGGAGCTAAGGCATGCACGCATATATGTGTGGCAAATCGCGTACGGATAGGTACAAAGAGAAAGCTGGATGTCGAAAAGCTGCAATCACAACAGACAGCCGAAGTCTTCGCCAACTAACTCGTACTACTCCTACCGCAAAACACCCCTTAACTTGATGATATATGCGCGCAGTGGACGCACATTTCAAACTCTATGTGAACGGCTGCCGAAGAGGTGCGAGGCTACCACCGTCGACGGAGAAATGTGTGGTACGACGAAGAATGTCGCGATGCTACTGAAGCGAAAGCCACCCTGCAGTCAGTTGCAACGCAAGCTGCTAAGAAGCGATACAGAGAATTGAGGAGGGAATAGAAACGTCTTTTCAGGCGTAAGAAAAGTGATGTAGAAAGACGCGAGTTTAATGATATCGAAATGTTGCGGGACAGGAATGAGGTCCGAAAATTCTTTGAAAGAATAAGACGCCTGACTGATGGTTTGAAGACCAGGGCCTCTTCCTGCAAGGATGAAGACGGAAATCTGGTGACAGATATCCAGGGCATAATGAGATTATGGAGGGAGCACTTTCCGCAGCTGCTTAATGGCGATGACGGCAATAATCCCGCCACTGCGGAATCCAGTCCGGAAACTCCAATCACTGATGGCGTTGAAGTACCGCCGCCTGACTATGAGGAGGTCTTAACAGCCATTGCTCGGCTGAAAAACAATAAGTCTGCAGGTGCAGATGGCCTGCCTGCTGAGTTGTTTAAGACCGGAGGCGAAGAGCTCAAAAACCGCATGCATGAGCTTCTATGCAGAATATGGTCAGATGAAAGCATGCCAAGTGATTGGAATCTCAGCGTACTCTGCCCAATCCATAAGAAAGGTGATAAGGTGATTCCACGATCTGCGCCAACTAATGGGATAAACCTTCTTAATATTGCATATAAGATTCTATCGAGCGTACTGTGCGAAAGACTGAAGCCCATCGTCAACAAACTGATTGGACCTTATCAGTGTGGCTTCAGGCCTGGTAAATCCACCATCGACCAGATATTCACACTACGCCAAATCCTGGAAAAGACCCGAGAAAAACAGATCGACACCCATCATCTATTTGTCGATTATAAAGCCGCCTTCGTCAGCACGATTAGGGATCACTTGTACGCCGCAATGTCTGATTTTGGTATCCCTGCAAAGCTCATTCGTCTTTGCAAAATGACACTGACTAACACTACCAGCGCAGTGAAAATTGGGACAGACCTCTCCGCACCATTTGATACCACAAGAGGTTTCAGACAAGGTGACTCCCTATCGTGCGACTTTTTTAACCTTATGCTGGAGAAAATAATTCAAGCTGCAAACATCAACATCTCTGGCACTATCTTCCACAAGAGTGTCATGCTGCTAGCATACGCTGATGATATTGACATCATTGGCAAAAACGCTCGAGCAGTCACTGCATCATTCTCCAACCTGGAAAGGGAGTCTCGTCGTGTGGGTCTAGTGGTGAACGAGGACAAAACGAAATACCTTGTGTCAACAAACAAAGAGTCACGGCGTCTTGGACAAAATGTCACTGTTGACAACTACACTTTTGAAGTCGTCAAGGATTTCGTTTACCTAGGTTCCAACATGTCAACAATAATGTCTGCCTTGAGATCAAGCGGAGATTAACTCTTGCCAACAGGAGTTGCTACGGGCTCAGTAGGCAATTAAGAAGCAGAGCCCTCTCTCGACCGACGAAAATAACGCTCCATAAGTCCCTCATCCTTCCCGTCCTAATGTATGGCGCCGAGATGTGGACATTGAGCATCAATGATGGGAAGCTGTTAGGAGCGTTCAAGAGGGCTGTGGTGGTTAAAATTTTTGGATGAAGACATTTTGGTCATGAGTTTCAGTGTACTGGACTACACAATTTTGATGAGTTTAGAGCAGCCAGAATGTAAAATTATTTAATTTAATTTTTCATCATAAAATAATGGTTTTTTACACACGCTCCAAAAATAATATTAAACAATTAATAGTTGAAGAAAAATCCATTTTTGTATTTTACATTCTCTTCGAAAGAGCAATATAAACCAGCAACAATAACAACAATAACGGCAACAGCAACAGCAACAATATTGTTGCTACAATGGTAAATGGAAGCATTAAAGGAAGGTGAAATTTGACAGACCATAACGAAGCGGAAAGCTTTTAAGATTTATGGTACATTGTAACATGGCCAATACATAAACTTGCAAACTTTTGAAATGGAACGGTAAACAGCAAAGTTGAGATTGGCTCCCGAAAAGTGAAAATTATTTAATTCTCCTTTTTAAATTTCAGATGCTTGCAACAGCAATCGCAGTAGCAGTGTCAGCACCAGCATCAGCAACGACCGCCAGCATCAGCAAAAACGAATTTGAAATTTATTTTGAAAATCTATTTAAATTAATCCCACTTGTGAACTTTAATCCTTAAATATTACAAGTAATTAGAGTGGCATAATGTTCAATATTGGGCATTGAAATTTAACTTTTAGCTTTTTGCTTACATTTATAGTATTTACTGTACGATTATTGTTAGTAATTTTTGAATTTTACACCTTTAGAATCGTTTTTATATTTACGATGGGGCTAAAGATAATCATGGCAAAACGGTAATTGTCACGGAAATAAAGGTCAGCGCCCTCTATCAATTAAATACGAGAAAAATAAAAATGCATGTGCTCATAAATGATGAGCACCACATATGCATCCACATGTATCCACGAGTATAAATCAAATTCGATTGATAGAGGGCGCTGATTCAATTATGATTCATACCCGATTAATAGAGGGCGCTGCCCATCAGTTTCTCGGAATCTTGCTAAACTGACAATACAA
Organism: Palloptera scutellata; assembly: GCA_958295655.1. Classification (NCBI taxonomy): domain Eukaryota; kingdom Metazoa; phylum Arthropoda; class Insecta; order Diptera; family Pallopteridae; genus Palloptera; species Palloptera scutellata. The sequence goes on along the minus strand of OY282449.1, from coordinate 95,056,790 downwards.
TATTCATTTAGTAACACAAAATATCCAATTAGAATTTTAGTCCATCACAGTCGAACGGCGGAACACTGACCTAATCAATTCCCCAGACTGCTGCGTCACCATTTTTTCGCGTTGTGAGTTAAAGACCAGAGTGGTGAAGTGATTGAAATCGATAAGTATACTACATATTCAAGTGTTACAACTTTTTCCATTTTCTCTGCGAATTTCTAGCTCTAGGTGAAACCAGAGTGAAAACCATGGGCCAATTATGCGTCAACAACCTTAACTAGCTTTCTGAAGTATGCATTAAAAAGGTAAATAATAAACCATGTGCAAGCGGCAATCGGGTTCGTGACTCGAGCCACCACTTGAGCAAGTCAACCAAACTTTGATGCCAAGATCATGACGGAGCACGGTCATGAATGATATGTACAAAACAGATAGCACATTTTTTGATCAAAAATGAAATTTACTGCGAATATACTACTGTGGGCAAAAGTTAGTAAGACTTTGTTCATAATTTCAAATTTTTTTATTCATTCTTCCAAATCTATTTCGTCCCCTTCAAAGTAATCCCCCCCGGCCCCAATACACTTGTGCCAACGTTTTTTCCAATTCTCGAAACAGTTGTTAAAGTCAATTTCCGGAATGAAAGCATTCAATGCGCTTAGCGATTCATGTTTAATGTCTTCAATTGACTCAAAACGGTCAAACGGTCCACGAAGCGGTTTTTTGAGTTTAGAAAATAGCCAAAAGTCACACGGTGCCTGACACAAGTCAGGCGAATAGGGTGGTAGGGTGGTTGCGGAACGATATCAGTCGAATTTTTGGCAAAATGGTCTCGTAAAACCAATGCAGTGATTTTGGAACCAATCGTGCATTCACTCTTCTTAGGCCCAAATGATGTTTTAAAATGGTTTTCACTGATCCTTCCGATATTCCAACGATGCCAGTAAGGTCTCTGACTGTTAATCGTCGATTCTCGATTCTCGAGCACCAATTCCTTGATTTTATTGACCAGACGTGTTGATCACCAGTTGATGTTGATGGCCGTCCTGGACGTGGTTCGTCGTCAACGCGTTCTCGACCTCGACCATCTTTGAACAATTTGTACCAATCAAAAACACTTGCTCGCGACATACAATTATCACCGAAGGCCTTTTGCAACATTCTGAACGTTTCGGCACCAGAAATTTGATTCCGCACACAAAATTTAATGGAACTTCTTTGTTGAATAATTTCACTCATTGTGAAAATCGCCGAATGCACTTTTTGTACTTCAGAAAGACAAGCGTATACTAAACACTAATGATTATTTTGATGTGATATTTGGCACAGATGTCACCGACAGTCATACCAACCTTAAAAAAATAATATTTTGATGAATGGGTTTCCGCGTGAAATTTAAATTAAAAAGTCTTACTACTTTTTGCCCACAGTAGTACGTCATACCAGACCCTATACTATCTGCTAAACAAAATGTAAACAAAGGTCTGGTATGATGCAGGCATCCGAATTTTGTATTTTATCATTCTTCGAGAAGAAAAGAAGGAAAACTTCGACGTCAATAGTTGAATGGATATCCTTCATAATACAACCCAGAATTTTTACATATTGTTATTGGGTGTCATTTCACGAAATTTCATTTGCAAGTGCATGCCCCCTTGATGAAAATAAGTGATAGTCAGATGGAGCCAAGTCTGATGAATAAGCCGCATGGGGGACGGCTTCCCAGCTATACGAATCTACCAATTCCCGAGTCTGTTTTGTTCGATGTGATGGTGCATTGTCATCAAGAAAAATCAATTTATGTTGCCTAGCTTGATATTCTGAACGTTTTTGGCGCAAAGCACGTTTTTGGTTCAAATCGGCCAATTGTTGTTGGTACCGCTGACCAGTAACGTTGACCAGTTAACCTAGTTTCAGAAGGTCAAACCAGATAATACCTCGCTGATCCCAGAAAACACAGATCATTCTTCCTTCTTCTTTCCGAAGCGATTTGGCTTTGCTGTCGATTTGGCCTGTGTACCGTGCTTAACATATGATCGTTTACGTTTGGGAATAGACATTCTCGAAATAGATCCATTTTTCATCGCCAGTAACAATTCGATGAAGATATGACTTTCTTTTGTACCTGGCGAGCAACATTTCACAGGTGGTTTTTCGATTTTCTTGCTGTCTTTCGGTTAATTCATGCGGCACCCATCTTCCCACTTTTAAAATCAATCCCATGGGCTTTAAACATTGAGAAATGCATTATTGGGTCACATTTAATTGATCTGCAAGTTGTTCTTGCGTTTGACCATTATCCTCATCGAGTAAAGCTTGCAATTCGGCATCTTCAAACTTTTTCGGTGGTCTTCCAAGTTCTTCGTTTCTCACATCAAAATCGCCACTTTTAAACTTATTGAATCACAGAGCATGCTGGCCGAAAGCTTCCACAAGCATTTGATGAGATTCCAAAGCAGATTTCTTCAATTAGAAACAGAAAATCAATGATGTCAGCATAACGTAGTTTACTTTACTTTACTTTACTTTTAATGGCACAACAGCCCATGGAGGGCCTAGGCCGAGCTTTTTGCATACACTCATGTTGTGCGTGTTATATTTGTGCATGAATGGAAGGGACCTACAGTTTAATGCCGAATCCGAACGGCGAAGTGAAAAGCTTTTCATAGCAATTTTTACTCTTGTAGGTTTGCCATTGCCTGCCAAGAGGTGGCGCCGTGTAGAAAAATTATTTTTTCTACTTTTTGATTTTGCCTGTGCCGAGATTCGAACCCCGGACACTCTGCGTAGTAGTCCAACGCACTACCACTACGCCACAGTGACCACAGCATAACGTAGTTTATAGGCACAAAATTCGACATTTTTACGAGCGAACAAAAAAATGTTTTTGTATGAAACTTGATTGCTTATGAAGTGAATATTGTAGACAGAACTAAATGCGAAGAAATGACGCCAATGATTTGGTTTGACAGAGATTATAGTTTTCCTAGCGACACAGAGATACCATTACCGGTTTCATACTTGTGAGTCCTATTTACATGCATATTTTATGTTATATTATAAAATAAATTGTATTATTTCGGCATGTAGGTCAGAATATATGTAAGCCAGAATTATTGTAAGAATATGATAAGCCACATGATTTCAGAAATTTTGTTTTTGTGGAATGTATTCTATCACTTAAACAACAGCCAAAGATTTCAGCCACGAAACCGATTGCCGCTTACGCATCGTTTATTAGTTACCTTCTTTATGCATACTTCAGACAGTTGCTCAAGGTTTTTGACATATAGTTGGCCCAAGGTTTTCTCTCTGGATTCACTGGATTCTGCATTCAAAATTGATTATTTGTGACCCATTTTAGAAGATATGGACTTAGACAACATTTGGTTCCAACAGAATGGGTGCGCTGTGTTACACAATCGATCTTTTGCGTGGGTTTTGGTGATTTGGCATTAGCCACCACGCAGTTGCGATGTGATTATTTATGGGCAGCCGGGAAAGATAAGTGTTTGTAGCCCTTAAGGACGAAATTTGTGCAGTCATCGGTCAAGAATTTCTCGAAAGAATCGCAAATGTACTGAAAAATTGATTGATCTTCCTTCTTCCAATGGCACAACAGCTCATGGGGGGCCTAGGCCGAGCTTTTCACATCCACTTATTTTGAAAGTGCTATATTTTGGTAGACGAATAGAAGGCACTTACAGTTTTATGCCGAATCCGAACGGTGAAGTGGAAAGCATTTCCTAGACAAGAAGATGTGTATGTACATCAAATTAGCAGACCAAAATATGAACAAAATCATTATGTACTTCAAACTTTTCCATCTCAATTTATAATTTATGAACATTATCAACTTTTTCACAATTTTTCTCCTTTCTTCTTCTCATTTTTCAATGCGAAATATTTCACAACATATTTTCAAGTGCAATATCGATCAAATAGAAAATATAACTTGTTAAATTTTACAAAAATAATGGTTTACATTTCTATTATTGGCATCTTCAGCAACGACAAGGCCACACTAGTTACTGGTTACTTTCACAGGGAAAACCTATTGCTACATGGTGGCAATTCAAATACAAAACAAGATTTTCTCTGTTTTTTTAATGCTTTTTTAGCCAAGTTAAATATTTGGCTTCTGCATTTTCAGTAGTTGTGGTTCTTACACTTTTGCCTAACCCTATGATGTAGCTTCAATAAACTGAAATTGCTCTATTCGCCATTTTGTTTTTTTCTTAGCATGTGCCCCACTTGTACCCATTATTTATAAGCTCCAACTAATTTTTTACCTCCGTTACACTCAATCCCTTACTAGTCCTTCAATTTTTATTTATTTCTTTTTCATATTCAGTTTTTCGGTTTTGGTTGCTTCTATTTTGATTTATTTGTGTCTTTTTCCTGTAAATATTTCAAGTAGACAACGTGTACATATAACAACAACAACAACAACAAATTTAATCCTACTAAGCAGCTTTTTTTTCTTGCTCTTCCTCTTTATATGTATACCTGATGTTGATGATGATGATGATTATGATGATGAGTGGAACTTTTACATGTTTAAGGATATTTATAATACTTCCGTTTTGATACTTTTTTGATAGGTTTTTATGCCTCTTCTTAGTAACTCTTTATGTGTGTATATATTTTTTCTTTTATTTTTTTCTTTCTGAACATTGAATAATGCTTTGTTGTCAATTTACATTGGCTGGCTGGGCTGGGCTGGGCTGGGCTGGCTGGGCTGGCTGTTTGGTTGTTTGACTGTCTTATTGTCAAGGTTCATTTATTCGAATTACTTGACATTTGATAGACTTATGTTGGGGATTAAAACACAATATATGTGTCTGTGTTCATCTATGTTCATGGTGAAAAAGATAAATAAGAGATGAGAAAGAGAACAACGTGGAGTATGAGCAATAATATTATCTATTATTATGAATGTTTCGTGTACGAGTAATAAAGAAATATACTCAGATAAGCTTACTATCTCTTCTAATAGAGTAGTAAATAAAATTAATATTTCAAAATCTATATCACTACATTAATTATCACATAATCAGCTTGATCTTGCAATAATCCCGATTTGTATTGACACATAATGAATTTTACACATTGTAAAAACAATGTATTGCATTTGGCCTAACTATGGTTTGAGGTGATTTAATGTAGTACTTCGTTGAAAAATGTGTAAAATCTATTTTAATCTTTAAAAAAGTTATATGCATTAGTAAATCGAAGATGATATTAAATAATTTCTTTTCTATGTAATAAATAATATCTCAGGAATCTCGTGGCTTCTGAATTAAAATTCTTTTAATGAGGGCAAAGGCTTCTTCCGTGTTTCAGAAACTATTATGAATTTGCTTTTTCTTTGTTTATAATAAGGCAATGATAATAGACTAAGTCTCACCTAAATCAGTTTAGGTGAGTTTAGGTTCAGTGTCAGTGTATAAGTCATATACTATCATATGTTTAAAATTCATTATGTGTCGCCCCATCGTAATCTGTTCTACGCTATCCAAACTCTTGGAAAGTCTAGTTAATTTCTATTTGGTCAAATATCTTGAGCAAAACTAATTGCTTAATGACCGCCAATACGGTTTCCGCTGAAATCATGGCGGTCCTCACCGAGCACTGGTACCATAGTGTCCAGGCCTTCGGTGAGAGCAAGGCGGTTGATCTGGATATTTCAAGGTGTTTGACAGACTGTGGCCTAAAGCACAGGTATTAAACTTGATTGCGCATGGGGTCGGTAGTAACTTCAAACAATGAATCACGAACTCTCTAAGCCGCCGCGCTATCCGTGTTGTGATAGACTGCATTGTTTCGGAAGATCGTGTCGGTAATGCTGGAGTGCTGCAGGGTTCAGTCCTCGCCCATACACTTCTGCTGATCGTCATTAATGACCTTCTGTCATTAACGAAGAATCCCAATTACTCGTTTGCAGATGACAGCTCCATTTCTCATTCATATATGTACCTGTTCAAAACGCCCTAACTCTTTGGAGATTGAGAGGAAAAGGCATGTTATGAATGACTCACTCAGTAATGATCTCCAGTCAATTTCCGAGTGGGTTCTTACGAATAGAGTTGAGTTCAATGCGCGTAAGATCCAATATTGATTATAACTACTTCTACCTCCTTCTTCCTCCCATCTATCAATCTTTGTTCCAATCAACGCAGAGCTCTGCATTCATAGGGGTACCCCATTTGTGTTGCTGTATTAGAAAAAAAAATAAACAAACAAAAATATCTGAAGGGTGATTTTTTAAAATCTTGGTTTTTAAAAATTCAAATTACACAGAAATTTTACATGTCGGCCGAGTCCAATTCTTACATTTTCGTAAAAATAAAGTCTGTTACCATCGGACGGTACCGGTACCTTTCTCCATTGAACGTAACGTTGCGGCCTTCATCGTCTTTGAAGAAGTACGGCGCAATGATGCCGCCTGCCTAGAAACCGCCCCAAACATTGAATTTTTCGGGATGCATTCGTAGCTGCTGAATTGCCTCTGGCTGGTCTTCACTCCAAATATGGCCAAAAATAAGCTCCGTCGCTGAATGGACGTAGCTTGCGAAACACATTTTTCAGAAAGCACGAATTTTGATAATAAATTTCAATAATTTGCAAACGTTGTTCAGGCGTAAATCCATTCATGATGAAATGACAAATCACACTGAGCGTTTTTTACTTTGAAACATGTCAAGAATCACGCGTGAACTGTCAGAAATTTAAACGTCAAAAACCAAGTAGCAAAACAATCAGCCTTTATACTACGAATATGAAGGAAAATTGATTAATGCTCAATTAGTTACTACAAAATAACTTTGATTTTATTAACAGAAAATATAATTAAAATAGATTTTAATGGATTTTTAAACCAAATCTTACACCACCAACAGAAATCTTTATGCATTCAAAAATTCTTTAAAATACTGCGAATGAAGTCTTTGGAAAGTATCTAATATTTTAATACTAACTAAGCAACTTAAAGTTTATAAACTACACGTACGAAAATAAACTTATAGTTTCTAGAGCAAGACAAATATTCTTAATAAATAAAACAACAAACAAAATGGCTGAATGATGCTTGACTTCCGGTGATGTGCATATGAATGTCAGTCGTGCATACCACACGGTAATATTTAATATGCTTCCAGTTTCATGTGCAGCTAATGCACCTCTTTTAAGAGCAGATTAAAAGCAGATAGTGATCGTCGTATGCAAGCTAACAACTCGAATTCAGTTTCGTTTCTTTGGTATACTCTGGTAGTTTTCAGAGTGTAATTATTTGTATATTTTGAAGTGAACTAATTTATAGTATTTGCTGTAATACATAAATTTTCGAATGCATAGTAGGTAAATGAAATGTAAATAAACACCTTAGACTTTTAAATCTTTCCAATTAAACTCATTTTATTTACTTACTAACCGAACTAAAATGTTAGCCATAGAAATTGGTTTTCAATACTCGTATCATTTTTCTATTTCTACTTTGTAGTACTAACCTAATTTTTGTTAAAACGACCCTAAAAATACGCTCAACTTTTTGATGACAAAAAAATATTAGCAAATTATATTATATATAAAATTATTATTAGTAAATTAAAAAATTAAATTTTAATGGTAGGACTTGAATGGAACCTTTTCCAGTCACTTAATCGTTTAAAAAATTTCAACGTCGTCAAAAAAGTTTCGCTGCACAAAAATGGTAATGAAAAAAAATCAATATGGTGGAAAATATTAGTAGAAATGTAATACAAAAGTAGTAGAAAATAGTATTAGGAAAGTAGTATAGGAGTAGCAGAAAATTGTAGTGGAAAAGGGATAAAAACAGTAATAGAAAAGTAGTAAAAAATAGTAGTAGAAACAGTAAGTAGTGGAACAGTAAATTTCAAAAAGATTACTTTGAAAAACATATACTGTATTTTTGTTATTATGTATTTTGACCCACACCCCTCTTATTAGATCGCTTCAAAATTTTTCCTGTAGTATGGCATTGCCAACTAAGTATCTTCCTTGTACTAATAAAACGTTAAGATTCAAGGTAAGTAAGTACCACTTCCACTTTTCCCACAAAACGCAATTGACAAATTATACCTCAATACCAAATCATCGTATTGGGACCACAATTGAAATGTCAAAATAACGGAAAGGTGTCACAACCCCTTTTAAAAACCCAACTTTATTCTTCCTGTAGTATGGCCTTAACAACTAACGTCTTTGTACCAAAACTTAGTACTAGTACTGTAAGAAGTTCTGCCGGTAAGCCTAGAAAGGCATTAGGTTTGTATTGGAAGTGCCACGCCTACTTTTTCAAGCCAACACAAATTTTTCTCATAGAAAGCTAATAACAAATAATAACTTTATACCAAATCTTAGTGCCATACCACAATGGTTCCTACAAACAATCAAAATTCAGATTTTATGAAATATGACACACCCCTTTTTCCCAACCTACCACCAACCAGCCTTAACAACTAATGGCCTTCTACCAAATCTCATTACTGTATTGTAAATATTTAGTTCTGGAGATGTTAAAACTAAAAATATATCATTAGGTTTGTATAAGATGAGCCAAAGCTTTCCCTTATTTCTCCCACAGAAAACTATTGTCACATAATAACTGTTATAGCTCCAATGGTTCCTGAGATATCCTGCATAAAGTGAAAATTCAGAATATATAGAATAAACCACACCTCCTTTTTCAGTCCCACCAACATCTTTCCTGTAGCATGTCCTCAACAACTTACTTACTTACTTTTAATGGCACAACAACCCATGGAGGGCCTAGGCCGTGTTTTTCGCATCCACTCATGTTGTGCGTGTTATATTTGTACATTAATGGAAGGGACCTACAGTTTAATGCCGAATCCGAACGGCGAAGCGAAAAGCTTTTCATAGCAATTTTTACTCTTGTAGGTTTGCCATTGCCTGTCGAGAGGTGGTGCTGTGTAGAAAACTTATTTTTTCTACTTTTTGATTTTGCCTGTGCCGAGATTCGAACCCCGGACACTCTGTGTAGCAGTCCAACGCACTACCACTACACCACAGCGGCCACGGCCTTAACAACTAAGGACTCAGTAATTACTTTACTTTTAATGGCACAACCGCCCATGGAGGGCCTAGGCGGAGCTTTTTGCATCCACTCTTGTTGTGCGTGTTATATTTGTACATGAATGGAAGGGACCTACAGTTTAATGCCGAATCCGAACGGCGAAATGGAAAGCTTTTCATAGCAATTTTTACTCTTGTAGGTTTGCCATTGCCTGCCACGAGGTGATGCCGTGTAGGAAAATTATTTTTTCTTCTTTTTTTTTTTTTTGATTTTGCCTGTGCCGAGATTTGAACCCCGGACACTCTGCGTAGCAGTCCAACGCTTTACCACTACGCCAAAGCGACCTCAGTACTGTACTGTAAATATTTAGTTCTGGAGATGAACATACTAAGAATATTAAAATTAAACGTGTATGAGATGTGCCACGCCCAATTTTTCTAGCCACATTTTTCCCACAGAAAACTATTGACAAATAATAACATCATATCAAATCTTACTATTGTACCACAAATGATTCCTGAGATATTCCACAATGAAAATTTAAGTTATATGGGATGTGTTACGCCCTCTTTTACTTGTGCACATATATTTTTGGGTAGTCAACTAGCATCCTTGTACCAAATCTCAGTTCCGTCTTGTAATTAACTCAGGAGATATACGCAAAAAAGCATTAAGAATGTATTGAAAGGGAAGTGCCACGCCCCATCGACAAATTTTAACTTTGTATACATTCAAACACCTGATCCGTCACTTATATATCAATTTGTGGAAGTTTCATCTTAATCGGAAGAGTGGTCTTTGTGCCAAGTTCGAATGAACGATTCGAATTCTCTCTCTCTCTCAACTAAAACAAGTAGGAAGATATTAACGAAAGCCGAAGCAGCAGAAAGATCCTAACTCGTTCTTGCGCTTGTTACTTACGGGCTTGCAATGCTATAATTTACCACTGGGTATATATGTAATACATAAAAACAACTTCAAATTTACAAGTAATATGTATAGTAAGCGCTGAAGTATAGAAGAAGTTCAGATAAAATAAAATGCACACGTACGTGATAGCAATACGAGTGAAAAAATGATAGTCAGCGACTACACACAAACTGCAACAGCAACAACAATAATCACTATAGCAGCCACAAGTGAAAATTTGTATTTACTACGATTGTGCAAGTAGATAGCGACACATTGACAACAACAATACAATAAAGTAAACAATATCCGTCTTGAATTTTAACATTAAACCACCACATCAGCATCATCACTTACACTAACGATTACATCAGGATAATAACAACAAATATTATATAAATAAATTTACTATACTCACATGTAAATGGAAATGTGCATATACGCGTAACTACTTAGTATAGATAAAAATAACAACAATGTAAAATATAATAGTTTTACAATATAACAATAACAACAAGAGATTTCAAATATTTGCTCTCCAAACTTTTACACATATTTATTTATGGTATTTAAAGTTGAAAAAAGTTTGAAATTTGTTTTGCTTGCAAGCATAACAAACTAAACAAAATCGCGCCCTAAAGCATGCAATGAATTTTTAATAGAAATACTCTCGTAACTTCTTTACACAAACACAACAATGCGCATTTATTTGTTTTCATCATTTTAAATTCAATTTTAAAAGTATATAGCACAAAGGTGCACCCTTTATTTACTTTCTTCTTTTTTTTTTGTTTTTTTGGTGCCGACAAAGCCGTCAGAATTTTGTTATCTACTCTCCGTAGTATGTACGTTTGCATGTATGAATGCGTATGCCGACATATTTGCCCGGAAGGGGTAAGTTATATAACGAAATTTCAGCTGGAATGTCTTTTTTGTTCCATGTGTATAAATAATAGGTCAAAAGTGTAAATAAGTATGTGTGTTCATGTGTGTGTGTGTGTGTGTTTGCGTATCTGAGGGATTGAGTGAAATCAGTTATGGATTTTACCTTTTCAATTTTTTGTTACTTCTGGGCTCTTTAAAGCTTCTTTTTTTTTTTCTTTTTTTGTATAAAAGCTAATAATCCCTTTTTTACTTTTATTTATTTTTATTTCATTCCATTTTGTCTGTGTTTTCATTACATAATGTGTGTATATTTGGTTGTATTTTTTTTCGATACAACTACCCGGGCTTTTACAATGTAACTCAATACTTCAGAGAGATTGATATATTTAATTTATTATGTGTGTGTTTGTGTGTTTAAGCCTATTTAACACATCAAAAGCTTATCATTAAAGAAATTTAGTATTTCTAAATTTTGAAGTAATTTCAAGAAAAGTTAAGTTGTTGTTTCTTTCAACAGGAATAATAAATATTACATATCGCTCATTTTTTCTTTGCAAGACGTATTCTTTACGTGTCGTAAATCAATAATTTAGTTTTTTGTTAAGTATAAGGGGTGAGATCGAAAAAATCGGATAACTTTAAATTGTCCTAGCATTGAAATCCCTTATGCAAATAAAAAAATGTAAACAGTTTTGAAAAGAAAATTTAATTAATTATCAACTTATAATTAAAATTATCAACTAATTTGTTTGTTGTTTTTTACAGAATTCGGACAGCTTTTCCGGTATGCCTGCCATTAGCGCCTTTACTCCCATTTCTGAGACTCTCTTGGCGGCAGCATTCCACTTATTTCTAAAATCTTCCATGGATTGAGCTTCTTTGTTTGTTGCCTATAATGTTCTTTTCACTAGAGCCCAATATCTCTCGATAGGCCGAAGTTCTGGGCAATTTTGTGGGTTGGCGATTTTAGGTACCAATTTGATGTTTTGGTCTTCCAACCATTTAAGGGTTACTTTACTGTAGTGGCAGGAGGCTAGATCAGGCCAAAAGAAAGTAGATACATTGTGCTTTCTAATGAAGGGCAGCAATCTCTTCTGGAGGCACTCCTTCACATAAATTTTCGGCGTTAACAGTGCCACTTGTTACGAAACTTTTACTCCTTAGCCCACAACTACAAATCGCTTGCCATACCAGAAACTTCTTCGGGAACTTGGACTTTTGTTTGTCCTAAATCTTTCCTCAACTCCTCCTCGTTCCTTTGCGGTGTAAAACTCTTGACCAGGCAATTGAGAAAATTTAGACAACACGTATGTTTCATCGTCCATAATACAGCAATCGAATTTTTGGAAAAAATCTGTCTTCAACTTTTTAGATCGGCTCTGGGCTACCAACCAAGTTCTTAGTAGCGTTCCTGTCGGGTACTGATTGCACTTTGTATGTTTTAAGGCCCGCATCTGTTTTGATTTTACGAACTAAAAACTCACTGCAACTCGCTTTCTCCGCCAATTTTCGATTAGACAACGCTGGATTCTTCGCTAAGAGAGCAACGACTTTCTTCGCGTTTTGTGGAGACACGCATTTCCTTCCAGAACCATATTTTCTAGCAATTGTTAAGTCTGTATTAAATTTTTTAACAATCATCGAGACAGTGTTTTGTGCAACTTTCGCCTTATTTGCTATGGTTTCCTGGCTCCACTGCGGATTTTCTCGAACTAATTCAACAACTAAATCGCGTCTTTCCACATCCGATGCCATGACTCAACTGAAAGTTCACAAGTCGAAAAACATGTGATTGTATTTCATCAGAATTTCTCCAACGCAAAGCCTACTGTTTTAATTTGTTCATTCAAATGAAGAGTTTCACAGCAGTGGTCTTTGAAAGTTATCCGATTTTTTCGATCTCACTCCTTATAGTAATAACTGGTATTTAGTGCCTTATCTTGTGTGAAAAATCACAATTTTATGAACTCTTCACGTAAGAGGAGTAATTGTCGTTATCAATTGTATAAAGTGGTACTCTTGATACCCGATTAGCCGGGTTGTAACCGTATTCACGAATAGCCTGGGTTTTCGCGTATTACTCGACGTGGGCGGGATACAAAAAAAACAGCAAAACTAGACAAATTCGTCTACTAAAAATATAAAAAGTGACTTTTAAGTGTTTGAATTAGCTGAATTCAAATATATGTTTAGAATTAAAAAGAAAGAAGATGGAGGTCCGGAAATAACCTTTAACATCACTATAACGTGGCAAATTTACATAAAAGTCAAAATGGCGGACTGGAAATAACCTCTAATGCCACTGTAATGTGGCAAACTTACATATGAAGGTCGGTATTTTTTGATGATCAGAGACTCAGATACTCGATTTGAAATTTTGGAAACTCAAAATGACGAACCGGAAATGACTATTTTCGTTATTAAAAAACATGTAATTTGTTTGGAAGTCTGTAAATTTATGGTAACAGTTTTAAATTTACATGATACTAATTAAATATGTTTAATAAATTTTCAGTTAATTCTGCTTGTGATCGCTGTCCGGGGTTCGAATCTCGGCAAAATCAAAAGTTAAAAAAAAAAATTTTTACACGACACCATCTCTAGGCAGGCATTGGCAAACCTAAAAGAGTAAGAATTGCATATGAAAAAGCTTTGCACTTCACGCCGTTCGGATTCGGCATAAAACTGTAGGTTCCTTCAATTCATGTACAAATATAACACGCACAACATGAGTGGATGCGAAAAGCTCATAGGCGACGTTGATAAACTGAAGTTCATTGTGGTAAAGACGTAACACTTGCAACAACGGCTTTCTGTCTCTTTATCGATGTCCTGTGACTGCATTCCTTCTCTCATTCTCCCTCCTTCTTTCTTCCACCTATCAATCTTCCTTCCTATTAAAAACACAATGCTATACATTCATAGGGGTACACCCTGTGTGTTGAATTTACACAAAAACAAAAGAGTAACATCTCTTCATGGTCGTGGTCAGAGGGGTTAGTCGATTCTAATTCGCCACTAGGGTATTCAATCGATTCACTTATCTCATAGATATCACTATAAAGCAAAAGCTGTAAGGCTTTTAAAGATGAACTTTTCCATTTGCTCTGGTGTTTCTTGCCCATGCTTGATATGTACGGATCTGAAGTTAACAGGAGACGATTGATAAAAGTTTTTTATGGTCGCTGTTCTTGAGTTTTTCCAAGCAAAACATCCGCGATACTTTTTAATGTCAATGTTCTGGGGGTTTTTGTGCGTCTTCCGTCATTTGTCAAGGTCTACCTGAAGCGACCGAAGTTGACGGTTCTTCGAAAAATTTGTTAATATTCTGGGAAAAATGGCACAACTTAATTTTTTTGAGATTTATTAAATTATTTACAACAATAGTTATTGTTGTTTGTAACCATATCACTTTTTTCCCCCCCAAATGCATTATTTATACGATGCGTTTCTTGCCATATTTTTTTTTTTTTTTTTTTTTTTTGTGTATATATTTACAAGTAATTTTTTAAATCAATTTTTGTCAGTGTTTTGAATTGAGAAACACCAATTTACTTCTCCACAATCTCGATCGGGGCATCTAAATTCAATTGAAAAATTATCTCGAATAATTTTGAAAATATCTTGGTATGTGCACATGAAATCCATTGCCCGTGCACTTGAAACAAAAATTATAAGCAATCATATAAAATTTCAGCGCCATTTATGAAAAAATATTTGAATATTTTATATTAACTTTTAAATTCCAAAATAAGGACTGCAGCAAGTTTTTTTTACCAATTTTATATTTTAATATCATGTTCAATAACTCTGCAATGTAAAATAATCTGAAATCTCCCGGGATCATAACTATTATTATTATTAACTTTTGTTAGACTATTGAATTCAAAATTTTACTTGAAATTCTCATATTCAACTGTCTTCAATTCGGACAATAGCTGCATTCAATTTCGGACAATATTCTGCTTAACTTTAAGATTATCGTCGATTTAACCTTTGTGAAATTGGCAGCTTAAAGCAAAAACTATTTCACTCCGCACTATTAAAATATTTGGAGCTTAAAATCGCAGCGCATTTTACTCAAAATAGTTGTGACTGCGAACTGTTGTAAGTTAAAAAGGGCGAAAGCGAGAAACGGGATTTTCTAGCATAGAGTGTAGAAACAGTTATTCTTTGGAATAAAAGATGTAGAAATCTAAAATAATGAAATTCTGTAGTTCTTGCCGATTTTTTTCTATCCAGCATCAGTGTGCGTCTCCGCACAACATGCGCTACTTTTTTACCAAGTAATATCGTAAACGACAAAATATGATTGTCCAAACAAGTTCAACGACACTTGTCATAAAAACTTGATATAATTTTAAATTCATATTCGAGAGTAGCGATACTGATTCACACTGTGACTAAAATGAAACGGTAAACTTAAAGGTTATAAATATCACCTCTCATGCTGTGAATTGGAATTAAAAGATTTTTTACTTACAATATACACCTATCCCCCGATTTACACGGTACTTGTTTTACACGTTTTCGCTTTTACACGGTTTTCCAAATAAGTTTTTTTTTTGTTTTTATCGCACTCTACTAAATGCTACTTTTTTTGTTTTTATCGCACTCTACTAAATGCAACTGTGTTTGAACACGTGCGCTGTGTACACATCTCACGGGGAATCCCGTGCAAGTCAGCTTATGTGCTGACTTGCTGCACATGCATACTGTGTCTGTATTTCTTCGCATAAAATTAAAGTTTTATCTACGGAAAATTGTATTTGAGTGAAAGTCTCACAGTTTCAGAAAGATTTAATTTTCCATATTCGTAAATTACAAGTGAGTGCATAATTTAGATTATTATAAATTAACATAAATTAAAAAAAAATTACATATAGGCTTATAATGTCGAAAGAAGTTAAAAGAAAAGTTATTTCTTTGGAAACTAAAATCGAAATTTTGGATCGCTTACGAAAAGGAGATAGAGTAGTAGATGTTGCAAAATCATATAGCATGAACGAAGCTACAATAAGAACTATTAGAACAAATGAAAACACAATTAGAAAGAATGTTGCAGCTGGCAATACCACGAGTATGGGCACATACTCATACACCAGAAATATCGCAATGGAAAAAATGGAGAAAGCGTTAATGCTTTGGATAGAAGATCAAACACAAAAAAGAGTACCCATTGATACGGCCGCTATGACAAATAAAGCATTACGAATTTACGAAAAAATTGTAGAGCAATTACCATCTTCTTCTTCAACTGAAAAGAAGCCAAATTTTTTGGCAAGTCATGGCTGGTTTGACAGATTTAAAATAAGACATTCTTTACACAGCTTAAAATTAAAAGGTGAACTGGCTTCTGGCGACGTAGATGCAGCCCAAGAATATCCAGCAAATTTTGCAGAAATTATTAACGACAATTCATACACCCCTGAGTCTGACAAATCTGATGAAGAGGAATTAGTACCAGTAACATTCACTGCTAAAGTCATCCGCGAAGGACTCGCTTTGGGAAGAAAGCTGGGTAATCATTTTATACAAAATGACACAAACGTTGAAAGGGCTTTACGATTCCAACGTGATATAAATCGTTGCTTGGCTCAATATGAAGAAGTTTACAAAGATCTTACAAAAAATTCGAAGCAATTGTTAATAACCGATTTTATTACCATCTCTCAGAATGAAAATATTTCTGCTTTAAATATCGAATCGGCACAAATAACTTCGAGTGATGAAAGTGAATTCCAACCTTCGATTCCGAAAAAAGGAATGAGAGTAATTTCTGATAGTGATGAAGGATAATAAAACACCTTTGGTTCTTTTTTTCTATTCTATTTTTTGTTCTTCTGTTTAATGTATTGTAATTAAATAAAAAAACAGTGTTTCCGTAATATATTACATATTTTAACCTGTCAATGCATTTTATTTTTATTTCTGTGTACACCTAAAAATATTGACAAAAATCACAACTGTTAAATAGCAAAATTATGCATTTTCTGCAAGCTTTTCGATTTACACGGTTTTGACTTGAAAATTTTTAATTTTCGATTTACACGTTTTCTTTAGGAACGTATCTACCGTGTAAATCGGGGGATAGGTGTACTAGGAATGTTGGAACAATTTAAAAAATATAAAAGTATAATAATTTAAAAGTGCTCGGATGCACTTATTCTTATATCTTAAATGTTTATTTATTTGCTTTTTAATTTACAATTATTTAGTTTATTATAAGCTGCCTCTGTGTCTCTTTGTATATTTCCCCTTATTTTCATCTCTCTCGCTCTCTCTCTCATTCTACTCACCTTACTTCAATCAGCACACTCATTTAAATTACTCAAGTTTAATCAAAGCAATTACATTTTATGTTCCATGACGCATTCAACAGAATAAGTAAGTAAGCGAAATACAACAAAGTCGAACTTTTATCATACAAAGAAATGATAATGAACCAAACATTTTTATAGCAACAATACACCTACAACATTGACAAAGACAAGAGGAGAAAGAATAATAATATTATACAATATGGAGTCAAAATAAGATCTGTGTGACACTCGGGCACAGATAAAAACTGAAAGTTAATTTAATTTTATGGCCATGTTCTACGTCGCAACTTTTTTCATACCATAAAATGCATGCATACACAAAGATACAAACAGACTTAGTACATTAAACATACCAACATACATACATACGTCCATATGTACTATGTGTATGTGTGTGTATGTATGTTACAACTCAATTAAGTGTGGTTGGTGGTTGACCTGACCGTTTTCTCTCCTCTCACTTTTACGCTTCCACTTTTATGTGCTTTAACAGAACATTTTCGAATTATAATAGAGGGTCAGGTCAGCCAATAGAAGTTCATTTTTCGGCTAGGGCAGAGAGTAAAACATTTGATTTATTTTGATGTGGTAATTTTTGAAGTTAAAAAATATAATATAAAATTCTTGCATAAAATGCTCATAAAGCGAAATGTGGCATTCACTACTAACATACTTAATGTTGAATGAAGTGTCAAATTTTAAAAGTGTGCCTTTGGCATAAGCTCTTATAAACATACATACATATGTATGTGCATACTAGACCTGATTGATTTGTATGGAGAATTTATAAAGTCGAAATGGTCAGTGATTTTTTGGAAGATCTAGAAGAAGACAAATAAAATTTTTTTTTAAATTTATATCTTAAAGTACTATTTGATAGTTTAAAATGTTTTTCAAAGTGAGAAACAGTGAATGCAAATATATTGTTAAAAGTACATATATATATGGTAGAAATAAAAAGCAAAATGAAAATCATATTTAATGTAATAAACAGGCTTAGTGAAGGTAAGGTTTACCATAGAGAGAATAACAACAATGTATACAGAACAGGCTGATCAGGCGATAGTTTCGGAACCAGCTGTAGGCCCTCATCAGTGATATTGATGGTAAGTCTTTCTGTTTCAATAATCCATATAAGTTAGTTACTCATATTCGAAAAGGTAACCGAGAAGTATAAGAATTCTTCAAACATTTCCACTTTACGAAACACATTTGAAATTATGCATATGTAGGGGAGAGGTTCTTAAGTTGCCTCACTTTCTTTCAAAAGCCGATAACCCGGAGTAGAATAGGAATTTTTGGTATGGAAAGATAGAAGTCTCATGGATGGATCACGAACTTTCTAAACGGCCGCTCTATCCGTGATAGACGGTTTTGTTTCGGATAATCTTGCCATTAATGCTGGAGTGCCGTAGTGATAGAGAATCCCATTTACTCGATTGCGGATGACAGCACCATTTCTCATTAACGAAACTGTTCAAAACACCCTAACTCTTTGAAGATTGAGAGGAAAAGACATGCTATGAATGATAAAGAGTTCAATGCGCTTAAGACCCAATGTTGTCTGTTATCTCAAAAACGAGTTTCCCAACATCAAGGTAACCCCTTAGGTATTGCGGAGACAGCAACTATTGATGCTATGGGCATGTCCATCCAATATGATGTTCGTTGGAATAAACACATTTTTGACTTGTCGAAAGAAGCAGCCAGTCACTCCGACTGATTTCCGCATCATCTACACCACCTATATAAAGGGTGAGTTTTTAAGAGCTTGGTTTTTGATAATTCAAAGAAAACGCAGAGTGAATAAAATTTATTTGGATCGATAAATCAATGCCTGCCATTTACTTTTTAAAGATAATTTCACTTAAATGTTGCCCGAGGCCACGATTCAAGTGGTCCATTCTGAAGTTCCAATTTTGGCATACTTTACACACATTTCACGAAAAGCTCGGCCTAGGCCCTCCAAGGGTTGTTGTGCTATTAAAAGTGAAGTAAAGTAAGTTACATACATTTCGGCCGGAATTTCAACAATGACCAATGACGCGTTCAATGCTAGCTTCCAAAGCAGCAAACGTGGTTGACTTATCCCTATAGAGAAGAGACTTAACATAGCCCAACAAAAAATAGTCTAACTGGGACAAATCACACGATCTTGGTGGCCAATTGACTGCACCAAAACTTGAGATTAACTGCTTACCAAACTCGCCTCTCAATTGATGCATGGTTTTGCGTGCAGTGTGGCATGTGGCATGTGGCACCATCCTGTTGGAATCACATGTCGGCCGAGTCCAATTCTTGCATTTTCAGGAAAAAAAACGTCTGTTATCATCGAACCCATTCACCCAAAATTTGACGTTGTGGTAGGTCAACTTCAGTTCTTCTTGCACCAGCTGTATTTTGTGTGGCATTATTCCGAGATCTTAGCGTAAAATCTTCCAGGTGGTCGAATAACACAAACCCAATTGCTGCGATCGGCGCCAGATGGACATGTCGCGATCTTCTTCAACACTGGCGGATACAGCAGCAGGATTGATCACAATGAGCTGAATAAGCCTGCTCTGCGGGTCGACCATAAAATGGACGTAGCTTGCGAAACACATTTTTCACAGAGCCCGAACGACAAACCAAACTGAGCAGTTTTTACTTTGACACATGTCAAGAATCACGTGTGAACTGTCAGAAATATAAACGTCGAAAACCAAGTAGCTAAAAAATCACACTTTCACCAATGCAACTGGAGCTTCTGGATTGTATCCAGCATCGAGCGATAAAGCTAATACGAGACAGTAGAGTTTCCAGCTCTATTGACTCCTTGGATGATCGTCGAAACGTGGCTTGCAGAGAGGCTGTTTTACCGTTACTTTCGCGGTAAATGTTCTGCTTAGTTGCGCAAACTGATGCCGCCAGTTCATGTGTTCACCAAAACTACACGAACAGCAAGCGGAATTCACGCATTCCACGTAGACAAAGTGTTCCACTGCACTACGCATTACAGAGAAAGTTCTTTTATCTGTCTTACCGCGCGTATTTGGAATAAGCGCCCTACAAATATTTTTCCCCCTTGCAATTTTAAATCAAACGCTCATAACTATTTCTCCCTCCTTCTTCCTTCCACCTATGTATCTTACTTTCAATCAACACAATACTCTACATTCATAGGGGTACATCCTGTGTGGTAACAGTACCAAAATATAAAAATCAATTTTTTTTTACGCTTGTTCTCTTCTCTCCTCTTTACCTACTACCATCCATCGGTACATCGTGATACGTCAGTTTAACCCGTATACCGAAAGGGGAAACTATTATTTATTTATTATTTGCCATTGCCTGACAAATGCTTTACTGATACACCTTCTTATAATACTCATTCACTTCATATTGGTAGGAATGTATGAAGTTTATGAATAAGAATTAACCACAGACTTGGTATTAAAATCACTACTGGCAACACTGTGTCACTTACATGCTTATAAACAATGATCAACAACACAATAAAACTTTAACTTTTAATATGCTTAATCAATTCCATAAAGCTTATATAAAAGTACCAATTTTCATTTCTACCTGCTAGAAATTTCGCACTTAATAATATTACGTTTTGATGAAACAAGAAGTATCCACTCACTCAGCATCAACTGTCATCGTGCTGATTTCAATGCCGCTGGTGCGCTTGTGACTTTTCTACAGGGAAATTTCACGTCATTAAAAATTCATGACAAAACTTGGCATATAAAAAGTGAAAGTCAAATATTTTTACATAAAAAGTAAAACAAAAATTGAAGACTTTTCTTTGCAAAAGATCACGTAGTAAATGCAACATACTATAGACCGGTAGGTAGGCTTGTGCTATGGTAAAGCATGTAATTTTTTTGTTTTCTTTCTGAAAATTGCCAGCAAACGAGTCCAAACAGCATGGACACAGCCCACGTAATATAGATACGCTATGAGATTAAAGAAATTGTATGTACACACCTACTTCGTTACTTTGTAGTAGAACGTAGGTATCTCGTGACGCATGAATTGACAAAAAATTAACAGGATGTCACGAAACAGACAGTAGAGTAAGGCACTAACGGACTATAATAACAGCAATGGCAATGGTGACGGCAACGGTAGCGATAACAACCAATGCCATTGCTGTCAATGTTTTTCATCTTCTTCTTCATCACTACCCAAAAATCGTGCATTTATGATGCCTTTTAAGGAGTAAGTACGAAAGTGAGAATACCGGATGAACTAAATTAAGTTTAATCGCGTGGAACAAGGTTCGACAGGATATAACAACAACAACAAATACATATTGTATAAAAAAAAAAACAAATAAGCCAGCATAAAATAAGCATTTTCGCCTTCTATGTAGCCAAATGAAAAAATACGTATAAAAAAAATAAAAGACTCGGGAAGATTCTGCTTAAGAAAGACAGATAAAGGTAAGAAAAAAATCATCTAGAAGGGCCCTTGCTCTGTGATATACCCCAACATTGGTATGTAGTTGGTGGAAAAGGAAGGGAGCCAAAACAAAGTAGCCAGCAATAGCTAAAAACCTGTTTCTACCCTAACCTTGTTGGAAACAAACTAAGCGATTGTCTGGGGCAGCAGAATTTTAGGGGCGCCATAATCCTAAGCTATACCATAGAATTTAACTTTATTTTCTGGAATTATTTACTTAAAGTTTTAACGTTTTCAAAGATAAAAGTTCTAGGAAGAAATTTCAGTTCTACCTGAGTGAAAATTAATGAAAAGATCTAATAATAATATAAAAAAAACCGAATCGGAAATGAGTTCAGTCAAAAATAATAGATAATGGGTGGCGAATGAGTCGTTGCACCCTATGGAGAATTCTCGATATTTGATATTTCTATGAGGATGGGTCAATAAGTCCCCGAAAATTCATATACAAAACACTATTTTCGGCATAAAAAAATATAATGTTTTATTTTACAATATAGTCTCCTTTTCGGAAATAATCCAGTTTCACGAGGCCCTCGAAAATAAGCGTTTGTTTCATCGATAACCTGCCTCTGCATTCGATGCAAATCTCTTACCGCCGAGCCATTTCTTCATGTTTGTAAACAGAAAATAGTCGCAGGAGGCTAAATCTGGAGAATATTCTGGATGAGTGAGCAATTCATAGCCTAGTTCATACAATTTTGAGATTGCGACTGCGGACTTGTGCATTGTCCTAGTGGAAGAGAACTTTTTTCTTAGCCAAATGCGATAGTATTTGCTTCAAATCGGCATCGAATCAATCCAACAGCTTTGCATAATATACGCCGGTGATCGTTTTATACTTTTCGATGTAATCGATGTGAATCACAGCGCGTTACCTTGACAGTGGCACCTTGGCCTTTTTGGGTTCCGATCCGCCTTCTGGTGTTTTATGATGAATCCAGGTTTCGTCCACGGTTACGAAATGGCTCAAAAACTAGTTTGGATTGCGATTGAATATCACCAAGCACTCTTTTGAAGTTGTCAAAGTGAGTAAACGCGGCACACATCTTGCGGACAGCTTTTTCATATACAAATAAATATTAATGCAAAATTAAAATCACTGACCCACGTGATAAGCCTGTAGCCTCTTCTAGTTCGCGTACGTTCACCCGCCGATCGTCCAATATCATACCGTGGTTTTTATCGAGCATTTCTGATGTGATGAACTCAATTTGGCGATCAGAACGTTCCGCTTCACTTGTGCTGATACAAACGCACAGAAATTGAATAAACTAATGGTGGATTGTTACAGTCGATGATGAAGAGTCTCCATTATACTTTTAAAGCTTTTGTTTGGTTTGTGTGATGGTTTTGTTTCACGCAAAAAATAGTATTTTTCCATTTTTATCAAAAAGGCTCTAAAGTCTCTGTTTTAAATAATCAAAACTATTTGACAGATCTGTCTGAACATTTTTTAACAACGCGTTTAAATCAGAAGCAATAACCGAATATGTCACCCAATAAAGTAAATATTGAGTCCGTATGTAGATAAGTATCACTCACATTCACTGAATACAATATCGAGCATCTTGAAATGCTCCTGACAGTCTGTCTCAACACCAACAACAACAACAACGTTGTTAAAATGTAAGAGCAAAAAAAATCAAATTATAGCGGAAATTAAATCCTTTTTTCGAGTGCGCCTTTTTTTCCTTTTTTGTTGAACTGAATTAAAATTTACTTTTTTTCTTGTTTTATTTGAGATTTTTTTCTTCAACTTTTATATTGTTGCATATTTTTGGGAGCGGAAGAAGGTCGTTCCCAAATCAAATATATGTATATGTGAGTGCGAATGTGCGAATAGAACGACTACTTCACTCGTAGCTTCTTAACATTTCTCTTTCAAATTCACATTTATTTAATTTAATTTTTCCTTTCCTTTAATTTTTACTGATTTTATGCTTTGGTGGTCAGAATTAACCAAGTAGAATTTTTAATTATTATGACAAAATATTGCACTAATGAGGGTTACTCTTCCTTTGTTGAAAGCAAATAAGGTTTAATAAGTTTTAAATTAGAGGTTGTTGTTTTTCTTTTTTAGCATTTTTCCTTACAAATTCATCAAGATGTCTGGAGAGATTTTATTTTTGTAATATTTGTATGCTTACAGAGTCCAAAAAAGAGAAGGGAAAGGCTAAAAACATGAGTGATTGCCCCAAAATGGTAAATGCTTCGACATAAACTTCAAATTGAAATTTTCAGAATCTTTTACAAGACTAAAAACGTAATCGATTGAACAGTCATTGTCTTTTCTTTGACAATGATTGAAAGGATTTATCTTTACACTTTTTACTGAATTGGTGCCAATACGATTAATAAAATACAAAACTATTACTGAAATGCTATCTTACAAATGAAAAGTATTGCCAGTCAAAAATTTTTAATGTTAAACTTTTTAAAAGTTTACATTTTGAATGTTAAATTTACGCCGGATAATATCAATTTTATTTTCCATGCAAAACGTAGTACGAATATTCTTAATGTAACTTTAACTTTATAATTTGATATTACAATGTAAAGTGTAGAATGATTAATTTGATAGTTTTAATGTAAATTTAACGCAAAACATATCAGTCTAATGTTTTTTACCGTAAAATCAACGTTTTTTATTTAACACTGAAAATGGCATTAGAAAAATACATATGTATAATATAATTTACTTTATATTGACAAAAAAAAAATCAAAATATTTTCTTCATTTGCTTTTCTTTGCATCTGAAAGGCCCTTACAAGGTATTGCTGCCATCCTGGAGATAACGAAACAATGGTATGATGTGGTCGCTGTGGCGTAGTGGTAGTGCGTTGGACTGCTACGCAGAGAGTCCGGGGTTTGATTCTCGGCACAGGCAAAATCAAAAAGTAGAAAAAATAATTTTTCTACATGGCAACCACCTCTTGGCAGGCAATGGCAAACCTACAAAGAGTAAAAATTGCTATGAAAAGCTTTTCACTTCGCCGTTCGGATTCGGCATTAAACTGTAGGTCCTTTCCATTCATGTACAAATATAACACGCACAACATGAGTGGATGCGAAAAGCTCGGCCTAGGCCCTCCATGGGCTGTTGTGCCATTAAAAGTAAAGTAAAGACAGGTATGATGCGGTGTAGAGGCAGGAATCTTCTCAGAAAACCTAGGTTTTAATCGATCTGTCCACCTCCTTAAATCAGCTAGTGTATTTAAGGCTGAATTGTTAGCAATTAGGGAGGCATTCAGGAAACTAAAGACAAGGTCATACGATTAAAGCAGACATCGCTATACTTTCGAAGAGCAAGGCCGCAATCAGGGCTCTTGATTTGGCCATCAGAACAGCTAATCTGGTGAAACAGTGGAAAGAAAGTCTGACGGATCTAGCCCGATAGCATACCATATTGTTACCCTGATATCATATATCATTCATATATTCATATTCATATACATATCATTCCCAATTACCATTTCACCAATTATACACTTTTTAGCATATTGTTAGAGTTTATCTTTATCGAATTTATGGCATTGTCGCTTCTTGTTACATGAATATCACATAGAACTCAGCCATTAAAATTAACTACTACGATCTCCCTAAACTCTCCAGAAAGTACGTAATCGGAGCTTAGAGCGGCACTCTTCTGTCCTTCGACTCCGCAGGGGTCCTCCGCGGCTGTAGGGTGATCAAGAACAATGACCACTGGGCTAGGTAGGTTCTAGAGGAATACGTTGCTGAGATCAGCAGCAAGCTGAAGCTGATGCCAGCAAAGGACATTCCTTGTCTACCTCGTGATCTCATCTGGTTGCCGGTAATGGAGCTAGAAAGTACAAAAGTGCTGAAATACCTTAAATCACACAACCCGACGGTGCCGATGGATGACTGGACAGTCATTAGGTCAGAATAGCCACAAAAATCAAGTATAGCTTTCGTGTTACAGCTCAACGAAGTACCCCTGCGGAGCCTACACTGAAAAAACCTGACAATAAATTGAGGTTTGGAAAGCCAAACTCAAAATCTTTAAATCGTCCAATAATGACTTGGTGACCTAGAAGTAGTCGACGACGTTAACATCTTGCTGGAAAAGCTGTAATTGGCCGATGAAATCCAATTGACCGATGTTGAAAGTAATCCAAATTAATCTGTAGCTATCGAAATGTGCTGCAGATAGTATGGATATTTTCCTACGCTAGGGAAACATCGATATCGGACTCATACAGGACTCAGAGATCTTGACATCAAGGGGTTCCATGACAATACAAAACCTACAATATATTTTACTCAAAAGCAAATGGTAAGCCTAAGTCGTGCATAATAGTTAAAAAGCATATTAAAGTCTTTCTGTGTTCAAACTTTAGCACGGCTTCGCTCATTTGGCAAACTATTCCTCCAAAATATTAATAAAACATTAGAAATCGAGATAAAAAGCCTACTCATGTAATTGAACCTCACAAAGTGGACATAACTCTTTGAGGTACAGATGCAGAGACTTACATTAATTACGACCTCACGTTTTACCAAAAGACAATTACCTATAAATAGCAACAAATGAGGAATGTAAATGAGGTAGTAAAACCGTGTTTTGCACTAATTATATTTTTCAGATGAAAACAACCACTCAAATAACAACAACAATATATTCGAATGAAATTTTCTTTATGCAACTATGCATACTATACATACATACAAAATAGCTACCTACCTGTAGCTTGTTTAATTTTACTTCAATCAATACATGCTTTCCACTTAAATTCGCTCGATAAAATGAAGCTTAAACTAAAAAATACACTTCCGCAACCACACCAGCACAAACGCATCCAGCAACCAAGTCTCACCAAAACTTTATGTAGGATGTAACATAGTTATAATACCGAACAAAATAAAGCGAAGGAAAAAATTTAAATATTGAAATAACTGACAGAGCTAAATACTGCAAACAGGTCAAAATCATTTCAAATCAATATGGTACCGGAATACAAGTGCCCAACCACCCCAGGCAGATGCGACCTAGTTATGTATGTACATATGTATATAAAAACTTATTGAAATACACAGCTACCCTACTTGCAGGTTCCTTTTATACAAAACACAGGACAGCAGAAAATACAAAAAAAAACAAACAAATCTAAACTAAATAAGTGAAACATATCCCATGCTACTTTTCCACTTTGTGTTCGTTTAAAAATATGTTAAACCAATACAGCATCCTGCAGGAGCAACATTACACAAATAAAACGTGTGTAGCATTAGGATATACAATATATAATATTTGCTACCTGTTGGAAGTTCTTCAATTGCCAAAAGTGAGCAGCAGAACAAGTATTTCTGTAGAACAAAAAGGCATGCGCTGGAAAGTCTACAAAACGTTTGCAGAGAGCTAGAGAGAGAGAGAGAGAGAGAGAGAGATGGCGGGGAAATTTCTCTCAAACTAACTCAGTAAAGGAAATTTACCATTTACAGTTTGTAACAATTTCTGTTACTGTAATGGTATGTACGCGTTTGCTTACCTTTCTTCACTATGTAGATATGTAAATATGTATGTGTGTGCTTGTGTGTGTGTGTGTGTGTGTGTGTGTGTGTGTGTGTGTGTCCATGTATGTATATTATTAATGCGTGCTGCTCACAGTCTGCCAGCATAGAGGATGCACATTAATTATTAACACCATGTACTCGTATATACATTTTCCGTTTTTCTTTTTTTTTTTTGGTTTTTTCGTTTTATTTAATTTTTAAGATAACATTGATTAAAAATACAGTGCATATACAAAAACAAAAACCAAAAATAAACACAGAAGGAGAACTCCAGTAGGTGAACATGTCAAGGTACAAGGATATATATAATCTGTACTTGTACCTTGTACGTGCAAATTTTATTAATTTAACCAACATTCACACTTTCACAACCAAATACATAGACCTGCTTGTATATGTGCTATGTATATAGTAATTATTTAAGTATATGTAAGCAAATTTGTAATGTGGTAATGAACGTTTTGCTATATATTTTTTTACTTTAAACGTTTATAACAATTATCGAAATTTCTATTAATATTCTATCAACATTTTTATTCTTATAATTTGAAAATAAAATACTCTGTAGCCATTATAATGATTAGTAACCTCTTCATGCTTGCTAATACAATTCCAATAGCATTCCTGCATGCGGGCCCATTCACATTATGATTACTAATAGCTTTGCTTTGGGCCATATTCTAAATGCTGAAATATCTGATTTGGGTGATTTCAACGCTATGAAAACGTCGGTGCTATTGATGCTGGAAATTAAAGTTTATTCATTGAATTATTAACATTTCTTTTCTTTGCGTTTTTTCTTAGAAGGGATAGCTCATAAATCCTTCTGATATCGAAAAGTTACAAGGTCTAGGTATGCACTGGTATACCTATGCAAATACTGGCAGCGAAAGGATGACCCAATAGACCACCAAAGACACGGAGTAGCAATAACAATTGGCATGCAACTAAGGAGCGTCAAAAGATTAACAACCCAGAGATGAGACACAAAGAGAGGCGAGGCAACCTGTATGACGTTGGCCGACAAAATCGAAATTTAAAAAGAAAAAATCGTTTGGAGTTCGTAAGGAGGTGAATTAACGTAATCAAATAAAAAATGGCGATATAGAACTAAAATCAAACACGCGTGTAGGTTTAGGTTTTTTTTAAAGGTCAGGATTAATATTTTAAATAATTTTTTATATTTTTCCTATGGGACTAATCACTGTGTGGTGTGTAGGACAACTTCATGCTCAGTATTTGACACTTTTTTATTATTTAACCGTAGACCTCGTAACGATGGAAACTGACTTCGTTTCACCTTCCATCAATCCTCCATCGATTGTAGGTTCTGGTTTCTTTTTGAAGCCAGTATTAATATTTTAAATATTTTTTTTTTATATTTTGCCTATGAGGCTAATCACTGTGTGTAGGACAACTTCATGCTCAGTATTGGACTGTTTTTTATTAATTAACCGTAGACCTCGTATTATAACATTTTGACTTCGTTTCACCTCCTAATAATTCTCCATAAATTGAATGTGTGGTTTTTTTCCTGAAGTCAAGATTAATTTCATGTCGGTCAATATCATGCTTAATATATGATGGATAGATAATAACTGACTTCGTTTCACCTCCTTACGAACTCCAAACGATTCCATCTTTTTAAATCGCAATATCTCGATTTTGTCGGCCAACGTCATATAGGTGGCGAAAAGTAAGGAGGGAGAAGAAGAGACGTTTTTTTTTTGTTAACCCTCTAAATCCTAGCAAGCCTTTAGACAGCCGTCACTAAGTCGAGTGTAATAACCACCAATACATTGGCCTGGAGGCACACTTTATCATATCGTGATGTAGTGAACTCCCCAAAAATCGTGATGTAGTGGTAGTGCGTTGGACTGCTACACAGAGTGTCCGGGGTTCGAATCTCAGCACAGGCAAAATCAAAAAGTAGAAAAAATAATTTTTCTACACGGCACCACCTCTTGGCAGGCAATGGCAAACCTACAAGAGTAAAAATTGCCTATGAAAAGCTTTTCACTTCGCCGTTCGGATTCGGCTTTAAACTGTAGGTCCCTTTTATTCATGTACAAATATCACACGCACAACATGAGTGGATGCGAAAAGTTCGGCCTAGGCCCTCCATGGGCTGTTGTGCCATTAAAAGTAAAGGTAAGAAAAATTTAATATATAAATTGAGTTTGAGAATTTTGACTAAAAAAACAAAAACAAATAAATAAAATACTTCCAGTGATACTAATGGTATATATAACGGTATAGTCTATGACTTCTTAGCTAAGAATAGGAGCATTTAATATTAAATGTTTAATCATTCAAAAAAATTGCTAACAGTCTCAAACAACGACAATTGTTTTAAGGGATCGCGACTTCCCGACTTCATAAACGTCACGCAAATTAATTTTTTAAGAGAACTTTTTTTTTGAGAACATCTTAGTGCTTTTTACATCGATGTTTAACTATTATAATTTTTTTTCTCATTGTTGAAATTTACATTTTAATTAAATTTAAAAACAAAAAAAAAGTTAAGGAAAAATAAGAATACATTTATGTGTGTTTATGTGTTTCGCCGCCAGAGGGCGGGTGATAATGGATGGATGTGAAGAAGGCCGAGAACCTGACCTACGAGTGCAGGACAGTTCCTCAAGCACTCAGGCTATGTAGGCCATTGTACTCAAGGCCTAGGAAAAGAAGAAGGGCTGACAGCAAGTAACGGGTTAGAGAAAAAGAGGGAAAAAGTTGAAAAGGGTGTTATAGGGGGACTATGTTCTCTTCCGCAAATTTTTCGGATTCTCTCACAAATCTCAGAAGATCGCAAAAGGGGAAGGAGTGAACTTTGTCCATTCCAGTGACATCGAAACCCAAAGGCGGGACATGTGCAGAGAAAATGCTCTGTGCTGTCCACCTCCTCCAGACAAGATGTGCGGGTCGGGTCCTCGGTGATGCCGATGGTGGTCATACTTATGTTGGCGCCGGGTGATAATAGGATACTTTTATATGGCAGCTATGAGAAAAAAAAATCATTAAATTACATTTAAATTTGGGCATATTATTGTCAATGCGAAGTAAATTGTGCTCAAAAAGAAATATAATTTATTTTTTGAGCAGTTAATTAAAAATTAATCAAAAAATTAGCTTTGATTATTTGTTAAAAGAAAACGAATTGAGCGAGGATTTTAATTTTTTGTTGACTACAAATTATTTAGTATGACAGTAATATCAATGAAAATCACCATGCCCGAGAGATGAATAGGAAATTTGTCGTAAATTGTAATTATGCAACTTCCCAATTACTCATACGCCGGAATAACCCCACCATTCTATTTTTTCCTACTCTTGCATTGTGTTTACATTTTTTATATTGTATGTGCTCGCCTCTAAATTTCGCTCATTTCAAACATGCTCACTGGCAACGGTATCATTACCGCATCCACATTTCGAAATGACCCGCTCACATTGATAGCATTAAAATAAATAGTACTTATTGCCAACGCGTACACTTTCAGGGAAAATGTGGTCGTACGTATATAGCTCAAGCTATGACAGCACAAACATTCAGCTCACTAGGATGGATACGTTGGTGGGTAGTCTGTGCGTTGTGGCACAAACTGCGGTTGCACCACCAGTGTCAAGGTGTAAATTAATCGGTGTGCATGTTTCGGGACACGAGCTTTTAATAATTTTGTGATTGGATCTTCATTAATAACAACAAATAGATGTCAAAACTTACCAGCATAAATTCCTAAACCACTTTGCTGCCCCCAAGGATGCCCCGAAGGATCAGCAGACAAGAGATTAACATCGCTGCCCTGAGCCCAACCTTCTTGCAGTTGTACAGCTGAATGATAGTAAATTATGGACCAGAACTACCATAGAATATATTCATTTCGTGTTAAACTAATAGTATTCTACAATATTCACATGTTAAAAATGGCAACTCTGAGAACCAATACGTCGGATATACGATATCAGTTATTTTCAATTCTATAACTAATACCTGTTCTGTCCAAATGTAATACCAAAGTCTGTTGTAAGTGTGGCCAATTCCGGTTTGGCTAGAATATTTATTGTATACCATTCGGAGCGATATAAATGTGTCTTGCGATAGCGTGATATCACACGCCGCTGCCGATCCAATACGACATTTGTATTGAAGGTATTCATACCACTTACATCGCACTCCTTGCTTGCATTATTTGCACAATATTTCTTCTCCAATGCATTAAGCACAACATATAAACTGTGACTGCGTGCTGCACATGATAACTCGGTGAGAAAGTAATGCGTATTTGGTACATCAGAAGGTGTTATACCCAATGCGGGAACGGAAAAAGGCGGCATGTTTCGTTCTTTAAATATGCGCATTGAGAAAATACTATTGTAAAAATTGTATTATACTTTTACTTACTTTTAATGGCACAACAGCCCATGGAGGGCCTAGGCCGAGCTTTTCGCATCCACTCATGTTGTGCGGGTTATATTTGTACATGAATGGAAGGGACCTACAGTTTAATGCCGAATCCGAACGGCGAAGTGAAAAGCTTTTCATAGCAATTTTTACTCTTGTAGGTTTGCCATTGCCTGCCAAGAGGTGGTGCCGTGTAGAAAAATTATTTTTTCTACTTTTTGATTTTGCCTGTGCCGAGATTCGAACCCCGGACACTCTGTGCAGCAGTCCAACGCACTACCACTACGCCACAGCGACCACTAAAAAAAAAAAAATTGTATTATGCATTTCAAAATACTTCGTACATAAGTGACTAATACTAATAAATGATGACTAATGTTTTACGGTTTAAGTTAATTATCAATCAGATTAATCGAAAGTGGCTCGCCACCAGGGCCCTATTTCATCGGCCACTTTGCACTTAACAAATTTGCAACCTTTCAAATTGTCAGAATTTTCCATTTCACAAAAATTGTAAATTGTGCAAATGGCCGTTTCACCAAAACGAGGTTTTACAAAGTTCAAAGTTTTTAATTGCAAAGTGAAATTGTTGATGATTTGGAAAGTTCCTTGATGTTCTTCTATCACTCTGCATATTTATTTGGATAGTTTCCATATTTTTAGTAAATTATGCAAAGAGAAATTTGTCTAAAATTGTGTCGGGCAATTTTGATTTTCTTATTCACATGTGAATACTTATGTCCTCATTCTCTGCCGACGCAATGCGGTCACACGTAAACTATAAACTTCTTCGTGTAGCTTACCAACTATTGACGAACAATGGAATTCGAGCGAAGTTTGAGAGCAATTTCGTCAACGAAAATCATGTTGGTTGACTTTCAGCATTAATGTAAGCAAGAGCACAATTTTTTAAAACAAATAACAATAGCAGCGTTGTCGCTCTCTCAGATTCATATACAAGCATGCATGTTTATGTATTGGTTTGCCCGACACTGGTCTAAAATCTTTCATTTGGAAAGGTTGTTTGAAAAAGTTGATAACGAAACCCGAGTTAGAACAAATTATAGATTATGCTCCATACACATTGACCACTGCGGCTACAGGATCACATCTCACAAATTATAAAAAACTTTACTTTACTTTTAATGGCACAACAGCCCATGGAGGGCCTAGGCCGTGCTTTTCGCATCCAATCATGTTGTGCGTGTTATATTTGTACATGAATGGAAGGGACCTACAGTTTAATGCCGAATCCGAACGGTGAAGTGAAAAGCTTCTCATAGCAATTTTTACTGTTGTAGGTTTGCCATTGCCTGCCAAGAGGTGGTGCCGGGTAGAAAAATTATCTTTTCTACTTTTTGATTTTGCCTCTGCCGAGATTCGAGCCCCGGACACTCTGCGTAGCAGTCCAACGCACTACACTACGCCACAGCGACCACAATTATAAAAAACACAGACGATTATTTTGGCGTAAACACGACAACTTTGAACACCGATCACAATTGCGGCTGTCGCCAATATAAATCTACATATTTCTAATTTGACAAGCAACAAGAGGAAGAAAAAGAGAGAGATTGAGGAGAACTGCTTGCGTTTGTGCTGCTGCTGTCGCTTTCATTGTAATCAAGTAACCGAACACACGGTGACAGTTGAAGCCGACGGCAATTCGTGGTCAAGTGCTCGTGTAGCTGTTGTCGTCAATGTGTTTGGACCATTACTCGAAAATTGTGGAACTATTGAGCAATTCCGATTAACAAATGTTGAAATCGAGTACATGCTAAATCGAATTAGAGGCAAAATACTATAGGATGAAAAAATTAAGTAATAAATCCTTTGGAGCAACTGCTAACTGTTTTGTAGTGGGATGGGAAGCGGAGCATTATATCACAGTGTCGATAATATGCATGGAGTGAGCAAGGCAACTGTATACCGAGTTGTTCACCGTGTTACAGCAGCATTAGTTGGGGTAATTACTTCACGACACTGTTCGCTGGCTTATAATGCTTCGATAATGCTAAACAGTTTGTGAGACAAGGCGGATTTCCTCAGGTGACTGGGTGTACCTATTGAATACAATTTATAAGAGGCACATTTTACCATCATTTTACTATCAGTGTTAAAATGATGCAGAAAGCAATAAGAAATAAATTAATTATTAATAGGGCTAACTAAAATATGAAACGAAAAAGTATCGAAATATTTTTTTATTTATGAACTAAAAACTCATGAAACATGAATGATAAATATTAGTGTTGGGCAGAATCGATACTTAAAGTACGATTCTGCACTCGATTCTTAATAGAATCGACAATAATCGGTTGTAGTAAGTATCGATTTTAAGTACTCAAAAGTACTCAGTATTTAGAATCAAATAAATACTTTTACTCAGTATCAAAACAAATCGAATCGATACATCTCTTTATTTGATTTCAAGCCATTAAAAGTCTGTTTAAAATGTTCCATATTATTTTATTAAAATTGAAAGTAAAGTTACAACATCGAATTCAGTAAAATATAAAAAAAACGTCAAAGCACCCAGTAGCTTACCCGTCCAACTGTAGCCATTTGTTGGCATTTGTTCAGGGTAATGAAGTGAAATAATATTGCCCTTCTCACTTTGCCACCCACACACTTGTTATTGTAATATTGTGGCGATTAGCAGCAAAGTGGCGAAAATAAATTGTACACTTACGCGTACAATGGCAAACATAGGATGACCTGGGGATAACAGACGCTAACTTCTCTCTACACTGATGGACTCTGTGGTGTCGGACATCCGTCCGAAACTAAGCCGTCCGAAGGCTTAGTGCATTAAGGATATCCTATGCTTTCCAAACAATATCATAAGAGCGATATGTGTCATTGCTGGAAAGAAGCCCATAGATTTACCTGCGACAATCAGAGCTAAAGAGATTCTTCAAAAAAGCAGGAGAAAGCCCCATTGGATACAAAAAATGGAGGGGTGCAAACGATCCATCGCGGAGTGGCAACAGCGCTGTGAGTGATAATGAAAAGTTGATGAACATTTGTTCCAATTCCCATCATAGCGGATTGGTATCACAAGAAGTACGATGAAGTTAACTTTTATGCTTTAGTTTGGAAGAAGAAAACCACAAGAGTTATTTTGCATTTGTAATCTTTAATCCTAAATTCCTTAAGCATATCGCTTGAGATTTCTTCAAGTGTCAAATATATTATTAGTTTCTTACTTACGAGTAATTTCCGAAGCTTTTTGTTAATTGCCACACCAACTCTTTGTCTTGTTATAAGTACTTAAATAACACTTTAATATACTCCTAATGACAAACTCATACATATTTACCATACATTGTAGCAAGAGTCAGCATTTACTACATGTTTATTAATTTGTTCCAAAACAAATAAGTAATTTAACATAATGTCAAAGTAGTTTTATCTTTATTTATGCATATATTAAATTATCTTAATAGAAGATATGATGACAACTCAAAATTTTAACACATATTATGAGTACGTTTTTAAAACTGCTGATAATATGGAAAAATGGGCTGTAGCAAAGACTAATGGTGTTAGAAATTTTAAGTGTTATATGTAATTAAAAATTAATAAACGAAATTAAAAAGATTTAATACCTGCTTTCACTATATAAATTATACACTACCGTTTAACAATCTCTTTTCATTACGAGCAATCAATCATTGTATTGAACAGGACAATTAAATTGACTAAACAAAAAAGGTTCTTTAACATAAACCAAGCTACTGTGAAAAGGAAACAAAAGTTAGGTCAACGTTTTAACAGGACTTTGTTAATCAGCGACGAGTTCAATATATAAAATTTATGTCAGTGTTGCGCACATTTTCAATTCCCATAACAAGAAAATGTTACTTGCGCGACGTCGACACACGCATACTATAAACTTCTTCGCGTGGCTTTCGATCATGCGCGTTCGGCTGTTCTCATTTCGGCGAAGCAAATCAAATCTGTTGCTGTTCACAACTTAATGAAGCTAGAGAAAGAGAGAACTTCGTGTTTCTCTGCTTCCCTCAAAGCGCAATATGTGATAATATCTGTATGCCCATCACTGATTTATATACAGGGTTCGCCATCTTTTATGTCGGTATGTGAATACTGAATAACTTTCAAGAAAAAACAACCAATTTCCAACATCAATCAAGTAACCACCGTTATTCACGAAACCAAAATGTGTCCTCTTTGCTACGTTTTCCTTCCTTTTTCGAGCATCTCGGGCGGTATAGCGAAGATTTCGTCACGAATGTTTGCCTTGAGCTTGTCAATGGTTTAAGGCTTGCCGTACACTTTGCTTTTCAAATAGGGAATTTTCGTTGCAGAAATCAGGTTCAGTGTCAACCATTCGAGCGACTGTTTGGCCGTATTCCAAGCGAAGTGGACAGTCTCTCGGTAATATTCTTTGAATCAATTGCACTTTATATGGAAACAAATGCAAATCATCCTTCACAATGCGCCGCAAGGTGGTTCACTGACGTCAAAATGCTGAGCGCGGAGACGATACGACACATGTGGGTTCTCGGCAACACTCTCTCTTACCGCTTCAACCAGTTCATTGGAACGTCTTTAGCGTTGATGAACGGCTTGTCGACGATCTCCCACTGTCCCGTGCTCAACAAAATTCGACACCAAACGACGAATAGTCTCATCGTTGTCAGACGGTGCTTGTTGGCCAGGCTACGATATTTTCGACGATATGCACATTGAGTTAACATAACTGACCGACTATTTTCAATGTACAGCGTCAATATGACAGCGCGTTGTTTCGGTGTGAAGCGATTCATGCTTAAAGTTGTACTGAATTGTCTTGTTTACTCAAGTCAATCGGTTGATAAATGTTAAAATTATTCAATGTTTACATACCGTCATAAAAGATAGCACACCCTGTATCTACATATCTAACTAAGAAAGTTACCGTTCGATGATAACAGACTTTTTTTCGCCCAAAATGCAAGAATTGGGCTCGGCCAACAAGTGGTTCCAACAGGACGGTGCATCAATTAAGAGGCGAATTTGGTGAGCAGTTGATCTCACGTTTTGGTGCAGTCAATTGGTCACCAAGATCGTGTGATTTGACCCCGTTAGACTATTTTTTGTGGGGCTATGTTAAGTCTCTTGTCTATAGGGACAAGCCAAACACGATTGCTGCTTTGGAAGCCAACATTGAGCGCGCAATTGTTGATTGGTGAGATTCCGGCCGAAATGTGTGAAAAAGTGTGCCAAAATTGGACCGCTTGAAACGTAGCCGCGGGCAACATTTAAATTTAATTATCTTTAAAAAGCAAATGGCAGGAAATGATTTATCACCTTTGAAACGCCGCCCGACTATGATGAGATCT
This sequence comes from Palloptera scutellata, assembly GCA_958295655.1. Classification (NCBI taxonomy): domain Eukaryota; kingdom Metazoa; phylum Arthropoda; class Insecta; order Diptera; family Pallopteridae; genus Palloptera; species Palloptera scutellata. Next base: position 95,019,883 of record OY282449.1, on the reverse strand, counting down.
TAACAACCATCTCTCTTAGTCTTGAAAAGGAGAAGTTTGTTTTCGCAACATAGTTGCATTTCCAAAATTTCTTAAAAATCACCTTTCGTATTAGCAATGCCATGACAAACAATACAGGAACGTTTGACTTTTAGAAATGTTACATTTTTGGTAAATTTCGATAACAAATAGCAAAATACACTTTGTCAATACTATTTTTAAAGAACGACAAATAATGCGTTCATATTTTCATGAATTATGAATTATTTATGAAAAGAAGTCAAACTCCCATTTATCGTGAAACATTTTTTTTTTCAGCGCTTGTGTTAGAAAATTGCGATCTTGCTTACATGAATGCTGAAAGTCAACTAACATGATTTACGTTGGCATAATTGCTCTCAAACTTCTCCCTAATTCCATTGTTCGTCAATAGTTCGTAAGCTACACGAAGAAGTTTATAGGTGTATATGTGACAGCATTACGTCGACAGAGAATGAGGACATATTCACATGTGAATAGGGAGATCAAAATTGCTCGACACTGCATTAAAGCTATTTAATTTGGTTAGTTTGTTGGTTTGATTAGAGACAGTGTTTCTCAGTACACCATTTTTTTTTTTTTTAATGAATGAAAAATCTCTTTGTCACAAAGTCGTTAGTTTATGTGGTGCCTTTGTTCTGATGTGAGCTCGTTGTCTGAAATCCATAAGTACTCTCTCTTCTCTTTATTTCTTTAATAACACAACAACCAAAGGAGAGTTTACGATTTATGTTGTGCGAGTTATATATGTCGAATCCGAACGGAAAAAAAGCTCAGTTTAGAAAAGCTCAGTTGAGAAAAAAAATTTTAATGAACATGACGGCAATAATCCTGCCACTGAGGAATCTGCTCCGGAAACCCTAATCACTGACGGAGTTGTAGTACCGCCTCCCGACTATGAGGAGATCTTAACAACCATCGCTCGGCTCAAAAACAATATGGCTGCAGGTGCAGATGGCTGCTTAGTCTTGTAAAGGAGAAGTTTGTTTTCGCAACATACTCGTAGTTGTGAATTACGATTGAGTAGCCAGACGATACTTCGCAGTTTAAGACCTACAGCATTGCGCTTCGTGAATATGTGCGTTTTCAATGTGAGACGTCTAACCAGATGCATTCCTAGGTACTTCGCATTGTTTGCTTAAAGTATTTGTATTGCGTTTAATTGCACAGGTGAGCAAGTATTGCGCCATGTTCTGAATGTTACTTGCACCGACTTGGTGTCATTCGCCACAATTTTCCAGTTCTAAAGTTACAAGGATATATTGTTTAAAGTTTTTGGAGTTTGGAGTTTGGGTGAGGTAGTGAGCTTTATATAAAAAGATGGATTTATTCCTAATCCTGACGAACCACCCATGGAAATATTAGATGAAGTATCCGAGTCCTTAGCTCAGCAATATCAACTAGATTTACCGATATCTCTATTGACAAAAAACGAAGTACGGTCAATTATAAACAAATTGAAACCTGCGAAGGCTCCAGGATATGATCTGATTCCAGGAAATTTTTTTAAGGAACTATCAGCGCTAGAAATAACCTTCCTAACCCAACTCTACAATGCTGTGTTGACAACTACTTAGCTTTGTCCCACCACCCACCACAGTGGAAGGTTGCACGAATAAAAATGATCCAAAAACCTGGTAAAAATTCTGTAGTTGCAAAGTCATACCGCCTCATAAGTCTGCTACCAGTCCCTTCCAAAGTCTTGGAAACGTTGTTTATGAGGTTGAGATATTTAAGTAAAATGTATGTGGATCTATAAATTAAAATTTATTTAATCTGAATAACGACAAAAATGCCTACAATACTGCAAATAATATTAAAAAAATATATACATATATAGATTAAGAAATGAATGTCAGAAAATACAGCAGGCATAGTAACATAAACCAATTTTCATTGACATCATTCATTGACTTATTTTAACTTTTCAATGAAATAATGAAAATATGTGGGAGCTGAAAAAAAAATGCGACACTGGCTTAATAGCAAATTACAGTTACGTGTTATCATCCGTCACCGGAATCTAAGCAACAGTTGGGCACTATTTCCGTTGCAATGATTGCCATCCTGCTGTTTGTATTTCAATTTTTCGCAATCGTTTACTTCGTCCTACTGCACGCTTCTTCTTTGCTTTTGAAATGTTTGTTCTTCATTTTTTTTTTATTGCCAATTTCACAGTATGTCCCTATGTATTTGGTCACGTAAATACAATTTGTGAACACGAGTAACACAATTTTTCTTTGCCCCACTCTAAAATCGTGGGAAAAAAGCATAGTTATAACTGAATAAGCTATGACACTCACAAAGAATTTTTATGGTGGCAAATTTCAAGAGCGATTTAATGTTATGCATTAATATATAAGTATGTACACACACACATTGGCGTATCCAGGGGGCGAATAGGCACTATGGGGTCTGCCTCACCCCCGTCCGCAGTCCCCTTACAAATGGCAAAAAAAATAAAAAAATTGTATAACCTAGACATTAAGTGAATTCAAAACAAGAACTGTTAAAAACACCAACAAATTTCAGAATAAACAAAAAATGTTAAAATAAGAAAATATTAAAAGAAAATTCGGGCTTAACTTTATTCTATCATTTTTAAAATGCTTTATTCATTAAAAGTGCAAACTGTCAGTTTTATAGTATATGCTGAATGCTAGTCATTACAGCTAAAATGTTTTGCTGTGAAATACCGGCCTTGACCCTCCATGGGCTATTGTGCCATTAAAAAAAAAGAGTGAAATACTGATCTGTAATATACTTATGTATAAAGCTTATTGTTTTCCATAAAATTGGGTTATAAGCTTTTATCAGCATTGAAACTGAGTACTAGTATTTTCAGGAATGCTAGAAATATACTTGCTTTATACTTTGAAAAACAGCTCGCAAATGCCTCGTATGCCACGTACACCTCGTAAGTTTCCACTGATCTCTTTCTCCATATAAAATAAGTTTGCGTGTTGCTCGCAATCAACTCTTTTCTCTCTCTCCCTCACTCTTTCTTTTAATGAAGACCACTACTAACCAACAAAAAGTAACAAAAAAAAAAAATTTCATGCTTCAGTGGGACGCCCTACAGCAGTTTACTTCTTCAGAACGTTTACGTTTTGGATTTTCAATTTAGGTTTAGTAAACTTGTAAAAACCAGAGTCTATCGCGGACATTACAAGCGTGGCCGAAGGTACCATTTTTTTAACGATGTGCTGATTTATGCAAACGATAAGACTTTTATAGTTCATTTTGATGACTCTCTGATCCCAGGTGTGCTACATCTGGATTAACTTCATTTTAATCGTTTGCAACGCCCTCTGCAAAATCATCATCTTTATCAAAATATTCATACTAAAAGCATTTGAATTTACCATATATGCTACATCAGTATACAGGGTTAGGCGATGCAGTGTTACCAACTGCACTCCGGTATATCCAGCAACGCGATATTGCCAACTATGTCAAATTCATACCAATGACACCTGTTTATATTGTTTACAAGCTATCACAAGCATATGCGTCTAAGTTTTATAGCACAAAAGTTATTCGAAATTGTATTCAAACGTAATACATAGTGTGATTGTGTTATATCTGAGTGGAAAATCACAACCAGCTATTGTTCGTCAGCTCAGGCATCTCAAAGTGAATAAAATGTTCGTGTATCGCACCATACCAAAAAAACAGCAACATCACCTAAAATGGTTCGAAAAGTGAATTCTCGACTTGAACGAAATCCAAGTCGTAGTGGTAATCAATTGGCCAAAGAACTGAAAATATCTCAGCGAAGCAATCGACGCATATTTCAAAATGAGCTCAAGGTAAAGGCTTACAAGTTCCAAAAGGCACATGATCATACACCAAAGCAAAAAAAAGTTTCACTCGAAAGAGCAAAGGAGTGGTTATGCACGACCGTGGCGAATTTCCAAACATTGTGTTCTCTTATTGAGCAGTTCATAAACCCTCAAAATGATCGTGTTTACTTAACTCTTACGAAAATTTGAGCCTACGAACGGCCACCCGAAGTGATTTGTCATCTCAAGTAATGGTATGGGCAGCTGTTGCCGACGATCGACGCTGTGCAATCGTTTTCATCGAGCCTGGTGTCTAAATCAATGCAACTTATTATCGGGAAAATGTTTTGAAAGTTGCTTTAAAACCTAGGACACGCAAACATTTCGCTCGTGCTCCATGGGCGTTCCAACAACACTCGGCACCGTCTCATAACGCTCGTGTGAACCAAGAATGGTTAAAAGTCATGTTCCATACTTCATTTCGTCCACACAATGGCTTACAAATTCGTCAGATGTAAATCCGATGGACTATTCCATCTGGACCATTTTGGAGAGAGCAAGGTTAGGACTAAAAAATATTCCAGTATGGATGCGCTGAAGAAAGCCATTGTACGGGAATGCGCCAAAATACCACAAGATCATATTCATGCAGCATGCAACTCATTTTTTAACCGTTTGAATAGGCCATAGTCAATGCAAAAGGTGGCCACATCGAGCTAAAGTGAATGAATTCTAAAATTTTTATTATTTCCACATATTTTTGTAATTTTAATCAATAAAAAATAATTTCACACTAACAAATATGGTCGTTTAAATCATCATCATCATTATCATCATTTAAAAAAAAATAATCATCAAAATATTCAGGTTGTATGATATCAATAGGTGTACAATTTTCCACTTGCCTGTCTGAGAACTCGCGAATGTGATGAGGTTGACTAGAAGCTTGGCAAATCTTACCTATGTTTTGTTGTGCTGATGCGATTCTTTCCATGGAGGAAAGATTTTCAGGAGAATTTTCAATTAATGTGAAAATGCGGCCACCTCAATGACAGCGTGATATTGTATATTTTGAGGGCCTTTGTCGGGACTCAATGAGATGAATGTTGATGGCATTATTGGCTCTTATGAACTCATTTGTCATTCTTACTGTCTCTCCGCATTAATCTTGACGAGTTGCTTGCGAAGTCCACACTCGCGATCTCTTGATGCTGGCTTTTGGTTTTTTTTTTCACGATAGCAGAATCTGAATTTAGTTGAGCCTCCATTTTTCGACGAAGTCTACATTCTCACTGTCTCTCAGCCGCAGTTTTTGCTGGAGATTTTATCGTAACACAATCGACATTTGTTTGTGCCTCGGAAACTTTTTTTTTAGTCTATATGTACTCTCTTATTCTTGAAGTTTGAAATATCAAATTTTATTAGAAACTAGTGGGCAGCGCCCTCTATCAATCGAGTATGATTCATACTCAGCGCCTTCTATCAATCAAGTTTGATTCATACTCGTGGATATACTATACATTTGTATGTGGATGTGCTGCCCATCATTTGTGTGTGTATATTAAAATGCCTCCTCATTTTTTTCATACTTGATTGATAGAGGTCGCGTTCCCACCATTTCAGTAAATATTTTCGCTGCGACGATCATCTTTTAACCCCCCGTAAATAAATATAAAAACGATTCTTAAGAAATAAACTTCCATAAACTACAAAAACTTATATAATATATTTGGAATCATAGGGGCTGACAGGTTCAGATTCAAATAATGTTCAAGAAAAGCGAACGTTTTTTCAAATATGTAATATATATTAATAAAATAGTTTTTGGTTATTCACATATGTATGTACCATTTTGCACATACTTATGTCGCATTTAATAAGTTTTATCTTAAAAAAAATTATCCTTTAGTCGAACAAATAATATTATACAAATATCTTCTAAATTGTATCTTTCGGAAACAATATGATTTTTAGTCCAGTCTATACTCACTTGTGACACTGGAAATGCTAAGATCACTTTTAAGGCTTCAAACAATAAATGTAGCTCGCTTTTATAATGCTCCCAACATTCTAAAATATTCTGTCCTTTCGGAACTCTACCAAATATTTTATATACTTCAATCCCTTTCGCGATTCAATTATTTGTACTTTGGTGGCTTTCGTTTAAATTTCTCTTGAAAAATATTTGAACTCAAAACCGTTAAGAACCCCAGGGTTCACTTTCAGAGATAGAATTTTGGGTTTGGGTACGGGTTCAGAGTTTGGTTTGAAATTTAAACTCATACATACATTTGATATATATTTCATCGTACATTATGTATGATTAAGTAGAAAAATTTCGTATTCGTTTCACGTTCCAAAATCTAAATTTGATTTCGTTAATGTTAATTGAATGAAAGAAGAAAGAGAAAATAGCCTCATAGCGAAAACAAAAATGGATTGAATACAGAGATAAGTTTTTCTGTTCTAAAGCATTTAAAACATATTTGAGATAAACAATAAAAGAAATGGATTAGCTTTAGGAGATAGGAGGTTGAAGAACTGGGAACATAGAACTTATTTCTATCTGTATTGTTAGGTGATTCTATAAAGACTTAATTTCGGCCAAAATGGAGAAACGTGGTTGAAGATTAGAGGTACATAAAAATTGTAGCTTTGTTTTTTAAAATAAAGTAACGTATGCTTCGAACTTTAAAAGTAGGGGAGGGGAGGGCGGGGGTTGATGGAGTCAACGTAACGCCTACCTATTTACATATGTACATATGTATGCACTCGTACATACAATGTTATTACAAGTTAAATAGTATACTAAAAAAAATTATGGTTTTTTTTTACTTTTTCTAAATTTGTAAATCAGCCACCCCTCCCCGCATACCCAGACCCGCCACTGCATACCACACATGTACATAAATATGTATGTATGTATGTATTTATATTGCATGCACTCTGATGCACATATGCAAATGTGATCAAATCTCATAAGGTTTAGAAGCAGTGTCGCCATTTTTGCGGAAGTGATGAATTTGAGTGTTTCAAAAACTTTTCACGAATTGGGTATTTCATTTTTGTTTTACTGGTGTGGCTTGCCTTTTTTTTGGATTTCCACCCTGACCTCCATGCCTGCTTGTTGATATTAAAAGGAAATTACAAAAAAATTTGTTACCGTTCAAGTGATAATTGCTTGGACACGATTTTTTGTACATATACGATTACCTACTAAAACGGAAATTGACCCAAAAAATATTGTAAGTAAAACGGAAGTTATGTTAGGACTATAAACTAAATATTTATTTCCGTTAAAAGTTCAAGGTTATTAAGTTTTTATATTTACATTAACAAATAAAGCAGAAAAATAGTTACAGGGAATATGTAAACAATAAGAAGTGTATATTATTTATATTCCTTTTACCAAAAAAAACCTTTTCAACGTCTGTATTCGAATTCGACATATTGTAACATGGTCACTGAGTATCTAAGACAAACTAATCAAACCGGAAACAAGAAGAAAAGTCACCATTGGATCATTGGCAATTTTATCTATTCCGTTTTTTTATGTTTACTTCTTTAGAATCGTTTTTATATTTACGAGGGGGTAAAAGATGATCGTCGCAACGAACATTGTCACGGAAATGATGGGCAGCACATATACTACTGTGGGCAAAAGTTAGTAAGACTTTGTTCATAATTTCAAATTTTTTTATTCATTCTTCCAAATCTATTTCGTCCCCTTCAAAGTAATCCCCCCGGCCCCAATACACTTGTGCCAACGTTTTTTCCAATTCTCGAAACAGTTGTTAAAGTCAATTTCCGAAATAGCCTTCAATGCTCTTAGCGATTCATGTTTAATGTCTTCAATTGACTCAAAACGGTGTCCACGAAGCGGTTTTTTGAGTTTAGAAAATAGCCAAAAGTCACACGTGCTGGTGCTAAGTCAGGCGATTAGGGTGGTAGGGTGGTTGCGGAACGATATCAGTCGCATTTTTGGCAAAATGGTCTCGTAAAACCAATGCAGTGTGAGTGTGATTTTGGAACCAATCGTGCATTCACTCTTCTTAGGCCCAAATGATGTTTTAAAATGGTTTCCACTGATCCTTCCGATATTCCAACGATGCCAGTAAGGTCCCTGACTGTTAATCGTCGATTCTCGATTCTCGAGCACCAATTCTTTGATTTTATTGACCAGACGTGTTGATCATCAGTTGATGTTGATGGCCGTCCTGGACGTGGTTCGTCGTCAACGCGTTCTCGACCATCTTTGAACAATTTGTACCAATCAAAAACACTTGCTCGCGACATACAATTATCACCGAAAGCCTTAGGGCTTTTGCAACATTCTGAACGTTTCGGCACCAGAAATTTGATTCCGCACACAAAATTTAATGGAACTTCTTTGTTGAATAATTTCACTCATTGTGAAAATCGCCGAATGCACTTTTTGTGCAGAAACTTCCGAAAGACAAGCGTATACTAAACACTAATGATTATTTTGATGTGACATTTGGATGCACAGATGTCACCGACAGTCATACCAACCTTAAAAAAATAATATTTTGATGAATGGGTTTCCGCGCGAAATTTAAATTAAAAAGTCTTACTACTTTTTGCCCACAGTAGTACATCCACATGTATCCACTAGTATGAATCAAACTTAACTTAATTGATAGAAAGCGCTGAGTATGAATCATACATGATTGATAGAGGGCTCTGCCCATCAGTTTTTAATAAAATTGTACATTTCAAACAAAAATGGTTAGAAATTTCTAGAGCTGAAAGAATGAGAACAAACGCGAGGCACAAAAAATTGCGATTGTGTTACGATAAAATTTCTACCAAAAACTGCGGCTGAGAGACAGTGAGAATGTAGACTTCGTCGAAAAATGAACGTCCAGCTAAATTCAGATTATGCTATCGTGAAAAAGAAAACAAAAACCAGCACCGAGAGATCGCGAGAGTGTAGACTTCGCAAGCAACTGGGCTTATGGAGTAATGTATAGCTGGGATGACCAATACTGACCGCATGAATTTAAATAGATCTAAGTCGACGCAAATACTTTGGAGTAAATTCATCAACTGCTGCAATTCTTTGCCACCTCATGTTCCATACTCATTAACGACGGCAGCCTGTCAAAATATAGAAACACACGTTCTTATGAAGTCAAGTATTTTGGCGACGACACAATAACGTGATCACCGACCACAATTGTGGCTGTCGCTAATTTAAATTGATTTCTAATTTACCAAACAACAAGGGGAAGAAGAAGAGAGAGAGTGAACTACTTGCGTCTGCTGTCGCTTTCATTGCGATTAAGTAGCAGATTATACGGCGACAATTGAAGCCAACGGCATTTTGTAGCCATGTGTCCGTACTCCAACTCGTTCCTGATCTAATTCAATCGTTTATATACTTCAATGTACTGAATTCATGATGCAGTGATAGCTGATCTTTGTCGTCGCGTTATACGCCGCAATTCTGTTACCATACCTTCACTGCGAAAGCATTTGTTCTTGACCCACGCTGGGTATTGAATACATCATTCATTTTAAATGGAATTTTTATTGTGCATAATTATTGGCTGCCATTCTCTTGAGACTGTAAAGACAAACGCCTTTTTGAGTTTAATACGAAATGTTTTTTTTCGAATTTGTAGCAATGATTTTTCTATTGATTTATTAAAGACTAACGAAACAACAATAACCTATTCAGGAATTCACATAAGTAGTTAGTTTTTTAAGTAAAATGCCATAAATTTTCAATCAAATGAATATCAGGTGGAATTCAAAAAAACAAACAGTAAGGATTCTGCATCGTCTGGTACGTGTAAATCAATCTTTTTGTGACTTTTTTATTTTGATAAAGTAAAACTTTCATACCTACTGTCGCCACAAAGGCGATGTGGGGGGTGTTGCACCCATTAAAACATCCTCCTCTTTCTTTCGGGACTTACTTCCAACCTGGAACCGCTTTCGCATTACTTCAGGGTGGAGTCTGTCTATGTCCTTATCGGACTATCATCGTTGTACCTGTGTCTAGGTCCCTCTTCTTTTTCCGCGGATTAGATTGACTATCCATCTACCACCATTTTCGGCGCTCCACCGTTCCTGCCACTGTCGCAAGGTCTGCGACTTAACATCGAGCACTACCGTTTGCATATGACGTTCCTCCTTTTTTAGCTTCCATAGCTTTTTCCATTGCTCAGCTTGTAGATCGAGTGGCACTATGCCGCTGCTCACCAGTACCGCGGCCTCCGATACTGAGCGGTACGCAAAGACTTCCAGGAGGGCTACAGTTCGCTGTACCGACACTAAAGCCATCCTTTTGTTTTCCGCTCGCAATGCGTTAGCCCACAATTCATATCTATATATGATAGAAGGATTGAGATTGTTAGCATAATTCTTGCGAGCAAACCCATTATTTTTCCTGCTTTGGTTGCTGCGTATATTATCTGGGCCCAATATGGCAGATAGTTAACCATCATCTGTGTTTTTAAGGTCCCTAGACTAACCTGCACTTAAACTTCTACCGTAAAGTGCTGCTTTGTAATAAGAAGTAGTTGCGTTTTTTTCTTTTTGCGATAAACTATAACGATATTATCACTATACCACTGCGGCTATAAAGATAAATTAACTGATTTCATTATTTAGGGCAGCTCTAAAATGTCAAGTATTCAACAGTTTATTACGTGACGTCGTCGTCGACAAGTTGAATTTGCACAAAGCAAAGTAACATACATAATAGACGCTTCTTTGCAAAAATACCAATTTATCAAATACAAAATGTTCATAACAATAACCGTGCTTATATAGAGGCAGCAGAAACATCAGAATTGGTTATTTCCAAATATATTTAAAACAGTTTATTGTTCAATCCCATTCAATTAAGTTTAAGCCAAAATGTGGAGCAAACAAGTGTTTGCAATGCTTTTGTCAAGCGTCTTCCAATCGGTAATAAAATCTGAGGTACATGATAAAAAAATTCAATAACTATAGGTAGTTATTAAAATGTTAACATTATTATACCTATTCTCTAGATAACGCAACCACACGATCCCTATTACATTGCGGGAGTCGTTGAATTTCCAGCATTAAGCCGTAATTACGAACCAGAAGATACACGTGATCGCATTAAGCAATTTCGTCAGCTTATAGAATCGTCAGAAATACATCCTGATATTATAGTATTTCCAGAGAATGTACTCAATAATCGTACATATCCAGTAATTGTTCCGTATCCAAAAGATACCATTGTACCATGCGGCTCAAGTGTACCCGCCTTTGATTATATAATCTCCGAAATTTCTTGTTATGCTCGTTCACTACAAATTTACCTGCTCATCAATGTAATAGAAGTCAAAAATTGCACCACGCCTGTAACGACAAAGAATTGTCCTGTTTACAATACAAATGTAGTATTTGATCGAGGTGGAACGGTCATCTCCCGATATCGTAAATACAATTTAATTGGTGCTGAATGGCAATACTTCAACTATACTGAACAGCCGGAAGATGATGCAACATTCGCCACAGACTTTAATGTTACATTTGGACATTTCACGCGTATGGATTTATTGTATTTTCGACCGGCAAAGGCTCTAATAGAGAAGGGTATTGCCGATTTTTTACATCCGAGTAAATGGCAATCAGAGTTGCCCTTCATGACCGGTAAGCAGTGAAGTTATGATGATAATTTTATTGCACTGTAAAGTAAACATGTTCGGATTAAGTATGGAATAAAATATCCGGCAAATGACTCTGATCACAGAAAGATGTGGCCCTATCTTACCAATGATAAGTTCAATCTCGGCCTTGAGCTCAGGAATCGTTATTCGCAAAGACCTGGGATTTCACAAAACTGCAAAGAATGAAATCGCATGATCTTGGTGGCCAGTTGACATCGGAATTTCTGGAGATGATTCGGACTGGAAACCGTTGCTCGAATAAAATGATTGTTTCATGTGCGGTGTGGCAGGTGGCGCCATATTTCGTCCAGTTGAGGCGACAAGAACTCAGTTATCATGTTCCTGTAACGAATGCCATTAACAGTCACTGCATTTTCGGCCTCATTTTCACAATGAAAACGCATTGTTCCTTTTTGTAATGCTCCATTTTTAATAATCGGAACAATCGTTGACGACAGGTGTTAAATATCAGAGCTGCCGCTTACACAGAAAAAAAATGATCCATACCCAGTTCTCAGTGAATATCAAAAATGTGTTTATTAAAACCTGGTAACCTACCCCACCCATATCTAGGAGGGGGCTGGGAAACTTGTTTGTGAGATAACATGGGTCTTACCCGCATTGAACTCAACTCTATTCTTGAGACTCCACTCGGAGATTGACTGGAGATCTTTATTGACTGACTCATTCATAACGTGCCTTTTCTTACTTGCGGCACTCCCTGCGGCACTCCAGCATTGATAGTACGATCTTCCGAAACAATGCAGTTTATTACAACTTTCGAACTTTCTAAGCGCCCAAGCGCCCGCTTAGAAAGTTCGTGATTCATCGTGTAAAGTTACTCCCGACCCCATGCGAAATCGGTTTTGACACCAGTGCTTTATACCACACCTTGTCAAATGCCTTTGAAATATCGAAAGCAACCCCCTTGGTAAGACAATTGACCAAGTGAAAGTTAACTAAACTTTCCATGACTTTGGATAGCGTAGAACAGATTGCGATGGGGCGATCGTTCGCAAGGTCTTTAGTCTTGCTTTTTTAAGGAACTGGTTGGATTTTGGCAACTTTCCAATAAGACGGAAATACACCAAGCTTTGCAAGAACTCTTTTAACTACTCGAGCGTATCTCAGGCATAGCACAATATACTGATTCTATAAAGGGCAGTGGTTGATCGCTAGCTAGTAGAGAAGAATTATCTGCGAAAATGGTTGCTAAAAGGTTCGCTTTATCAACCGAGCTAGTGACGATCACCTGTAAAAAGAGTTAATTGCCGAAGTCGTTTGGTTCTTTACTCTCTTTGCAAATGACTTAAAGTTTTTACCACCCCTATGGAATTGTAAGACTTTGCGCCTCCTTTCATTTCTTTCCTGTTTACGTAACTTTTCAGTATTGGCATTCTTATTAGATTGCCAGTTCCTGAAGTCGACCTCTTTGGACCTGACTGCTGATCTGCAAGTCTCATGAAACCATGAATTGTCTTTACATTTGACACTAATCATTTTATTAGGAATGAAAGACCGCATTCCTAATGAAATTATTTATTCTACCAATTTCGAATTAAAATTTTCAAAAAAGTTATTGAGACTATTTAAATTTGCCTTTCCGTAAAACCACACTAATTACTTTGGAGCTATCGTCAAAAGGTTGCGGATTCGAGAACATGGAAAGGATGTTAAAATAGTACAGTGATCCGGGTTTGCAAGAGCTCAGCAAATAGCTCGACATATAGGCCTTCGGGTGTTGTGTGACTAAAGTGGCACAACCAATCCGAATTGTGAACATTGAAGTCAATCACGATTTCACTGCATGGATATGATTCAATAGAAGCGATCGAATCTAACTTGTGAAAAGTAAAATCCCTATCAGAATTCGGGCTTCTGTAAAGAAAACCGAAATGCCGCAAATGAGACTGGATGCTAAATTTAACCCACATGGAGCTAAACTCAGCATCCGTATATAAAGTTGTTGCTGGCACTGGTACGCGACATCCTTATTAATAAAAAGAGCAAAACCCCTGTGGGGATAAAACAATGGTACCGGCCGATACCCTGGCACGTGAAAATCCAAGAGATCTGCACTCTCATATACCTAAGTCTGATCTAGTGTCACTACATAATGTTTATGGAGGTTTATAAATGCATATACAGAGAAGAAATTTGATCTAAGTCCGCGAATATTGCAAAAAGCTAGACTCGAATTTCCCAACATTTATAAGCCTAGACAAAATTAAAACAAGACAAGAGGCAGCGAATGCAATCCTAGGACACCGATAAAGATTCCAGCCATTGTGGTAAGTGTTATGCCTTTACCACAATGAACTACAATTTATTAACGCCGACTATGACCGCATGTAGCGCCAACGAAAGGAATATGAAAGGAGAAGGAAAAGATATCAACAGCAATGCGATTCTGCTGACTGTGGGTGATGTTTTGTTGTTATTATTGGGTTATTGTTGTTAACACATGTAATGCCTGCGATAGACTCTGGTTTTTACAAGATTTCTAAACCTAACCTGAAAACCCAAATTGCAAACTTTCTGAAGAAGTAAGCTGTTGTTATTACTTTACTTTACTTTTAATGGCACAACAGCCCATGGAGGAACTAGACCAAGCTCTTCGCATCCACTCATGTTGTGCGTGTTATATTTATACATGAATTGAAGGGACCTACAGTTTAATGTCGAATCCGAACGGCGAAGTGAAAAGCTTTTCATAGCAATTTTTACTCTTGTAGGTTTGCCATTGCCTGTCAAGAGGTGGTGCCGAGTAGAAATTTTCAAGTTTTTGGTTTTGCCTGTGCCGAGATTCGAACCCCGGACTCTCTGCGTAGCAGTCCGACGCACTACTACTACACCACAGCAACCACAAGCTTTTGTTATAATGTTACCAAATTGGAGTGCAAGCCCTTCTTTCTACTACTTTTAATGGCACAACGGCCCATGGAGAGCCTAGGCCGAGCTTTCGGAGTACAAGTCCAATTAAATCAATTAAGCGTCTCAGGCTGGAAGGTTCTAGGTTGGCGATGTTAAGGGACTTTTTCACCATTGAAGCTCACGGTTGCAGCCAAATTTGAATCCATTTCAATAGTATTTTCTTATTGCTGCCATACAATCATTTTTTACTTAATCGTATAGCTCGCTTTAAGGAATATTATTTTTTAAATACCTTCTAATTGAGCCGTCAGTACCGGAAATCGCACAACATTTGTATAATTAATTGTTTTTTTTTTTTTGAATGACAATTTGGGTTTTTAGGTTAGGTTTAGAAATCTTGTGTTGTGCTATTAAAAGAAGAAAGAAGTATTGATCCTGAGTAAGTACCCTTTTCATTCCATATGATAAACTCCATTCTCGAGAGATAAAGTCAAAAATTGTAGCATAGTGTTGTGATAGTGGTTAATTCTTTTTTATTGAGTTGCCATAGTCATGATTGTAGGGTGGCATTAGCGCCTATGAATATATACTATAAACCCAACTACAACAAGTATTTTCAAACAGATTTTTTTTCACAGCCATGCAACTTCATCAATCCTGGGCTCAAGCAAATAATGTTAACCTACTCGTTGCCGGCACGAATGATCCACTTAATGGTCGCACTGGCACCGGAATTTATGCTGGACAATATGGTGCATTAATCGCCTCAATGACAACAGATGATTCAAAAAAAAAATTATATTTAAGCGTTTTACCCAAAAAAGGTTATGAAATCAACACAAACAATAATAACAATAAGAAAAGAACATCATTAGCCTCAATCGAAAACCAACAAGTGAATGCGGATGCAAATGCAGAACAATTCACAAATCGCATAACTGGCATCAAATTAGGACGTGACAATGACATCGATTTGTATACCACACTTCCGCTTAATGATTACGACGGCAACGAAATACAACGTCAAATCTGCCATAACGATTTATGTTGCAATTTCCATATTAAACGTACCAGCATCTCGCCGCAATCACCCGTGGAGGAGGGTATTGCATATGAACATTACTACTATCGGCTTGCAGCATTCAAAGGTATGGGTACATTCCTAAATACCGAACTGGATGATGTGGCAGTGTGCGCTTTGTTCGCATGCACTGGTGATCATTTGTACATGTGTGCACGAATTTTCCCTGAAACCACAATGGTGGAGAATCGTTTCACATTCGATTTTATTCAAATTAGCGGAAATTTTTCTCAACGTTCGAAAAATGTGATTTTACCAACAAGTGTCGATAGTATGCTAATGCCATTGCCTATAAATGCATTTGAATTGAAATTGAAGCAGCAATTGAGGTACGAAATATGTATGTATTTACTACTGCATATAAGCATGGCATGTTGCAGAATGCTGGTCGAAGGTTTACCATTCTTATAACATTTAAAATTATGCATTATTCAGAGATTGCTTTAAATTGATTTTGTTCAAAATTCCACCAGCTTCACTCGTATTCCAAACCATTCATATCCAGTTTTTTGTTGATTTAGAATCTGTTTTCTTTTATAAAATACTTATGTAAATTTTATTTCTTCTTAGCAACGTTTCTTTAGTAACCTACACCCTTCTTCAACCCCAAGCAGACTTACTTACATTCGGTATATACGTGAATTATTTTCTGGACGACACCAAATACGATCATCATCAGAAGGGAGCTGCAAACAGCATAAGCATACATAAAATGTTGTGGATATTAATGTTTACAATGCTTTCAGGGATTTATACAAGAAAACTTAGTTTTAATTAAGATTTCATTTCGCTCATTTATTGATTTATTGATATATTTATGCTTCTAGAACTTTTATTAATGTCATACATACATATACATAATTATACATGAACTGTGAAATTTTTAAATGAAGTCATCTACTCTTATGATAACATAAATAAAATTCGCATAATAAAGAAAAAAAATTAGTGGCTTTGTTATTCCGCAACAGCCATTGCTTCTTTTGCATTCGTGTCCGATTGTACTTTCGCAGCATCTACTTCATTTGCTGGAATAGCTTTTGCTTCAGCAGTTTCAAGAGCAGCCTCTGCTGCAGCAGCAGCAGCTTCCTTGGCCTTTTCAAATTTATTAACCTCTGTAAATAAGATTATTTTGAAGTTTTCTTTTTTGTTTCAATTAAATAAACTTACGAAATTTGCTTAAGTCAGCGCCTAATAAACGCAAAATATGCACTGTCTCATTGCTATCAACATAAGCACGCAAGCTAGAAGAACCACGCCAACCAACCACATACATTGTAAATCTATCATCAACATATTTTAAAATGCAGCTACCGATACCTTTAGAGAAGATGTATAAAAAATAAACGCTTTCAACGAATATCTTTACACAACATACCCAACTGCTTGCAGCGATCCTGTGTAGCTTCTTTCAGTTCCGTTGTCGATGGTGGCTTTGTGGGATCTGTGCAATTTAGCAATAAAATCAAATCATCCCTTTCGATTTTAATGCGCCGATTTTCACCCATAAATGCATTTGTCGTCTGTAGACCTTCTTGTGCCAAACGGAACGGATGTGATGTATGGCGATTTTCGCATCGCACAAACGTTTTTACACCTGTATTTATGATTTTAATAGTATGCTCATTTAGTAATACCAAATCACGTATTTTCTCTGAGCAATAATAGATATTTTTCTTTTTGTCTGTAATACAGCGAGTAAGTAAGCAAAGCTTATTCAAAGATTCATCGAGATCATAGAATTGATTTAATTCATCCCAATCTGTATCGTTATCCTTAAAGAATACATAGGGATCCTCTTTGTAGCCATTTAAACGTCTACGTTTACGTTGTGGTCCCCAAGGTACAGTTTTTTCTTCAATAGGTTCACCATTTTCATTAAGTTTTGGCTCACTTTTCCCTTTTTTCTCCAGCAAATCTTTAACATCATTCTTTTCAAAGGGCAACTGGTGTTTCTTTTCAATTACTGCAACAAAGAAACCACCAGAATTTTGAAGATGTGGCAAAACGCGTAGACTGAAATTAAAGTAATTTAATTCAATTTATTTTTCTAGAGTTACTCTGTAGACTCTGTAGACCGGGGAAAAGGAGTAGAGATTTTTACAAGTTTGTAAGAATTATTGTGTGCAAGCTTAATAGAAATCACGCTTTTTCTCAGAGCTTGTTAGCAATTATTAACTCTTTTGTAACGATCTGCTCTGTAATACAATTTTAATTGCATATACTGACCATTTATCCAATCCAATCTTTTCGACTTCATCCTTCGGTAAAGGAAACATATTCGGACGTATGATAGTATGATACTTTTCGGGTACTTCATCGAAACTAGTGTAAATCTCATCAACGTCTTTGGAAGCCAGTTTCCATGAGGTCATGCCGGGATTATACTTCAATCCAGGCACGAAATGTGCGGCATCAACAATTTCCAAAGCACCTTTAGAATCGGCAATGATACGCTGAAGCACCGCTTCATTTTCGATCGGATTCAATGAACAAGTGGAATATACAAGGCGTCC
The DNA here is from genome assembly GCA_958295655.1 of Palloptera scutellata. Lineage (NCBI taxonomy): Eukaryota > Metazoa > Arthropoda > Insecta > Diptera > Pallopteridae > Palloptera > Palloptera scutellata. The sequence continues at coordinate 95,001,933 of OY282449.1, read as the reverse complement.
ACCGACTGCCAACATTTCAGCGCCACGACGAGTAATGCGATATTGAATGCTAAAGCAAATAATCATCATAAATTACTATACCTAAACAATTAAAGTAGCAATTACCCATGCAAATTGTATGCCTGACCCAAATTCCACTTTGCCCATATATCAGGATTTTTACGCAAGGTGCCATCACCAGAGCATGGTACATCACATAGAATTTTATCGAATTTTAATATCGATTTTGAACCATCAATTTCTGTTTTCTACAAACCAATAAACATGTACATTTTAATAAATTTTTTATTATTTTTTAATTTAATTACTTACCAGCAGATTTGGAAAGAAACTACTATCGTGATTCGTTACCACAAAACAAGGTGAATTCAAACGTTTCGCCTGATGCACCAACATATAACAACGATTGTTGTCGACATCATTGGCCAACACAAACCCGGGTGGAATTCTATATTGTTCAGGGGCAGCATGTAATGCCTCAATTAGTTGTGCCGTTTTCGAGCCAGGAGCAGCACACATATCGAGCACTTTATCAGTTGGTTTTACATTTAGCACCAATGGAGGAATCATAGAAACTGCCTCTTGACGACTTATACTACCGGCATTAGTTTCGACGATCAGAAAATTATGCAAACGATGCAGCGGCTCCGAACGACGTATATCCTTACGTGTCAACTGCAGCTGATATGCCAAACCATTTGGATACCATGGCAGGCACAGTGGACGTTCGACTTCTTCTTTTGCAACGCCACGTAACTCTGCGACAGCTTCAACATAATTGGCAAACAGCTCCGTTTCGATTATGTTCAGTAGCGCCTTGGCCTCATCTTTGAAACCGGTTACGCGAAATGTAACAGGCAAATTGTCACGTATGTTGGTTAGAAAAACTTCCCATTCCGCGTCATTAGCACAAATATTTTGTGTATGATAATACTTGATAAAGGCCGCATTCTCACGTTTGATTTCCTCATAAGGTTCGGAACGACGATCTGGTTGTGGACCTCTGGCCTATAATTGCAAACAATTGTACTGCAGGGAAATTCCAATTGGGATTGTATTACTCACATCTTGGCGCCTCTGGCGTTTCTTTTCAGCGAAGGGATTAGTTTTTCTACCGCGTCCCATTGTTGTTTTGTTTGTTTATTCAAAACTGAAAGGTTTTTAATCAACTTTAGTTAATTCCAGCAACAGCCCCAAAATACCGACACAAAAAGGAAAACAATTGAGAATGACAACACGTGCAACATTTTTTATTTTGTAATACAATAACAGAGTTACATTTTCGTTAAGAAAAAGAGTACTGATTTGGGTCAACTCTATTCTGTGCAATGTTTTGAGCATATTGAGCATGTTTCATACGTTACCACTTATAGATTCCAAATTATTTATGAGCTCGCTAATTTAAGGTCAATGTTGAGTAAGTATAACGACGCTGACGGACCAATATGACAGTTGACTCGTCAACTTGTATTAATAAAACCTTAAGATTCAGTCTGTTTCCAAGAGCGCCGTCAATGTATACAGTTTTCACAAAATATTACTTGTATTGTCATCTCTTCCTTGAATAACTTCCTTGAATAACTTTGTGAAAACCCATTTTATGATTGAGCGTTTAAATCGTTTTTGAGGCGACGTTTCAATTATTACCAACTAAAAATTCTATCCGCCAACAATATGATTTCGGGTGTAGGCTAAAGCTAAGGTTAGGCTGCATGTTATGCAGAGTCAAATGATCGTTGGTCATGTCACTTTCTACGCTCTCTTTTTTCAACTCTATGTCCAAAATATGTTATGCAGACGGTCTTTTGATAAATGTAAACAAATGAAAGTGTTGCTATTAAGCAGTTTTATGTATTTTTTCCATATATTTTTTACCAAAAGAGAATTATTTTGCTCCTAAAAGTGAATTATTGCATATAATTTCACAACGAAACCTTGTTTTGATCGCGCAATTTCATATCGAAGGTGACCGTTGCGGTCAAATTTTACTCTCTCGCTCTTTGTCTCAATTTATCCTTTTATATTGAAGCAATAACAACTCCGTCACATAATGTGACTGTGACCGTCTGCATAACAAGGCACTAAACCTAACTGACCCTTTAAAATGTTTATAATACATATAAAAAAAAAACACAAATATAATAAATTAACGCATTGCTAATGTCTTATTAGAACGTTAGGCGCTAAAAACTTAAATTTTTATGCACGAAGAAAGTGAAATTAAGAATACATCGTTTGCAAAAAGATTTATGAACTTGTTTTGTTTCTACGTGTTATTACACATTGATGTGTAAAAAGAGGAGGTGTATTTAGACCACCTAAAGCGAAATTTACACCAAAGCACTCAAAAACTTAAGCTGAAAACCTTGTATTGGTTCCGATAAGACAGCAACTCCAAACACACTGCTCACATTTATGAGGAAAGTTAAATCGAAAATGGGAAATGTAAGCCCACGCATCAAGAATGACTTGAAGACAAATAATAAAAATATCCAATGAAATACCTTCATCTTCCATCCAAAACTAGTGGATTGCCTTGCCGTTTCCAATTCGTTTGTAGACGCAGAAGGTAGTTCTACTTCTTAGAGTCCTTCTATAATAGTCTGAATTTTCTTATAAATTGGGTAATATTTGTAGACTAAAATAATACATCATATTTTTTGATAATGAATTAATTTCCTGTTTTTATTAGTTCCTAAGCTATGAACCATTTTACATAGTTTTTAAAAAATTATCGCATTTTCTTCTAAGCAATGAGTAAACTTGAATTAATGATTTCAAAGACGTTAAGATATCACACAAATATTCTTTGAATCTCTCAAATTAGCGCCCTATCGAATGGGGATTCTTTCGCGTAGAAATTGTAGCTAATAGATTTCCGTACGCGCAACCGTTTACATCGGCTCCGAACATAGGCTCCGAACAATGCAGTTCCCAAACATTACTCTTTAATTATTTTAGTAAAATACATAGAAAGTAACCATATGTTGGCAATATTTCATTGCACTTTACGTCAACAACGTTTTTTACTCCTTTTCCAGTTGTTAATTCCTTTTTTACTTCATTTTTACAATTACACAACAGTACAACAGTAACATTGGATTCGCCAAAAATAGATCGAACGCAGTCCGATCCTCCCGAAGTTGTAACCGTTCACACCGCCTGAACATTGCTCCTTAACATTTTATAGCTAACACACCCGAGTAAACACTGACGAACGAATAATACACATTCGTTCGTTCGTAAACGTTCGTTCGTAAACGTTCGTTCGTGTAAACGCAACATTTCAGTCTTCTGCTTTGTACATTTCTTTCTACTTTTATCAAAGAACGAACGCAGAAGTAAATAAACAATTAGGTTAGAAAAGTTTTCAGAAAAAAAATCATTTTCAGTTTAATTTATAAATAGTTTATAAATAGCGAATTGCAATGAAAATTACACAAAAAGTTGAATTTGATGAGGATCTGTCATCAATATGTGAATCTACGGTGAGTAGGAAGTTAATACCCAACAGGGAACTTGAAGGCACCTCAGCTGCCAGTACTATTACAAACTGAGTGTCTCAGGAAGTGAAATTGTGAAATTTCAAATAGAGTCTACTCTATATTTATTTATAGGGGGCTCTAACAGAAGGCTGTCGCTTGCCAGTGCGTATGCATAAAACCGAGGACTGGCCTCTTGCTGAAATCGTCAGCATCAAAGACAATGAAGGGAAACGACAATTCTATGTGCACTACGTAGACTGTGAGATATTTATTAGTAGTAATGAAAAATATTCGATAATCCAATCCAATTTAAATGTCATAGTCAATAAACGTCTGGACGAATGGGTGGATGAAGAAGATTTAGATACACGAAAAGTCCAATTTCCTCGTCGTGATGGTACTCAGACTGGAGCAACTAATAGTACTGGTGTTACGACACCTAAGAAACTCCAGTCAATACCAGGTAGTGTATCACGCCCCACCTCACCACAACCAACTGGCAATGAAATGGTCAATGGAACTGCAGTACTCGCAGCAGCTCTACAGAAAAAAATTAATAGAAAAAGAAAGGTATACAAAATGAACTGAAAATTAAACGAAATTTAAACTAATATATATTATATTAATCTATTACTTTACAGCTCAATGTTACTCCAATTGTTGTACCACCTGCACCAATTGTTGAAGCAACAGTTGCTCCCACTACTGCAGGCAGTGAAGAGGCGTCACAAGATGGCAAAAGTGCAACGCCGCGACAATCGGGCAGCATGGTAATACATCAGGATGATGTTGTGACCCGAATGAAAAATGTTGAAATGATTGAATTGGGCAGACATCGAATAAAACCATGGTATTTTTCACCTTACCCACAGGTGACTTAAAAGTTGTCTTCTTTTCGTTGAACTGACTAAGTCAAATCATGTTTTCTCTCTCCCTGTTGCCACATAGGAGCTATGTCAAATGTCCTGCATATACATTTGTGAGTTTTGTTTAAAGTATCGTAAAAGTCGAAAATGCCTCGAACGGCATCTAGCCAAATGTAATCTACGTCATCCGCCTGGCAATGAAATCTATCGCAAACATACAATTTCCTTCTTCGAAATTGATGGACGAAAAAATAAAGTATACGCACAGAATCTTTGTCTACTGGCCAAACTATTTTTGGATCACAAAACTTTGTACTATGATACAGATCCATTCCTCTTTTATATCATGACTGAATTCGATTCACGTGGCTTTCACATTGTTGGCTATTTCTCAAAAGAGAAAGAAAGCACTGAAGACTATAATGTGGCATGCATTTTGACAATGCCTCCGTATCAACGAAAAGGTTATGGCAAACTTTTAATTGAATTCAGTTACGAATTGTCTAAGTTCGAAGGTAAAACTGGGTCTCCAGAAAAACCATTATCCGATTTAGGTTTACTTTCTTACCGTTCGTATTGGGCTCAAACGATACTGGAGATATTCATCAGTCAAAAGCCGACGAGCGACGGTGAAAAGCCAACAATAACAATAAAGTATTTTTAGAATTTTTTTTTTCTTTTGGGTAGCATATCATTTAATAGCTATCGTTTTCATTCCAGCGATATTTGTGAATGCACTTCCATCAAGAAGGAAGATGTCATATCAACTTTGCAAAACCTAAATCTTATAAATTACTATAAAGGACAATATATTGTATGCATTAGTCGCGACATTATTGATCAGCATAAAAAAGCTATGGATAAACGTAAAATTCGAATTGATTCGAAATGTCTGCACTGGACACCTAAAGATTGGTCTAAGCGCTCCAAGTGGTAAATTCAATTTTAATTTCTATTTAAACGATTAAGTTTAGTAAATTTATTTTGAATTTAATCATTTTCTTATTAATTTTTATTTTCTAGAACTCAATGTACGTCTGCAAACAACTATTTATAATAAAATGAAAAATGGGGAACCAGCAACAATTATATTTTGTTGTATTTAATTAATAGATAAGCAAAATTTCTTTTATAGTTATTTTTCATCGATTTACATTATGGTGGAATCATTTGCCCACAGGGCACAGCTTCTCATGGCGAAGTATGATGGAAATAAACGGACATAAGATCAATTGATACAGCTTGTATTAACAATGAATGAAATAAAGCCTTTTTAGATTGCATCACTATTTTCGTAGGCAATCTCATCAATGAAATAGTCTAATCCCTGCAAAGTTGCTGTCTCTAACGTAGCTTCAACCGCATCCGATGCCGCCTGTATCGCTTTTATTGCAGCTTTATTGTTAGCTAATTCTTCTTTCATTTGGCGCAGCTTATCGTGATTTTTTAACGAGTTTATGTTTTCCTTACACTGCGCCACCGCTTCGGGATTAACGAAGTCCGTCATGTTGTTGGTAGTAATTTTTTCAATTATTCTGGATATATTTTCTTTTGCTGCTTGACAGTGGGTTGCATCTATGGGGGTTTCTTGCTCTAAGGCACAATGCGTTGCTGAAAGTTTCACCAGTGAAACATATGTGTAATATAAATCCAGATATTCTGACTTAAATTCCTGATACTGGCGAGTTTTCTCTTCCACTTGACGCTTAATGTTTGCTTCATCCTCCTTGAATCGTTTTAACGTTTCCAAGTAGAGCAAATGCTGGACGTCTTCCAAGCCACTGCTAATGGAAGAATTACTTGAACTAACGTTTTGGCTAGTTGGTGTAGTTGGATTTGAATCGGTGGAAGACATTTATTGCCAATTAAATGTAGTTTCTTAAACTGACTATTGTTTTTTTTACTTTCATTTATATAAAACTAAGCTCAGTTATTTCAAATACGCGCAAATTGCTTTGTCTTCTTTAATTCGCTTCTTCGTAGTACAGTACGGAAAAAAATTTAACCTTTAGAAAATAATATCCCCTTCACTTTGACACCTTGGCTGTCAATTTTGACATATCTCTTCTACACACAAACTTCGCAAGTAGGGATGGAAATATAATCAAGAAAATTGTCAATAATTTATCGATAGACTCGTGACATTTCAATCTGCTGCGAAACAATAATTTAGCCGTATAAAATTTTATTGGAAATAAACGATATTTGTAAAAATTTGTTATTCTTCACTATCACTCAATACTAAATTTGCCCTTGTAGTAGGACAGTACTCAGACTACATTTTAGTACTAACATGAGAGAGTGGACTCTTGTCAAAATGAGTCTGAGGTTAATGTGAACATGGTCAAATGGAAAAACTTAAATCTTCTTTTAATGGTACAACAGCCCATGAAGATTGGCCTTTTCGCACATAGTATTCATGTCGTATGTGTTATATGAATCCGAACGTCAGAAAAGCTTTATGTTTGCCGTTCCACCTGTGTGTTGACTGTATCAAAAAAAAACTGTGTTTTGTAGCATTAACTCTTTCCTAATTGTGATGATGGATTATTTTAACATGTGGCTACACTGAATAATTTATACATATAATTTCGAACGGCAATTTCAGTGTAATCTATTTAATTTAATTAAAAAGAATTGCTCGTACCGGCAAGATTTATTTTGCGCTGTTCATTCTTTGTCATGTCAGACAAAGATTTATCAAGAAATCTTGCTGTGTGGCAAGACTAAAAAAGAATTAGAAACTTTCCGTTTGGAAAAGGGGCTAACGTCATCGTTGCTTGTCGATAATTATCGAGAGAAATTCCCATCGCTATTCGCAGTTCCTTTTTACAATATACTTTATTGTGCTTAACTCGTGGCGTGTGAATTTTTACTAATTTTTCGTGAAATATCAATAAATAGAAAGTAATTCAAACAGTCAGCTAATACTTAACACATTTATATTAACATTTGTTCACAAATTCTGCATTACAGATGCCTGGCGTTGATACCATAAAATCTTCTTGGGCCGATGAGGTGGAGCTTGATTACGGTGGCTTGCCCCCAACTACTGAGGTAACCGAAAACGGCTATAAATACGTCACCGAATACAAATACAACAAGGACGACAAGAAAACAAAAGTGGTACGCACATATAAAATCTCGAAGCAAGTGGTGCCGAAAACGGTGGCCAAACGTCGCACTTGGCCAAAATTTGGCGAATCAAAAAATGATAAACCCGGTCCCAATTCACAAACAACCATGGTGTCGGAAGAAATCTTTATACAATTCCTTAACTCCAAGGAGGAAGAAAAGGCTAACGATCAATTGCTCGATCCCTCAAAGAATATTGCCAAGTGTCGCATTTGCAATGGTGAGCATTGGTCTGTAAATTGCCCTTACAAGGGCACCGCCATGGACACGAATATGATGGAAAAGAAAGCGGCTGCTGCTGCCGCCTCTGCTGTGGATGCACCCAAGTCTGGCAAATATGTGCCACCCTTCCTCAAGGATAGCCAAAAGGGCGGTATGGGTATGCGTGGTCGCGATGATACTGCAGCAATTCGTATTTCGAATTTGTCCGAATCCATGACAGAAGCCGACTTGGAAGAATTAGTTAAGAAAATTGGCCCACATAGCAAAATGTACTTGGCCCGCGACAAAAATACCGGTCTCTGCAAAGGTTTTGCCTATGTTCACTTCAAGCAACGTAATCATGCTGCTGCCGCTATTGAGATTTTAAATGGTCACGGTTATGATCATTTGATTTTGAACGTGGAATGGTCTAAACCGCAGACCAACTGATCCAGTAGAGAAGTGGTTGCTGTAGTGCAGAAAAATTAAGATTTTTATAAAAAAAAAATATAAATTTAAATTCAATACTTATCTAAATTTTAAAAAACCCGAAATTACCATTTGAAATTGTATTACTAGTAGCCTCTTTTCAATAGATAAGAAGGAAAGAAAAAACAAATGAATAAAGAAAAGAGGAAACTGCAAGTTTTTAAAACTATTTATTGCTGGGTTGGAGACAAAAAAAAATTTTATGCGACAAAAGTTTACTTCAGAACGTTTGCGTAATCTTGTGGAAACCAGAGTCTAATGCAGACATTACATGCGTGGCCGAAGAAATTTTTAACGCACATGTTTTGAAATTGTTTATGTGCGGATCTATGCAAACGATAAGTTTGATGAATTCTCTGATTGATCCCAGATGGGCTACATCTGGATTAACTTCATTTGTATTTCCAATGCCTGCTAAATCATTATCTCCACCAAGATATTCATATTCGAAGCTTGCGAATTTATTTGGTATATCATTATAATTATAATCTTATCATCATCATCATTATAATATCCATCATCATCACCATCAAAATATTGAGGTTATGTGATCTCAACTGGTGAATCTGAATTTTGTTGGGACTCTTTTTTTCGACAAAGTCTGCATTCTCGCTGTCTCTCAGCCACAGTTTTTGTTGGAGATTTTATTGTAACACAATCGCCATTTGTTTGTGCCACTCGTTTTTTTTTTAGTCCATACTCGCTCATTCTTTCAGCTCTAGAAATTTCTAAATGTTTTTGCTTGTAATATCAAATTTTTGTTAAAAATTTCAAATTTGACGAGAAACTACTGGGCAGCAGCGCCCTCTATCAATCTAGTTGTTTCATACTCGATTAATAGGGGGCGTTACCCATCATTTCTGTTCAATTTTCGCTCTTTCATCATCTTTTATCACCGGTGTAAATACAAAAAACAATTCTAAAGAAATAAACTTCAAAAAATTAAGAAGATGATCAGGCATATACATACAGAACATAAAATAAATCACGTTGCTGTTTACAAATTTTATAAAAATTTTAATGCCACATACGCCGCTTTAAAGATAAGAGCACCATGAATTGGATTAAAAATTAAAAGATAAGATGATTGAATCGGGATTTAACTAATTAAGCTTAAGCTTATTGGTAAATAAGTATACTTAAGTGCAAGACCAGTACACAGACTGGTAAATTCGAACAGAAAAATTGGACTGCAAACGATTGGAAGAAAACATTTTTTCGGACATATCCCAAATTAATCACAACCATTCGAATGGGGCCCAGATCGGTGACAGAAGAAGGAACGAGAATTTGCACACTAACACTATAATTTCAAGAAACAGATTTTCGACAAGAGCGGCAGTATGGGATGCTGCGTTTGTGTGATTTGGCATTTGTAAATGACTCATTAAATGCATTTGGATTAATCAAGATAACCAAGAAATTTTTGTAGCCGTCCTTTAATGCCTTACTATCAACCCAATTTTCCTAGTCATCTTGTTCACATTTAAACACGAATGGAAAGGAAGGTTTATATCAAATAATTTCCATATTGTACAATTGTGCTGAATATCGAACCCATGCACCTACCCTGCGTATAGCTACCCAGTATAGCTATTTATTTAAGGGCAATACACATTGTACAACGCCTACAATTCACAAAGTACAACTAAGAACAAATTTAAATTTAATAATATTGTAAATAAAATGTGTTCTACTAAGCTGAAAGGTGAGTATATAGTATATGACAGAAGAAGGAACGAGGATTAGCAAATTATAGTATTCATTTCAAGAAACAAATTTCCGACAAGATCGACTGTAGTGGTGCTACGAGTGTGCGAATAAGATGGAACGATGAGCTGAAAAGTCAAGCGTATAAAAATCCATCGGCTTCGCTGGCTGGGTCATGTTGAGCGAATGGAAGAAAGCGCTCTGGCTAGAACGGTGTTTTATGCGAACCACGGTGGAGGAACACGCAGAAGGGGACGTCCTAATCTCCGTTAAAAAGACCAGGTGCAGGGCAACCTGCCAAGACCGATCATCGGTTGTAGTGCCAGCTAAGTAAGTAAGTAAGTTAAAGAGAACTTGCCCGTCCCTCGAAAGGTAGATTCTGGAAGGTTCTGTGACCAGGAAAAGGTAAGAAAAACCGTCCCCATGTTGAAGAAGAATACCAACATTTCTGCAGAATACTGGATCAAAATTTAGAGTGTCCCGAGTTTATTGTACGCAAGGTCAAAAAGGATCTGAAGACTTTCAAAGTGCAAATAGTACCAGATAAGAATGCTGTGAAGCACACGGAGGCAAAACGGCGTGCCACAAAATTAAAAAAAAATGTGTATAAATTCAATTGCTGCCTCATGGACGTCGAGACTTATATTTTAACCGACTTTCCGCAGTTTCCAGACGTTTTACACCGCAGACTCGCGAGGAAATGTTAACGAAAAGTTTTAGTCAAGAAGGCAGTCAATATTTCCTCGAAAATTTCTAGTATGGCAAGCTATCTGCAGCTGTAACGAAATGAGCAAGTTGTAACCATGGAAACAATAATCTCGGAAATTTATATTACAGAATGCTTGGAAGAAATCTGAAGCCTTTCGAAGCAGCATGAGTTTTTTACTTTCTATTGGTTCGACCTAGCTTCTGGTCACTACAGTGAAGTGACGTTGGAGTGGCATTCAAAAAATAATGTGCTTTTGGTGCCTCGAGAAACAAATCGTCCGAACTATCCAGAACTCAGGCCAATTGAAATATACTGAACTTTGGTAAGAAGGGAAATCAAGGCAACAAAGAAAGTTGCCAAGGATGCTAAAGGTTTTTTGGAGAAAATGGTCTTCAGCCGCTCAAAAGATATTCGATAATACCATAAAATATGTAGTTAATGGAATTGAAGTCAGAAAAAATAAAAATTCTGAAAATAAAAAAAAGGAAAAAAATTATTATTAAGTATATACAAATAAGGACCCTAATAAAAACTCGTTTATAAAATGGGTTTACTTTTTAAAACCATACAACTAGTTCAGCAAATTTGTTAATATTGTGATGGACAGTTTATATTGTTTAAGTCATTTACGGGAAGAAAGAAGTCTTTAATCTAGTCCTAGCTAGTGTTAAATCAACCATATTTAATAATAATTCCATTTTGTTTGATATATCGAAAACATGAAGTCCACAACTATTTCCTCGTTGCACGATGGACAATTCACTGTGAGTTGGCATCCCTGTTTAGGTGTTTTTGTTTACTATTAAATAAAAGAATATTGTGGAGCTAAAAATAAAATGCGATTTTATGTTATTTGCGTAAATTTTGATTAAAAATAAAAAAAACGTCCGCTGTAGAGGGGGCGTGGTGTGTATTGATGTTTGGACAGAAATCCGAATATTTATATTTGGAGAAAGAAAGTGGAAACTACATAAAACAATATATTTTTTCTTCAGCCGCTTGAAAGAAAACAACAAAGGTGGAACTTGGCGCAAAACTCACCAGTGCACCGTGGCAGGTATATTTAAGAGTTAAGATATTCATTTAAAATGATTTAAATTTGATATCATCTTTCACATTAACACTTATGTTGTGATGGCGATTGTTGCTTCTTGCAATGTCTCACAAAATCAGTTGATTGACGACTCTTGCAGAAGCAACAGCAGCTAAACTAACATTTCCTTGTGAATTTGAGGTGCTATCTCGAGAAACGACATTATATTGTCATCGCTGTCTTGGGGTAAATGAATCCGGCAATAACAACAACATAAATATTAAAAACAACATCAATCTTAAGAAAATGAACACAACAAATATGAAAGAGTTGACGATGGCAATCAAACGCGGAGATCGCATACTCACGGAACAGCCTTTTGCATTTGTTTTAAAATCCAAGTATCGCAAGCAACGTTGTGATCAATGTTTGGCAGTGTAAGTTGTTGAATATCCTGTTGTAAAAAATTTCATTGTACTTATTTACATACAGTGCCAAAGTGTTAACATGCACCAATTGTCGTTATGTTTCCTATTGTAATCGCGAGTGTCAAATGAAAGCATGGCCTATACACAAAATCGAATGTCCATTCCTGAAACGCATTTCTCCACGTACTGTTCCTGATGCGGCACGTATGCTTTGTAGATTAATAATAAAACTTGATAAGGGTGGCAATTTGGAACGTGGTTACTATACAGAAACATGCTATCGTAAATTTCGTGATCTAATGTCACGTAAGTGTATAAAAAGGATCAGAGTATCTGGAATATAAAAATAGAATTCTATAATATTCCCTTTTTGGTGTTTGTGTTTACCATTTCCCTTTGGCCGTTAACTCATATAGACTATCCGGAAATAAAAAATGACCCAAAACGTATGGAGCATTTAGAAGCATTGCATGCAGTTCTAACCGAAATGATGGAAGGCAGCGCTATCATACCAAATGAAACAGAGTTAATCAGCATTTATGGGCGTGTGAGTATCAATTTGTTTTAACAGCATGTGACTATAAATTTTTAAATCAGATAAATATAAGTACATACATATGTACTTCTCAATTAAGAATTAATAATATACCTGGGCACTAATAAAAATAAAATATTTAAATATGTAGGAGTATGTATTTAAGTATCTAAAGTATTTGTTACAAATAAAATATAATTTAGAATATTTGCGTCTTCTATCAATTTCCAATGACAAATTTTGACAAATTTCGACAAGTGTGCAGTCTACCGGGTGGCAATTAATAAATGCATACAACTTTATTAGCGCTATAAAAAAAGGAAAAGTATTGTAATTTTTCTGCAATTTTCTTCATTTTTGTGTTAATCTACGTAATCGAGAATACATATGATTTAATTTTTGTTTGGTCTAGATTTCATTTAGTTATTTATTTTACGATGTCAAATAATCTGTCAACTGTCAGCTATTATAACATTCCACCAGCTAGGCAAACGCAATTGTGAGAAAGCGCGGCAGTTTCGCATTGGTCCTTTGTTAATTTTCGTGTAGTCAAACGGTTCAGGGAGCTAGGTCTTGAAGCTGATCGTTCAGGAAGAGGCAGAAAATCCACCGTCAATACTCCCAGGAATCGAAATTGTTCAAAAGCGGGTGCAGCGTAATTCAACGGTTTCCATGAGAAAACTTGCTCACGGAAAACAATCATGACCATTGAGGTCATGATTCATTTGGACTTACTTTACTTACTTACTTTTAATGGCACAACAGCCCAATGGAGGGCCTAGGCCGAGCTTTTTTCGCATCCAGCCATGTTGTGCGTGTTATATTTGTACATGAATGGAAGGGACCTACAGTTTAATGCCGAATCCGAACGGCGAAGTGAAAAGCTTTTCATAGCAATTTTCATAGAAAAAAAAACGAACTAGGACTAAATGCTTACAATTTTCAAAAAGGCCATGAAAACCAGCGAGTACAATTCCAAAGATGTCGCCTGCTTCAACGTCGGGCCGCAGGTATTGGATGGGAAGAACTCGTCTTCACAGATGAACAGCTGTTTACTGTTGAACAAGCTCATAGCTTGACAGTAGTCAATAGAGACTCCGGACCATCATTCTCATTCAACATCACCAAAATCCGCAATCCGTAATGGCATAGTGTTCAGACACCCTTGATTTTGGTTCATCAGTGCTGAACGTCATAAAAATTTGCAACTCCTGAATCAGTCGTTGTGTCGAACGGTGGAGGAACTGCGGCCCATAGCCAAAATTTTTCCAATCGTTTGAAGCTGTGTATTTTTATTAATATTATTAATTGTCACCCTGTATTTATTTTTCATTTAGTGTATCATTTATTTTTTCCTTAATATGTGTGAATGTATGTAGATGCAAAAATAATACAGCACATACTTAGCATTATCGGATGACGCTAATAAAGCATCAAGATATACTTGAAATATTCATTCATTTTTAAATTTAATTCAAATCAAATAAAAACGATTTTCTGGCAATTTATCAAAATTAAATACAAATGTATTTCGAATTGTAGCTGATTTCGTCCGGGAATTTCAATGCTTAAATATGTTCAATCATAAAAATGAAATATGATGTGGTTGAATCGGATAACTTCAAATTGTCCTAGCATTGAAATCTCTTATGCAAATAAAAAAGTTTTGAAAAGGAAATTTAATTTCTGATGAAATGATCAATAAAACTAATTTGTTTGTTGTTTTTTACGGTATTCGGACACCTTTTCCGGTATGCCTGCCATTAGTGCCTTTACTGTCATTTCTGAGACTCTCTTGGCGGCAGCATTCCACTTATTTCTAAAAACTTCCATGGATTTAGCTTCTTTGTTTGTTGCCTTTAATGTTCTTTTCACTAGAGCCCAATATCTCTCGATAGGCAGAAGTTCTGGGCAATTTTGTGGGTTGGCGATTTTAGGTACCAATTTGATGTTTTGGTCTTCCAACCATTTAAGGGTTACTTTACTGTAGTGGCAGGAAGCTAGATCAGGCCAAAAAAAATAGATACATTGTGCTTTCTAATGAAGGGCAGTTATCTCTTCTGGAGGCACTCCTTCACATAAAGTTTCGGCGTTAACAGTGCCACTTGTTACGAAAATTTTACTCCTTAGCCCACAACTACAAATCGCTTGCCATACCAGAAACTTCTTCGGGAACTTGGACTTTTGTTTGTCCTAAATCTTTCCTCAACTCCTCCTCGTTCCTTTGCGGTGTAAAACTCTTGACCAGGCAATTGAGAAAATTTAGACAACACGTATGTTTCATCGTCCATAATACAGCAATCGAATTTTTGGAAAAAATCTGTCTTCAACTTTTTAGATCGGCTCTGGGCTACCAACCAAGTTCTTAGTAGCGTTCCTGTCGGGTACTGATTGCACTTTGTATGTTTTAAGGCCCGCATCTTTTTTAATTTTACGAACTAAAAACTCACTGCAACTCGTTTGCCGCCAATTTTCGATTAGACAACGCTGGATTTTTCTCTAAGAGAGCAACGACTTTCTTCGCCTTTTGTGGAGACATGAAACCGTATTTCCTTCCAGAACCATATTTTCTAGCAACTGTTAAGTCTGTATTAAATTTTTTAAGAATCATCGAGACAGTGTTTTTTGCAACTTTCGCCTTATTTGCAATGGTTTTCTGGCTCCACTGTGGTCGCTGTGGCGTAGTGGTAGTACGTTGGGCTGCTACGCAGAATGGCCGGGGTTCGAATCTCGGCACAGGCAAAATCAAAAAGTAGAAAAAATAATTTTTCTACACGGCACCACCTCTTGGCAGGCAATGGCAAACCTACAGGAGTAAAAATTGCTATGAAAAGCTTTTCACTTCGCCGTTCGGATTCGGCATTAAACTATAGGTCCCTTCCATTCATGTACAAATATAACACGCACAACATGAGTGGATGCGAAAAAGCTCGGCCTAGGCCCTCCATGGGCTGTTGTCCCATTAAAAGAAAGTAATTTTCTGGCTCCACTGCGGATTTTCTCGAAATAATTCAACAACTAAATCGCGTCGTTGCACTTTCGATGCCATGACTCAACTGAAAGTTCACAAGTCAAAAAACATGTGATTGTATTTCATCAGAGTTTCTCCAACGCAAAGCCTACTGCTTGATTTTTTTCATTCAGATGAAGAGTTTCAAAGCAGAGGTCTTTCAAAGTTATCCGATCTCACTCCTTATAATGGAAATGAGATATTTTTTTTACAAAAATATAGCTTTATTTCAATAACAATCGAATAAATACATTAGTGTCCATTGAAAGCAATGACATTTTTTAATCTTTTAGGCAACTTATAGATTCCTCGGCAAAAGAAACCGTCCCTTTTTTTGAGGCTATGAACGCATTAATCCAATTTATGATTGAGTAAAGCGTATTCCAGTAAAGTCATTTTGCATCGATCCAAATAAGTGATAGTCACACGGGGCCAGATCTGGTTTCCGACAACATGAGGCCGCCCGTTGTCGTTTTGGAAATTTACAGTCTCGTGCTTTCGTGTGTTTTTGATACAGCTCTCCCGTAATAGTTTCACCAGGTTTTAGCAGCTCATAAAAGATGACACCCTTCTGATCTCACCAAATACATAGCATTATTACCTTGGCGCAAAAACCTTCACTTTTAAAGTGTCGAGTATATTACCGTAAACTTCCTACAACAATTGCAGCACTGTTTTTCGAAAAGCAAAACTTCCCGAATGAATTTGAATTATTCTTATAGTGCCACAAATCTTATTGTGGCATCCTCAACCACTTCTAACCTAACCATAGTGTCACTGAGTAAAGTTATTTGTCTCTCAACTTTCCAATGCGAAATACACTAAGGCTGGTTAGACATAAAGAGAAACAAATAGGAACTGATCAGCCGTATTTGTAAAATTTTGAACTTAAAATACCCAAATTGGTTGTCACAAATACTTGTAATACAACGCAAATAAATATGAAAAATTAGAAATAAAAACAAAATAAATACAAGTGCATTTTTGTTTGTTTTTTGTTTATTTATCTTTTTTAATCTATTTCACATGATCTGCTATTTTTTTGTTTTCACTATAATCATTTGGCACAATGCCATCGATTTAAAAGGAAAATGTTTCAAATGCTCGCATTTCCCAAAACATTTGTGCTTTCAATTATTTTTTTTTTTAGAAAAAATCGTCCAATTGATATAAAACTTCAATATATCTGCTGTCTTCAGCTGTTGTGATTGTTGTTATTATTGTTCATGTTGAAAAGTTCACGCACTTAGCTGACACTAGAAATAGCAAAGCGGCGCTATTGAATGTTAATTTTTTTTATGTACATTTATTTTTAGGAAATTCTAAATTAATTAATTGCAATACATTTATTTCTAATTGTTCTTTCACTTTAAGTTAATTACGAATGGTTTCAATATTCTCGATGCTGAGATGAACTCAATTGCCACTGCTATATACTTAGGAGTATCTATAACTGATCATAATTGTCAGCCGAATGCTGTTGCAACATTCGAAGGCACCGAATTGCATATACAGGCGATTGAGGATATGGAATGTTTGGATTGGTCAAAGGTCTATTGAATATTTAATGAGTTTGTGAGAGGACGAATCTTGTTTTACTGAAATTGCAATCGTTTTAGATTTTCATAAGCTATATTGACCTGTTGGCAACATCCGCGGAGCGTCGTGAAGACTTACAAGCCAATTATTATTTTCTTTGCACTTGTTCCAAGTGCGTTGATCCAAAAGAGGCACTCGAAATGAATGCTGCAGCGTGCACAAATACAAATTGCAGTGAATTTGTTGATATAACACTGAATAATTGTACACGTTGTGGCAGTGGCATTAGTCCTAAATATCGTAATAGCTTCAATGAGGCTATGTTCCTCACCAAAAGTAGTTTGGAGAAAATGAAAGAAGTGGCATGTATGTGTTTTTTATAAATTAATTTCAAATTTAACATCACTACATAGTTGCATCTACGAAAATTTCAGATATTGATGCATGCAAAATATGCTTGCAGAAACAAAAGGGATTTCTGCATCCTCTCAATTTGTGGCATACCAAAACTTTAGATGCCGCTTTTGAAGCTGCTATTGAAATTGGCAAATGGACAGATGCTTTGGAGTATGGTATGCAACTTTTACCAGGATTCACGTAAGTTTTGATTTGATTTAGTTGTAATTAAAGTAAATTCAGTAATTTGTTATTGTGTATTAGAAAATACTGTGGTGATTGGAATCCGCTGCTTGGCTTGCTATATATGAAAATTGGAAAGATTCAGCTGTTTGAAAATTATACCAAAGAAGCTCTACATAATTTAAAAAAAGCACATAAAATTCTAGAAGTAACACATGGCCGAGAACATAGTCTAATTAAAGAGCAATTGATACCAATGTTACTGCAAGCAACAGCCGAAAGTGGAGCATAGAGAATATATTCTTATTTGACCTACCATAAAAATTAGAGTATAGACAAGTGTAAAAATTCGAGTCAATTCTCTAAATCATAGAATGGGTTAATTACTTTTTATCGTAAGTTAATGATAATTTCTTTTGAGGTTTTCTAAGTGCATGCGAGTAGAGTATCCGTAGAGTAGAGTAGATAGGGTGTTAATTTATGGAATGGGTATGGTGGATTTTCTAGGAGCACGCTTGAAACTTGAAAAAGTTTACGAGAAAATTTGCGAAAACTAAGTTTAATTTATTTACAATAAAACGTTGGCAATGTCAACTAAACGTAAAACAGATATTCCTGGTTTCCAGGAAGAAGTTACGTTCTGAAATAAGACAAATACGACAAAT
Source organism: Palloptera scutellata (assembly GCA_958295655.1). NCBI lineage: Eukaryota > Metazoa > Arthropoda > Insecta > Diptera > Pallopteridae > Palloptera > Palloptera scutellata. The sequence goes on along the minus strand of OY282449.1, from coordinate 94,983,549 downwards.
CCGACAGTCAAAAAGTGATGAAGAAAGCTGGAAAACAAATCAAATACAATACAGTGTTCACGATTCAAATAGCCTCAAGGATATCTATGACGAAAAATGTCCACTTTAAACAATAACCATGCTTTCCTGTGAGGAAAAAACAAGTGAAATTTTCAATATTAAAAGAAGTTTAATTAATAAAAAAGATATATTTCCTGCCAAACCCACCAAAATCGCTTAAACCAATTAGAATTAGCTCTCATCAAGTTTATTGTAAAATTGAAAGTAGTTCTTCTGTCGTATAAAATACTTTAGGATTCATCTGGGTATTGCCTTATCGTTGTGTATTCAACATGTTCCAGCTGCAGAGGCTTCAGCGATGGAAGTCTACAATAGTAGGGCAAGATGAAGCTGAATTCAAAGCATTTAGTAAAGCAAAACCTGTGGCCATTGTTTCCAGAGAATCTCACTATAAGCTAATTTCAGATGATTTATATTTACCGGCTTACTCCTTCCACCCAGAAGTAGTAATTTCTTTCAGCTTTCCAAAGAATACTTGATAAAAACTACATGAAGTTTTGTACTAAACTAAAAAGACATACTTATTTTATGTAATGGAACGCATTTCTTTAATTCACCGAAAAAGGTGTCTTCGAAAGAATCGTGTAGTAAGAATTATTTCTGTGTTCACAATTACAAGTTTCGTGTAAATAAAACATTTTTGCTTAGTGCTTAGTTTTAGTGAATTGTATGTATAAAAATAAAATTGATTAAATTTAAGTGATGTTTCTATTCTTATAAAATTAAACAATTTTCGACAGAGCCTTTGCACGACGATCAGTATTTTGGAATATAGCACGTATTAAATGTTTTACTTCTTCAGCTTTATAATTTGCAGTCAAAATGCCAGCTCCTTCACACCATTGTTCGGTAATATCTTGTAATGAAGCATTCAAAATCAGTTTCAATTGCTCGAGTTTCATCCATGATTTTATATGTAAAACTTCGTGTTTTTCCTACATAACAAAAAATGTAGGTATAAAATTTAATATAAATTAGATATTGTACCTTGAATAATGCTGGCGCTTTCTCCAATATAACGTCAATCAATTCGCTCAGCTCATTGGCCACTGTTGCCGAAATATCTTCCAATGCAAGTATGCGTTTAATTATATCATTGCAGAAGTCATTTAAAATATTGCTAAACGTTTTATTGTACATGCCATCGGGTAGAACATTTTGCCAAACATTTTTAAGTAAATCGAGTTGACGTAAACACTGACGTATTAATTTAAGCGGTGCCGCGCCAAGTGCATGTACGTCGGACAGATCTACAGTGGAAATCAGTAATTGGTAAATCATTATTGAATGAGTTTTAGATAGAAAGTATATGTGTTTACCAAATTCTTTCAATATGCCCATAATAATCTTTTGCTGATACACAATTTGCACATTTAAATATTCTGCACCGGTTGCTTGCAGTGTCTTAACCAAAGCCGGAAACGTTGGAATGCCTTTCTCCGAATTTTTAGCTACCCAATGCGCCAGAAACATACAATTGTTATAGAATAAAACCGATTGTTGCGGTATGCTTTCGAGTAGTTTCTCATGAATTTTGGGTACTTCGCTCAAGTAACGATTTAAAATAATTGTAATTACATTCAGCAGACTGTCATCGTTTTCTTTTTCAGAATCATGGGGCTGACGTAGAATGCGTTCCATAAGTTTAATAAGCTCCTACAAGTAATGGGCATTTAAATGAAACATAAAAATACACATAAGTATATACATAAAAACATTATCTAACAACGCAACATACCAATGTACTCTTTGAGACCATGCAGCATGGAAACAGAAATGGATTATTGGCAGCATCCTCCGATGTGTTCTTCTCTGCGATCGTAGTCATATCTTGTAAATCTTTATGTATAATTTCACGTGCATTATCCAAAAGTTTATTGCAAAAACGATCGCAAAAATATTTTTGAAACTTTTCAGCAAATTCACACAAATTCCTATCACTTTCTGCGTTTATGAGAAAAACATCAGCAAGAAAATGCTGAAACTGCATTACGTCGTCCACCAATGTAGAATCTTGATATTCATCCATAGTCTCTGGTATGGCATGCATCAAGCACTCATCTACTAGTACTTTAAGAAAACGCTCTTTTATATGCTCGCCAATAATGGAAAACACTTGCTGTTCCGCGGATATGGAAACATTAATGTTGGCCAGGCAGTGTATCAAAAGCTTAATATGCTCAAAAACTTGTTTGTAAGAGGGGCGCAAACTTTTGCCTAGATTTTTTAATGAATACGAAAGGCTTAGTTGCACATAATCGGGATTGTCTTCGCTGTACTCGAGCGAAACGGGCTTAACGATTAGCGGTTCAAAACAGTTTTCAAGCAGGAAATCGCATAATTTAATTGGATTGTAACGAGCCTACAAATACAAGTGCCGTGTAGTAAGATTGTCAATCGCATATATAATAGCTATGAACACAGTACCTGAAACAAAGCCATCACTGTATCCTGCAACTGGATGACATCTTTCGACACAAGCAATGTAACACATTTTGCACTGGGAAATGGTTTTTCGGTGAATTGCACTAAACGCTCGAAACGCTGCTGTAAATTCTGTTGTAGTATATTAGCTTGAATGTGATATTTCACTTTGATGGTATCGTAACAATCGCATTTTTGGAAAACACGATCTACACCATTGCCACTGTCACAATAGATAAGGCTTTTCAGTTTACCCAACAAATCGAGCACAATCAGATATTCCTTAGTTGCATTTGCCTCCTCCACACACTGAAACAAATCGTCCACTTTTAGTATACGATGTGATACACGCAGCCCCAATGAAACTTCTCTCAATTCATCTACGCAATCGGCTAATCCGCTGTTGGCATCTCGCAGTGCCACAACCGCTTCTTCACCTATTGTTTGAAGCAAATGCTCTGATTCTCGCACTAGTGTTTCACCTTCATTCAGATAGAGATCCGACGAGGTATGATTGGGCATAAAGTCAAAATAGTTATCTTCAATGTGTTTACGTATTCGTTCCTGAAAGCGTTTAATTTGTGTCAAAATTCGCGTAATACTTCCCCTAATAGAATCGGGAGAGCTTCTGCAATTGCCACCGCTTTCATTTAAGATTTTTATTATGTTTTCACTGAATCCTGTTTCGCAGTTCACTGTCCCAGACATTTTTGTGGAGTTTTTGCTATAATATTTGTCAAAAGTTAATTTGCGTTTTCTGTTATAGGTATTTTATGCATTTCCAACGTATTTTTAGGAGGTAGAATTTCCGACATTTGAAACGTCAAAAAGGCATTGTAGTGAAGTTATCGACTTTAAGTTATAAGTTACAGTACGACATAAAAGCGGCTTACATTATAACGTAAATTGTAAGTACCATGTAGCATGGGACCTGACAGTATAGGTAAAGATCGTGATAGTCTCAAAAACAGACAGATGAGCCCATGTTCGAACCTTGCGCTTCTCCGTCTCAAGCCGACACACAGCCTCCTCGTGATGGCCCCTGGACAGCGATGTAACACCAGTCAATGAGCTAAATTATGTGTTCGGCGTATTTCTCTATAACCTTGAATAAACGGTTGTAAGTCGGGTTTGAAACACACAAAAGCCTCGGTTAAGGAAACCCCCTATTGTTGACGGCAAAAGCTCAATGGGCAATGACTTACTGATATGCACCTGGAATGTCCTAACTCTCTGCAATGAAGGTCCTGTATCCAGCTGGTAGATGTCCTTGAGAGATATAGAACTGACATCAGGGTTGCTCCAAAATATCATCCTGTGATATCTACTAAAGTTGTCATGATTCGACACCAATTATGTGTTGGATTTAAAGTTGGGAAGAGACTGCGTCGCATAGTATCTAGGTGGACGCCATGAGCGAGCGTCTAGCCACTCTCCTCATCAATTCAAAATTCTTCAACATCAGGCTAATTCGTGTCCATGCCCCGACGGTTGAGATGGACGAAACGACCAAAGATGGCTTATACAAGCTCCTCGACAAAACTTATGAACATTGCCTCCTCCCACGATATTAAAATCGTGTTAGGCCTCTTTGGTCCGACGATCGGAAAATTCAGTCTCCACGATACGGACGGAACATGGCAACTAGTAGCACCAGATTTCAACATCTCGATATTCATAAGGACACTTGGCTGTCCTCCGATCAAAACACATGAAACCAGATTAATCACGTTGTGATAGAGGTAAGGCACGCTTGTGGTACAAACCTTAGACCACTACTTGGTTGCATCCAAGGTCTGCATACGTGTATGTGTAGCAAAGAGAAAGCTGGATGTCGAATAGCTGCAATCACAACGTACAGCCGAAACCTTCGCCATTCGACTCGCACTCCTCCTATCGCAAAACATCCCTCAACTTGATGATGTATGTATGCGCGCAGTGTACGCACATTTCCCGCTCTATGCGTACGGTCGCCGAAGAGGTTCTAGATAGGCTACTATCGTCGTACGCCCAAGAGTATCGCAACGCTACTGAAGCGAAAACGCAGTATATAGAGCTACCTTGCTGTCAGTTGCAACACGTCCCTCCAGGCGAAAGAAAAATAAAAGCAGCCAAACGTGAGTTTATTGATATCGAGATGTAGCGAGATCTTCAAAAGAATAAAATATCTGCCTAACGGTTTGAAGACCGGAGCGTCTTCCTGCAAGAACGAAGACGGAAATCTGGTGACAGATGTCCAGGGCATAATGAGGTTATGAAGGAAGCACTTCTCGCAGCTGCTGAATAGCGATGGGGGCAGTAACTCCGCCACTGTGGAATCTGCTCCGAAAACCCCAACCACTGACGGTATTGAAATACTACCGCCAAGCTATGAGGAGTTCTTAACAGACATCGCTGCGGTGGTAAACAATAAGACTACAGATGCAAATGGCTTGCCTGCTGAGTTGTTTAAGACTAAAGCCGAAGATCTCACAAAACGCATGCACGAACTTCTATGCAGAATATGGGCGGATGAAAGCATGCCAAGTGATTGGAACCTCAGCGTAATCTGCCCAATCCATACGAAAGGTGATTCCACGATCTGCGCCAACTACCATGGGATAAGTTTTCTTAATATCGCATATAGGGTTCTATCGAACGTGCTGTGTGAAAGGCTGTAGTCCATCGTCAACCCCATAATCTATTCGTTGATTGTAAAGTCGTCTTCGTCAGCACGATTAAAGATCACTCGTACGGCACAATGTCTGATTTTGGTATCCCTGCACCTACACCACCAGCGCAATGAAAATTCGGATAGCGCCATTTGATTTCAAAAGGTTTCGTGCGACTTTTTTAACCTAATGCTGGAGAAAATAATTGGAGCTGCGAACATCGACATCTATTTCTATTTTCAGTGTCATGCTGCTAGCATACGCTGACTATATTAACGTCATTGCTTGCACGCGCGAGTAGTCAGGTCAGCATTGTTCCTCCTGGAAAAGGAGACTCGTCGAGTTGGTCTATTAGAGAACAAGGACAAAGCGAAATTATATTTTGAAGTCGTCAAGGATTTCGTATACCTAGGATCCAGCATTAATACCAACATTAATACCAAAACTTGAGATCAAGCGGAGTTTAACTCTTGCCAACAGGTGTTACTACGGGCTCAGTAGGCAATTAAGAAGGCCGACCGACTAAAATAACGCTCTATGAGTCCCACATACTTCCCGCCTTAAAATATGGCACCGAGACGCGGACATTGACCACCAATTATTAGAGGCTATTAGGAGCGTTCGAGAGGAAGATACTCTGTAAGATATACGGTCCAATATACGCGGACGACGTGTATCGAATAAGATGGACCGATGAGCTGTACACCAACCCTGACATAATCAAGCGTATAAAAAGTCAGCAGCTTCGCTAGCTGGGTCATGTTGAGCGAATGGAAGAAAGCGCCTTGCATAAGACGAACAAATGAGGGTTTATTCACGACATAATTTTTTTTTTATTCCTGCTTATTAATCTGCTCCCTTTTTCATCTCTTTCCTTAAAAAAAACAACCCAGCAGCGTGACGCCAAAAACTTTTTAACTAACTCTGAACAGTTCGAAAGTTCGCCATTATGGCCGCAGAAACAAATATGTTTATATTTTTGTTTGTACTTGTTGTATTACTGCTTTTTTCAGCTGATCTTGACATTCTAAATATACCGTCATTATAGCCGCAACAAATAAAGTCGTGGTCGTGCTGCTGTTATCAATTTATACAAATTTGCTTTGAGCGAATTCTGTAAATACATGTTTTAAATTATTTTTAATATATTTAAGAAAGCATTGTAAATAACTAACGTAAATTATGCAGCTGTCAAGAGAGTTTAGCATTTTCACGGCTCTTCTAATGATTGTAGTAAAAGACGGCGATTGTTTAGTCGATCCAATAACTTTTGGAGTTGGCGCAACCGTCGGCCTGGGTGTATACGGTTTTAGTTTCATTAAAAAAAACACTTATTGCCGAATGTCAGAATGTTGTGATGAACGTAGCATACCGGGCAATGTTAAAGGTACAAACGTCAAGCATAAATACACCAGGTGACAATTCCACAATAAAGTTAATTTTTCTATTGTAGAATTAAAAAAACGATTAAAAGCAAATCTCTTTGGGCAACACATTGTTCTCCAACAACTAATACCTGCCTTGGAAGCACATTTCAGCCCCAACAGCAATTCACGTAAGCCTTTAGTTATAAGTTTTCATGGAACGCCAGGGACAGGCAAGAATTTTGTAGCTGATATTATTGCGGAGTCACTCTTTGCGGAGGGTTTAAAAAGTCGGTATGTGCACAAGTACCTGGGTAGATCGGACTTTTCCGTTGCAAATCGAGCAGACTTCTACAAAGTGAGTGTGGCTTATGCAATTTTGGGATTATTATTTTTAGCAAGCAATATTTTTCAACTTAGGCACGCATTAATCACGATGTACGCACTGGAATCGCAGATTGCCCGCGCTCTTTATTCATTTTCGATGAAGTGGATAAAATGCCAGAGGGTGTTTTCGAATCACTCACCTCGCTGATCGATTATCATTCAATTGTGGATGGCAGAGACAATACAAAAGCGATTTTTATTTTTCTCTCCAACACAGCAGGCGTATACATATCCGATCGTTTGGGTAAACTGATAAAAAATGGGACACTGCGTGAGGAAACGAAATTAAGCGATTTTGAGCAAATACTGGAAAAAGCAGCTTACAATTTGGATGGTGGCTTTAAGAAAACTAGTCTAATTGAGGCACATGTTATTGATCATTATTTACCATTTCTGCCGCTTGAAAAGGAGCATGTCTATAAATGCCTAGAGGTAGAGTTTAAGAGATGGAATAGAAGACCTGATAGTGATCTTATTGAGTAAGTATTTGTAGATAATCGTGTATTAATCATTATTTTGTGATAACTTTTGCCTTTGTAGTTCAATGATTAAAACAGCCGTAACTTACGATCGGAACCACGGTCTCTTTGCTACTTCTGGGTGCAAAACACTGGAAAAGAAAGTAGCTGTTGAAGTAATGTCACCATTAGCGAGAAAGTAAACATTTTTGTTTTGTTTAATCTTGTACTTGTAATATTTTTATTTTATTTTTTTTAAATAGTAAAATCTTTTACTTGATGGTATTTTAACAATGTATATCTTTCTACCAAGGGTTCAACCATTTTAAACGTGAATCTTTTTTTAGTAAATCCGTATCTAAGCGTTTAGGATCGTTTGCAAATTTCTCTGCTGCTTCTAGCCGCTCCACCACTGGACCAATTTCCTTTGTAACAATGCACTCGCCATTCTCTTTTAGTATTGTATGCTTAAGATCATTTTCAGTGGGTTCTCCGTAAGGAAATGTAATTGGTGTAACTTTAATTAAATGCTTGATCTTCCATAGACGTGCATTATTTTCAGGTATATTCTTTACCACTGTGAAATCACTTTGCTTGCCATCCAAACCCAATTCTTTCAACAAGTATTTCTCCCAATAAGGATTACCCTTAACAGGCTTAATACGCTGCACGCGGAATAACTTTGCCGGCTCAATTGAAGGGTCTAAGTGGTCGGACGTCCTGTAAATTATTGATAGAGGAATTTATCAAAAAGAAATTTGTATTGAATACCAACCTCGGGTAGTAAATTATTCCCTCGTATTTTATTCCATTCTTATACAGAAACTTTTTATTGTGTTTTCCATAAGTCCTCGATGCTTGTGTTGCCAATCGCAATGGTTGCAATAGTTTTGTACAATCCATTTCTTTCAATTGAATCTCTACCGCAAATTAAATTCTAATCGAAAGTGATGATAATAATTATGGAAAAGGTTATGAAAGAACAAACAGCTGTTAGTTTTGATAAAATCTAGTACAATTAAATATAAAAATACCTGCTTACTTTATTAGTACTATGATACTCTTGGTATACATTAGGGTTGTAACGAAGGCACAAGCACTGAAAGCAAATGTTGATATATACAATAGCCGTATTTACGATCTGTAGTTTTTGTAGTAATTTTGGTAAAATATATCAAAATTTATCAGATCGTGAATGACCTCGTTGTTAATACTTAGTATTTGCAAAAACTGCTGATCATGTTTACATTTTGTTGGAGATGAAAATTTAGAGATGTGCCGATGAACGCAAATTTGAACTACTGTCCGATACATTTGTAAAGCAATTGTTTAAAAGCAAAAAATTTTATGAACAAAGCATAAATTCGAACGCACTTCATATGAAAATTTATATTTAAGTGTTCGTAGAACAATTTTTGTAAGAATTGACGAAAATCAAATTAAATTAAAATCCTTGCCATGAGTGAGAGTTTTTTCGATAGTTGAATATATAAAGTGAGATCACTATCAAGAAAATACAGAATATTACGCAATGTTACAATAGGGTGTTGCGATCGTAAATTTGTTAAATTGGTTGTACTTTCAGTTGCATGTATTTGTTTTTGTAAAGTTGCAAAATTTACCATAAAAACCAAGTATACACGATACAAGACCAAAAACTACAGATCGTGAATAAGGCTAATATGAGGTTGTTTAAACTGGGGCAAACATGAAAGACTACCTTACTTTTCTTTTCTTACTACCTGTCTTTTTCGCACATGCTCTATATGTTTTATCATGCTTTATACATACATAAATATATATACATTTGTGTTTTTATATATTACAGTCAACACACAGGAAGTATTCCTATACACTGGCTGTCACGAAAACCGCACCACTGGCAACACTTTTTTAATATGTAAAAATTTGGGTAATTTACTTATTTTTTCTTGCTACGATAAAGGGGATTTCTCGGTTTAAATTATTCCAAATGTGTTGACAACAGAAATTCATTATTCTAGTGCATTTGTTTAACGCAGAAGGGTTTTTTGTGAAATAAGTATAGTAATGAGTAAATTATAAGCAGCTACACATGACAGAAAAGTCGCTGTACTAACATTAGTGGACCAAGGACTTTCCTACCGGAAAATTTCTGAAAAATTCTCACATTCACAATTGTCCGTTTCAAAAAAAAAAAAAAAAAAGTATTCTATGGAGTCCCTGGAGAGGCAAAAGAGAGGATCTGGTCCTAAATGTGCAACCAGTAACAGAATTGATAGCCTTGTAAAAAATATTAGCACAAGGATCGAGTTAAACGTGCAGTAACTAATCGGACCGATCTAGAAATCTATCATTTCGTAAATATTAGTGTTCAAACTGTACGCAGGAGACTGCGAGAAGCTGATTTATATGGAAGGCGTCCAGCAAAAAAGCCATTGTTAACTGAAAAATGAGAAAAACGCGTTTATCGGTAAATTTTGCATGCATTTGTTTGATTCTTACAGAATGTAAAATTAAAAACAGAACATTTAAAAAAAAAATCCTTTTTGTTATAATTTTTTTAAAAATATTCACGGACATCGGAATTTCACGCTTGACTGGGCCGGGAAACTCACCCGATTTAAATCCTATCGAGCACTTATGGCATATTATGAAGCGCAAAGTTCCTAACCAGAAGCCCGAAAAAAAAAATATATATTAGCATTAAATAAAGTTTGGTAGGAAGTGGTCGCTGTGGCGTAGTGGTAGTGCGCTGGACTACTACGCAGAGTGTCCGGGGTTCGAATCTCGGCACAGGCAAAATCAAAAAGTTAAAAAAAATAATAAAATAATTTTCTACACGGCACCACCTCTTGGCAGGCAATGGCAAACCTACAAGAGTAAAATTTGCTATGAAAAAGCTTTTCACTTCGCCGTTCGGAGTCGGCATTAAACTGTAGGTCCCTTCCATCCATGTACAAAAATAGCACGCACAACATGAGTGGATGCGAAAAGCTCGGCCTAGGCCCTCCATGGGCTGTTTTGCCATTAAAAGTAAGTAAGTAAAGGAAGTTATTACCAAAGATAACCAACAAATTTTGGTTGATTCGATGTCGTCCAGGATAATGGCTGTAATACGGGCTAAAGGAGGAGCAACATCCTACTGTTTTTTTTTTTTTTTTGTAGCTTGATGTTGGTTCTTGAAAACCACTTTAAAGACTAATAGATATTGTTTAGATTTGAATATTATAAAAATAAATTACATTTTCTTAAAAATTTCGAAAATTTTATAATTTTTTTGTATTTAAGTTTTTGTCAAAAATAATAAATTTTTGAGTTTCAGTAATATTTTTCCGTTGTTACACTTAAAGTATACGCACAGAATCTTTGTCTACTGGCCAAACTATTTTTGGATCACAAAACTTTGTACTATGATACAGATCCATTCCTCTTTTATATCATGACTGAATTCGATTCACGTGGCTTTCACATTGTTGGCTATTTCTCAAAAGAGAAAGAAAGCACTGAAAACTATAATGTGGCATGCATTTTGACAATGCCTCCGTATCAACGAAAAGGTTATGGCAAACTTTTAATTGAATTCAGTTACGAATTGTCTAAGTTCGAAGGTAAACCTGGGTCTCCAGAAAAACCATTATCCGATTTAGGTTTACTTTCTTACCGTTCGTATTGGGCTCAAACGATACTGGAGATATTCATCAGTCAAAAGCCGACGAGCGACGGTGAAAAGCCAACAATAACAATAAAGTATTTTTAGAATTTTTTTTTTCTTTTGGGTAGCATATCATTTAATAGCTATCGTTTTCATTCCAGCGATATTTGTGAATGCACTTCCATCAAGAAGGAAGATGTCATATCAACTTTGCAAAACCTAAATCTTATAAATTACTATAAAGGACAATATATTGTATGCATTAGTCGCGACATTATTGATCAGCATAAAAAAGCTATGGATAAACGTAAAATTCGAATTGATTCGAAATGTCTGCACTGGACACCTAAAGATTGGTCTAAGCGCTCCAAGTGGTAAATTCAATTTTAATTTCTATTTAAACGATTAAGTTTAGTAAATTTATTTTGAATTTAATCATTTTCTTATTAATTTTTATTTTCTAGAACTCAATGTACGTCTGCAAACAACTATTTATAATAAAATGAAAAATGGGGAAACCAGCAACAATTATATTTTGTTGTATTTAATTAATAGATAAGCAAAATTTCTTTTATAGTTATTTTTCATCGATTTACATTATGGTGGAATCATTTGCCCACAGGGCACAGCTTCTCATTGCGAAGTATGATGGAAATAAACGGACATAAGATCAATTGATACAGCTTGTATTAACAATGAATGAAATAAAGCCTTTTTAGATTGCATCACTATTTTCGTAGGCAATCTCATCGATGAAATAGTCTAATCCCTGCAAAGTTGATGTCTCTAACGTAGCTTCAACCGCATCCGATGCCGCCTGTATCGCTTTTATTGCAGCTTTATTGTTAGCTAATTCTTCTTTCATTTGGCGCAGCTTATCGTGATTTTTTAACGAGTTTATGTTTTCCTTACACTGCGCCACCGCTTCGGGATTAACGAAGTCCGTCATGTTGTTGGTAGTAATTTTTTCAATTATTCTGGATATATTTTCTTTTGCTGCTTGACAGTGGGTTGCATCTATGGGGATTTCTTGCTCTAAGGCACAATGCGTTGCTGAAAGTTTCACCAGTGAAACATATGTGTAATATAAATCCAGATATTCTGACTTAAATTCCTGATACTGGCGAGTTTTCTCTTCCACTTGACGCTTAATGTTTGCTTCATCCTCCTTGAATCGTTTTAACGTTTCCAAGTAGAGCAAATGCTGGACGTCTTCCAAGCCACTGCTAATGGAAGAATTACTTGAACTAACGTTTTGGCTAGTTGGTGTAGTTGGATTTGAATCGGTGGAAGACATTTATTGCCAATTAAATGTAGTTTCTTAAACTGACTATTGTTTTTTTTACTTTCATTTATATAAAACTAAGCTCAGTTATTTCAAATACGCGCAAATTGCTTTGTCTTCTTTAATTCGCTTCTTCGTAGTACAGTACGGAAAAAAATTTAACCTTTAGAAAATAATATCCCCTCACTTTGACACCTTGGCTGTCAATTTTGACATATCTCTTCTACACAAAAACTTCGCAAGTAGGGATGGAAATATAATCAAGAAATTGTCAATAATTTATCGATAGACTCGTGACATTTCAATCTGCTGCGAAACAATAATTTAGCCGTATAAAATTTTATTGGAAATAAACGATATTTGTAAAAATTTGTTATTCTTCACTATCACTCAATACTAAATTTGCCCTTGTAGTAGGACAGTACTCAGACTACATTTTAGTACTAACATGAGAGAGTGGACTCTTGTCAAAATGAGTCTGAGGTTAATGTGAACATGATCAAATGGAAAAACTTAAATCTTCTTTTAATGGTACAACAGCCCATGAAGATTGGCCTTTTCGCACATAGTATTCATGTCGTATGTGTTATATGAATCCGAACGTCAGAAAAGCTTTATGTTTGCCGTTCCACCTGTGTGTTGACTGTATCAAAAAAAAACTGTGTTTTGTAGCATTAACTCTTTCCTAATTGTGATGATGGATTATTTTAACATGTGGCTACACTGAATAATTTATACATATAATTTCGAACGGCAATTTCAGTGTAATCTATTTAATTTAATTAAAAAGAATTGCTCGTACCGGCAAGATTTATTTTGCGCTGTTCATTCTTTGTCATGTCAGACAAAGATTTATCAAGAAATCTTGCTGTGTGGCAAGACTAAAAAAGAATTAGAAACTTTCCGTTTGGAAAGGGGCTAACGTCATCGTTGCTTGTCGATAATTATCGAGAGAAATTCCTATCGCTATTCGCAGTTCCAAATATCAATAAATAGAAAGTAATTCAAACAGTCAGCTAATACTTAACACATTTATATTAACATTTGTTCACAAATTCTGCATTACAGATGCCTGGCGTTGATACCATAAAATCTTCTTGGGCCGATGAGGTGGAGCTTGAATACGGTGGCTTGCCCCCAACTACTGAGGTAACCGAAAACGGCTATAAATACGTCACCGAATACAAATACAACAAGGACGACAAGAAAACAAAAGTGGTACGCACATATAAAATCTCGAAGCAAGTGGTGCCGAAAACGGTGGCCAAACGTCGCACTTGGCCAAAATTTGGCGAATCAAAAAATGATAAACCCGGTCCCAATTCACAAACAACCATGGTGTCGGAAGAAATCTTTATACAATTCCTTAACTCCAAGGAGTCCATGGAGGAAGAAAAGGCTAACGATCAATTGAATATTGTCAAGTGTCGCATTTGCAATGGTGAGCATTGGTCTGTACGTAGTGAAGTGACGTTGGAGTGGCATTCAAAAAATAATGTGCTTTTGGTGCCTCGAGAAACAAATCGTCCGAACTATCCAGAACTCAGGCCAATTGAAATATACTGAACTTTGGTAAGAAGGGAAATCAAGGCAACAAAGAAAGTTGCCAAGGATGCTAAAGGTTTTTTGGAGAAAATGGTCTTCAGCAGATATTCGATAATACCATAAACTATGTAGTTAATGGAAGGGAAGTCAAAAAAAATAAAAAATTCTGAAAAAGAAAAAAAAAAGAAAAAAAATTATTAATAAGTATATACAAATAAGGACCCTAATAAAAACTCGTTTATAAAATGGGTTTACTTTTTAAAACCATACAACTAGTTCAGCAAATTTGTTAATATTGTGATGGACATTTATATTGTTTAAATCATTTACGGGAAGAAAGAAGTCTTTAATCTAGTCCTAGCTAGTGTTAAATCAACCATATTTAATAATAAATCCATTTTGTTTGAAATATCGAAAACATAAAGTCCACAACTATTTCCTCGTTGCACGACGGACAATCACTGTGAGTTGGCATCCCTGTTTAGGTGTTTTTGTTTACTATTAAATAAAAGAATATTGTGGAGCTAAAAATAAAATGCGATTTTATGTTATTTGCGTAAATTTTGATTAAAAATAAAAAAAACGTCCGCTGTAGAGGGGGCGTGGTGTGTATTGATGTTTGGACAGAAATCCGAATATTTATATTTGGAGAAAGAAAGTGGAAACTACATAAAACAATATATTTTTTCTTCAGCCGCTTGAAAGAAAACAACAAAGGTGGAACTTGGCGCAAAACTCACCAGTGCACCGTGGCAGGTATATTTAAGAGTTAAGATATTCATTTAAAATGATTTAAATTTGATATCATCTTTCACATTAACACTTATGTTGTGATGGCGATTGTTGCTTCTTGCAATGTCTCACAAAATCAGTTGATTGACGACTCTTGCAGAAGCAACAGCAGCTAAACTAACATTTCCTTGTGAATTTGAGGTGCTATCTCGAGAAACGACATTATATTGTCATCGCTGTCTTGGGGTAAATGAATCCGGCAATAACAACAACATAAATATTAAAAACAACATCAATCTTAAGAAAATGAACACAACAAATATAAAAGAGTTGACGATGGCAATCAAACGCGGAGATCGCATACTCACGGAACAGCCTTTTGCATTTGTTTTAAAATCCAAGTATCGCAAGCAACGTTGTGATCAATGTTTGGCAGTGTAAGTTGTTGAATATCCTGTTGTAACAAATTTCATTCTACTTATTTACATACAGTGCCAAAGTGTTAACATGCACCAATTGTCGTTATGTTTCCTATTGTAATCGCGAGTGTCAAATGAAAGCATGGCCTATACACAAAATCGAATGTCCATTCCTGAAACGCATTTCTCCACGTACTGTTCCTGATGCGGCACGTATGCTTTGTAGATTAATAATAAAACTTGATAAGGGTGGCAATTTGGAACGTGGTTACTATACAGAAACATGCTATCGTAAATTTCGTGATCTAATGTCACGTAAGTGTATAAAAAGGATCAGAGTATCTGGAATATAAAAATAGAATTCTATAATATTCCCTTTTTGGTGTTTGTGTTTACCATTTCCCTTTGGCCGTTAACTCATATAGACTATCCGGAAATAAAAAATGACCCAAAACGTATGGAGCATTTAGAAGCATTGCATGCAGTTCTAACCGAAATGATGGAAGGCAGCGCTATCATACCAAATGAAACAGAGTTAATCAGCATTTATGGGCGTGTGAGTATCAATTTGTTTTAACAGCATGTGACTATAAATTTTTAAATCAGATAAATATAAGTACATACATATGTACTTCTCAATTAAGAATTAATAATATACCTGGGCACTAATAAAAATAAAATATTTAAATATGTAGGAGTATGTATTTAAGTATCTAAAGTATTTGTTACAAATAAAATATAATTTAGAATATTTGCGTCTTCTATCAATTTCCAATGACAAATTTTGACAAATTTCGACAAGTGTGCAGTCTACCGGGTGGCAATTAATAAATGCATACAACTTTATTAGCGCTATAAAAAAAGGAAAAGTATTGTAATTTTTCTGCAATTTTCTTCATTTTTGTGTTAATCTACGTAATCGAGAATACATATGATTTAATTTTTGTTTGGTCTAGATTTCATTTAGTTATTTATTTTACGATGTCAAATAATGTGTCAACTGTCAGCTATTATAACATTCCACCAGCTAGGCAAACGCAATTGTGAGAAAGCGCGGCAGTTTCGCATTGGTCCTTTGTTAATTTTCGTGCAGTCAAACGGTTCAGGGAGCTAGGTCTTGAAGCTGATCGTTCAGGAAGAGGCAGAAAATCCACCGTCAATACTCCCAGGAATCGAAATTGTTCAAAAGCGGGTGCAGCGTAATTCAACGGTTTCCATGAGAAAACTTGCTCACGGAAAACAATCATGACCATTGAGGTCATGATTCATTTGGACTTACTTTACTTACTTACTTTTAATGGCACAACAGCACAATGGAGGGCCTAGGCCGAGCTTTTTTCGCATCCAGCCATGTTGTGCGTGTTATATTTGTACATGAATGGAAGGGACCTACAGTTTAATGCCGAATCCGAACGGCGAAGTGAAAAGCTTTTCATAGCAATTTTCATAGAAAAAAAAACGAACTAGGACTAAATGCTTACAATTTTCAAAAAGGCCATGAAAACCAGCGAGTACAATTCCAAAGATGTCGCCTGCTTCAACGTCAGGCCGCAGGTATTGGATGGGAAGAACTCGTCTTCACAGATGAACAGCTGGCGTATTCCAGTAAAGTCATTTTGCATCGATCCAAATAAGTGATAGTCACACGGGGCCAGATCTGGTTTCCGACAACATGAGGCCGCCCGTTGTCATTTTGGAAATTTACAGTCTCGTGCTTTCGCGTGTTTTTGATACAGCTCTCCCGTAATAGTTTCACCAGGTTTTAGCAGCTCATAAAAGATGACACCCTTCTGATCTCACCAAATACAGAGCATTATTACCTTGGCGCAAAAACCTCCACTTTTAAAGTGTCGAGTATATTACCGTAAACTTCCTACAACAATTGCAGCACTGTTTTTCGAAAAGCAAAACTTCCCGAATGAATTTGAATTATTCTTATAGTGCCACAAATCTTATTGTGGCATCCGCAACCACTTCTAACCTAACAATAGTGTCACTGATTGTCTCTCAACTTTCCAATGCGAAATACACTAAGGCTGTTTAGACATAAAGAGAAACAAATATGAACTGATCAGCCGTATTTTACTCGAAATTACATCAGCACGGAAATCACTTTCCTCAGACCAAAATATGCCTAACCCATGCCCATTTCGTTCTCCTCCTTTGAAAGCCGCTGATCATATTAGTACTATGACTTTGTAAAATTTTGAACTTAAAATACCCAAATTGGTTGTCACAAATACTTGTAATACAACGCAAATAAATATGAAAAATTAGAAATAAAAACAAAATAAATAAAAGTGCATTTTTGTTTGTTTTTTGTTTATTTATCTTTTTTAATCTATTTCACATGATCTGCTATTTTTTTGTTTTCACTATAATCATTTGGCACAATGCCATCGATTTAAAAGGAAAATGTTTCAAATGCTCGCATTTCCCAAAACATTTGTGCTTTCAATTATTTTTTTTTTTAGAAAAAATCGTCCAATTGATATAAAACTTCAATATATCTGCTGTCTTCAGCTGTTGTGATTGTTGTTATTATTGTTCATGTTGAAAAGTTCACGCACTTAGCTGACACTAGAAATAGCAAAGCGGCGCTATTGAATGTTAATTTTTTTTATGTACATTTATTTTTAGGAAATTCTAAATTAATTAATTGCAATACATTTATTTCTAATTGTTCTTTCACTTTAAGTTAATTACGAATGGTTTCAATATTCTCGATGCTGAGATGAACTCAATTGCCACTGCTATATACTTAGGAGTATCTATAACTGATCATAATTGTCAGCCGAATGCTGTTGCAACATTCGAAGGCACCGAATTGCATATACAGGCGATTGAGGATATGGAATGTTTGGATTGGTCAAAGGTCTATTGAATATTTAATGAGTTTGTGAGAGGACGAATCTTGTTTTACTGAAATTGCAATCGTTTTAGATTTTCATAAGCTATATTGACCTGTTGGCAACACCCGCGGAGCGTCGTGAAGACTTACAAGGCAATTATTATTTTCTTTGCGCTTGTTCCAAGTGCGTTGATCCAAAAGAGGCACTCGAAATGAATGCTGCAGCGTGCACAAATACAAATTGCAGTGAATTTGTTGATATAACACTGAATAATTGTACACGTTGTGGCAGTGGCATTAGTCCTAAATATCGTAATAGCTTCAATGAGGCTATGTTCCTCACCAAAAGTAGTTTGGAGAAAATGAAAGAAGTGGCATGTATGTGTTTTTTATAAATTAATTTCAAATTTAACATCACTACATAGTTGCATCTACGAAAATTTCAGATATTGATGCATGCAAAATATGCTTGCAGAAACAAAAGGGATTTCTGCATCCTCTCAATTTGTGGCATACCAAAACTTTAGATGCCGCTTTTGAAGCTGCTATTGAAATTGGCAAATGGACAGATGCTTTGGAGTATGGTATGCAACTTTTACCAGGATTCACGTAAGTTTTGATTTGATTTAGTTGTAATTAAAGTAAATTCAGTAATTTGTTATTGTGTATTAGAAAATACTGTGGTGATTGGAATCCGCTGCTTGGCTTGCTATATATGAAAATTGGAAAGATTCAGCTGTTTGAAAATTATACCAAAGAAGCTCTACATAATTTAAAAAAAGCACATAAAATTCTAGAAGTAACACATGGCCGAGAACATAGTCTAATTAAAGAGCAATTGATACCAATGTTACTGCAAGCAACAGCCGAAAGTGGAGCATAGAGAATATATTCTTATTTGACCTACCATAAAAATTAGAGTATAGACAAGTGTAAAAATTCGAGTCAATTCTCTAAATCATAGAATGGGTTAATTACTTTTTATCGTAAGTTAATGATAATTTCTTTTGAGGTTTTCTAAGTGCATGCGAGTAGAGTATCCGTAGAGTAGAGTAGATAGGGTGTTAATTTATGGAATGGGTATGGTGGATTTTCTAGGAGCACGCTTGAAACTTGAAAAAGTTTACGAGAAAATTTGCGAAAACTAAGTTTAATTTATTTACAATAAAACGTTGGCAATGTCAACTAAACGTAAAACAGATATTCCTGGTTTCCAGGAAGAAGTTACGTTCTGAAATAAGACAAATACGACAAATCCGACAGTCAAAAAGTGATGAAGAAAGCTGGAAAACAAATCAAATACAATACAGTGTTCACGATTCAAATAGCCTCAAGGATATCTATGACGAAAAATGTCCACTTTAAACAATAACCATGCTTTCCTGTGAGGAAAAACAAGTGAAATTTTCAATTTTAAAAGAAGTTTAATTAATAAACAAAAAATATATTTCCTGCCAAACCCACCAAAATCGCTTAAACCAATTAGAATTAGCTCTCATCAAGTTTATTGTAAAATTGAAAGTAGTTCTTCTGTCGTATAAAATACTTTAGGATTCATCTGGGTATTGCCTTATCGTTGTGTATTCAACATGTTCCAGCTGCAGAGGCTTCAGCGATGGAAGTCTACAATAGTAGGGCAAGATGAAGCTGAATTCAAAGCATTTAGTAAAGCAAAACCTGTGGCCATTGTTTCCAGAGAATCTCACTATAAGCTAATTTCAGATGATTTATATTTACCGGCTTACTCCTTCCACCCAGAAGTAGTAATTTCTTTCAGCTTTCCAAAGAATACTTGATAAAAACTACATGAAGTTTTGTACTAAACTAAAAAGACATACTTATTTTATGTAATGGAACGCATTTCTTTAATTCACCGAAAAAGGTGTCTTCGAAAGAATCGTGTAGTAAGAATTATTTCTGTGTTCACAATTACAAGTTTCGTGTAAATAAAACATTTTTGCTTAGTGCTTAGTTTTAGTGAATTGTATGTATAAAAATAAAATTGATTAAATTTAAGTGATGTTTCTATTCTTATAAAATTAAACAATTTTCGACGGAGCCTTTGCACGACGATCAGTATTTTGGAATATAGCACGTATTAAATGTTTTACTTCTTCAGCTTTATAATTTGCAGTCAAAATGCCAGCTCCTTCACACCATTGTTCGGTAATATCTTGTAATGAAGCAGTCAAAATCAGTTTCAATTGCTCGAGTTTCATCCATGATTTTATATGTAAAACTTCGTGTTTTTCCTACATAACAAAAAATGTAGGTATAAAATTTAATATAAATTAAATATTGTACCTTGAATAATGCTGGCGCTTTCTCCAATATAACGTCAATCAATTCGCTCAGCTCATTGGCCACTGTTGCCGAAATATCTTCCAATGCAAGTATGCGTTTAATTACATCATTGCAGAAGTCATTTAAAATATTGCTAAACGTTTTATTGTACATGCCATCGGGTAGAACATTTTGCCAAACATTTTTAAGTAAATCGAGTTGACGTAAACACTGACGTATTAAATTAAGCGGTGCCGCGCCAAGTGCATGTACGTCGGACAGATCTACAGTGGAAATCAGTAATTGGTAAATCATTATTGAATGAGTTTTAGATAGAAAGTATATGTGTTTACCAAATTCTTTCAATATGCCCATAATAATCTTTTGCTGATACACAATTTGCACATTTAAATATTCTGCACCGGTTGCTTGCAGTGTCTTAACCAAAGCCGGAAACGTTGGAATGCCTTTCTCCGAATTTTTAGCTACCCAATGCGCCAGAAACATACAATTGTTATAGAATAAAACCGATTGTTGCGGTATGCTTTCGAGTAGTTTCTCATGAATTTTGGGTACTTCGCTCAAGTAACGATTTAAAATAATTGTAATTACATTCAGCAGACTGTCATCGTTTTCTTTTTCAGAATCATTGGGCTGACGTAGAATGCGTTCCATAAGTTTAATAAGCTCCTACAAGTAATGGGCATTTAAATGAAACATAAAAATACACATAAGTATATACATAAAAACATTATCTAACAACGCAACATACCAATGTACTCTTTGAGACCATGCAGCATGGAAACAGAAATGGATTATTGGCAGCATCCTCCGATGTGTTCTTCTCTGCGATCGTAGTCATATCTTGTAAATCTGTATGTATAATTTCACGTGCATTATCCAAAAGTTTATTGCAAAAACGATCGCAAAAATATTTTTGAAACTTTTCAGCAAATTCACACAAATTCCTATCACTTTCTGCGTTTATGAGAAAAACATCAGCAAGAAAATGCTGAAACTGCATTACGTCGTCCACCAATGTAGAATCTTGATATTCATCCATAGTCTCTGGTATGGCATGCATCAAGCACTCATCTACTAGTACTTTAAGAAAACGCTCTTTTATATGCTCGCCAATAATGGAAAACACTT
The DNA here is from genome assembly GCA_958295655.1 of Palloptera scutellata. Lineage (NCBI taxonomy): Eukaryota > Metazoa > Arthropoda > Insecta > Diptera > Pallopteridae > Palloptera > Palloptera scutellata. The sequence goes on along the minus strand of OY282449.1, from coordinate 94,962,304 downwards.
GCTGTTCCGCGGATATGGAAACATTAATGTTGGCCAGGCAGTGTATCAAAAGCTTAATATGCTCAAAAACTTATTTGTAAGAGGGGCGCAAACTTTTGCCTAGATTTTTTAATGAATACGAAAGGCTTAGTTGCACATAATCGGGATTGTCTTCGCTGTACTCGAGCGAAACGGGCTTAACGATTAGCGGTTCAAAACAATTTTCAAGCAGGAAATCGCATAATTTAATTGGATTGTAACGAGCCTACAAATACAAGTGCCGTGTAGTAAGATTGTCAATCGCATATATAATAGCTATGAACACAGTACCTGAAACAAAGCCATCACTGTATCCTGCAACTGGATGACATCTTTCGACACAAGCAATGTAACACATTTTGCACTGGGAAATGGTTTTTCGGTGAATTGCACCAAACGCTCGAAACGCTGCTGTAAATTCTGTTGTAGTATATTAGCTTGAATGTGATATTTCACTTTGATGGTGTCGTAACAATCGCATTTTTGGAAAACACGATCTACACCATTGCCACTGTCACAATAGATAAGGCTTTTCAGTTTACCCAACAAATCGAGCACAATCAGATATTCCTTAGTTGCATTTGCCTCCTCCACACACTGAAACAAATCGTCCACTTTGAGTATACGATGTGATACACGCAGCCCCAATGAAACTTCTCTCAATTCATCTACGCAATCGGCTAATCCGCTGTTGGCATCTCGCAGTGCCACAACCGCTTCTTCACCTATTGTTTGAAGCAAATGCTCTGATTCTCGCACTAGTGTTTCACCTTCATTCAGATAGAGATCCGACGAGGTATGATTGGGCATAAAGTCAAAATAGTTATCTTCAATGTGTTTACGTATTCGTTCCTGAAAGCGTTTAATTTGTGTCAAAATTCGCGTAATACTTCCCTTAATAGAATCGGGAGAGCTTCTGCAATTGCCACCGCTTTCATTTAAGATTTTTATTGTGTTTTCACTGAATCCTGTTTCGCAGTTCACTGTCCCAGACATTTTTGTGGAGTTTTTGCTATAATATTTGTCAAAAGTTAATTTGCGTTTTCTGTTATAGGTATTTTATGCATTTCCAACGTATTTTTAGGAGGTAGAATTTCCGACATTTGAAACGTCAAAAAGGCATTGTAGTGAAGTTATCGACTTTAAGTTATAAGTTACAGTACGACATAAAAGCGGCTTACATTATAACGTAAATTGTAAGTACCATGTAGCATGGGACCTGACAGTATAGGTAAAGATCGTGATAGTCTCAAAAACAGACAGATGAGCCCATGTTCGAACCTTGCGCTTCTCCGTCTCAAGCCGACACACAGCCTCCTCGTGATGGCCCCTGGACAGCGATGTAACACCAGTCAATGAGCTAAATTATGTGTTCGGCGTATTTCTCTATAACCTTGAATAAACGGTTGTAAGTCGTGTTTGAAACACACAAAAGCCTCGGTTAAGGAAACCCCCTATTGTTGACGGCAAAAGCTCAATGGGCAATGACTTACTGATATGCACCTGGAATGTCCTAACTCTCTGCAATGAAGGTCCTGTATCCAGCTGGTAGATGTCCTTGAGAGATATAGAACTGACATCAGGGTTGCTCCAAAAGATCATCCTGTGATATCTACTAAAGTTGTCATTATTCGACACCAATTATGTGTTGGATTTAAAGTTGGGAAGAGACTGCGTCGCATAGTATCTAGGTGGACGCCATGAGCGAGCATCTAGCCACTCTCCTCATCAATTCAAAATTCTTCAACATCAGGCTAATTTGTGTCCATGCCCCGACGGTTGAGATGGACGAAACGACCAAAGATGGCTTATACAAGCTCCTCGACAAAACTTATGAACATTGCCTCCTCCCACGATATTAAAATCGTGTTAGGCCTCTTTGGTCCGACGATCGGAAAATTCAGTCTCCACGATACGGACGGAACATGGCAACTAGTAGCACCAGATTTCAACATCTCGATATTCATAAGGACACTTGGCTGTCCTCCGATCAAAACACATGAAACCAGATTAATCACGTTGTGATAGAGGTAAGGCACGCTTGTGGTACAAACATTAGACCACTACTTGGTTGCATCCAAGGTCTGCATACGTGTATGTGTAGCAAAGAGAAAGCTGGATGTCGAATAGCTGCAATCACAACGTACAGCCGAAACCTTCGCCATTCGACTCGCACTCCTCATATCGCAAAACATCCCTCAACTTGATGATGTATGTATGCGCGCAGTGTACGCACATTTCCCGCTCTATGCGTACGGTCGCCGAAGAGGTTCTAGATAGGCTACTATCGTCGTACGCCCAAGAGTATCGCAACGCTACTGAAGCGAAAACGCAGTATATAGAGCTACCTTGCTGTCAGTTGCAACACGTCCCTCCAGGCGAAAGAAAAATAAAAGCAGCCAAACGTGAGTTTATTGATATCGAGATGTAGCGAGATCTTCAAAAGAATAAAATATCTGCCTAACGGTTTGAAGACCGGAGCGTCTTCCTGCAAGAACGAAGACGGAAATCTGGTGACAGATGTCCAGGGCATAATGAGGTTATGAAGGAAGCACTTCTCGCAGCTGCTTAATAGCGATGGGGGCAGTAACTCCGCCACTGTGGAATCTGCTCCGAAAACCCCAACCACTGACGGTATTGAAATACTACCGCCAAGCTATGAGGAGTTCTTAACAGACATCGCTGCGGTGGTAAACAATAAGACTACAGATGCAAATGGCCTGCCTGCTGAGTTGTTTAAGACTAAAGCCGAAGATCTCATAAAACGCATGCACGAACTTCTATGCAGAATATGGGCGGATGAAAGCATGCCAAGTGATTGGAACCTCAGCGTAATCTGCCCAATCCATACGAAAGGTGATTCCACGATCTGCGCCAACTACCATGGGATAAGTTTTCTTAATATCGCATATAGGGTTCTATCGAACGTGCTGTGTGAAAGGCTGTAGTCCATCGTCAACCCCATAATCTATTCGTTGATTGTAAAGTCGTCTTCGTCAGCACGATTAAAGATCACTCGTACGGCACAATGTCTGATTTTGGTATCCCTGCACCTACACCACCAGCGCAATGAAAATTCGGATAGCGCCATTTGATTTCAAAAGGTTTCGTGCGACTTTTTTAACCTAATGCTGGAGAAAATAATTGGAGCTGCGAACATCGACATCTATTTCTATTTTCAGTGTCATGCTGCTAGCATACGCTGACTATATTAACGTCATTGCTTGCACGCGCGAGTAGTCAGGTCAGCATTGTTCCTCCTGGAAAAGGAGACTCGTCGAGTTGGTCTATTAGAGAACAAGGACAAAGCGAAATTATATTTTGAAGTCGTCAAGGATTTCGTATACCTAGGATCCAGCATTAATACCAACATTAATACCAAAACTTGAGATCAAGCGGAGTTTAACTCTTGCCAACAGGTGTTACTACGGGCTCAGTAGGCAATTAAGAAGGCCGACCGACTAAAATAACGCTCTATGAGTCCCACATACTTCCCGCCTTAAAATATGGCACCGAGACGCGGACATTGACCACCAATTATTAGAGGCTATTAGGAGCGTTCGAGAGGAAGATACTCTGTAAGATATACGGTCCAATATACGCGGACGACGTGTATCGAATAAGATGGACCGATGAGCTGTACACCAACCCTGACATAATCAAGCGTATAAAAAGTCAGCAGCTTCGCTAGCTGGGTCATGTTGAGCGAATGGAAGAAAGCGCCTTGCATAAGACGAACAAATGAGGGTTTATTCACGACATAATTTTTTTTTTATTCCTGCTTATTAATCTGCTCCCTTTTTCATCTCTTTCCTTAAAAAAAACAACCCAGCAGCGTGACGCCAAAAACTTTTTAACTAACTCTGAACAGTTCGAAAGTTCGCCATTATGGCCGCAGAAACAAATATGTTTATATTTTTGTTTGTACTTGTTGTATTACTGCTTTTTTCAGCTGATCTTGACATTCTAAATATACCGTCATTATAGCCGCAACAAATAAAGTCGTGGTCGTGCTGCTGTTATCAATTTATACAAATTTGCTTTGAGCGAATTCTGTAAATACATGTTTTAAATTATTTTTAATATATTTAAGAAAGCATTGTAAATAACTAACGTAAATTATGCAGCTGTCAAGAGAGTTTAGCATTTTCACGGCTCTTCTAATGATTGTAGTAAAAGACGGCGATTGTTTAGTCGATCCAATAACTTTTGGAGTTGGCGCAACCGTCGGCCTGGGTGTATACGGTTTTAGTTTCATTAAAAAAAACACTTATTGCCGAATGTCAGAATGTTGTGATGAACGTAGCATACCGGGCAATGTTAAAGGTACAAACGTCAAGCATAAATACACCAGGTGACAATTCCACAATAAAGTTAATTTTTCTATTGTAGAATTAAAAAAACGATTAAAAGCAAATCTCTTTGGGCAACACATTGTTCTCCAACAACTAATACCTGCCTTGGAAGCACATTTCAGCCCCAACAGCAATTCACGTAAGCCTTTAGTTATAAGTTTTCATGGAACGCCAGGGACAGGCAAGAATTTTGTAGCTGATATTATTGCGGAGTCACTCTTTGCGGAGGGTTTAAAAAGTCGGTATGTGCACAAGTACCTGGGTAGATCGGACTTTTCCGTTGCAAATCGAGCAGACTTCTACAAAGTGAGTGTGGCTTATGCAATTTTGGGATTATTATTTTTAGCAAGCAATATTTTTCAACTTAGGCACGCATTAATCACGATGTACGCACTGGAATCGCAGATTGCCCGCGCTCTTTATTCATTTTCGATGAAGTGGATAAAATGCCAGAGGGTGTTTTCGAATCACTCACCTCGCTGATCGATTATCATTCAATTGTGGATGGCAGAGACAATACAAAAGCGATTTTTATTTTTCTCTCCAACACAGCAGGCGTATACATATCCGATCGTTTGGGTAAACTGATAAAAAATGGGACACTGCGTGAGGAAACGAAATTAAGCGATTTTGAGCAAATACTGGAAAAAGCAGCTTACAATTTGGATGGTGGCTTTAAGAAAACTAGTCTAATTGAGGCACATGTTATTGATCATTATTTACCATTTCTGCCGCTTGAAAAGGAGCATGTCTATAAATGCCTAGAGGTAGAGTTTAAGAGATGGAATAGAAGACCTGATAGTGATCTTATTGAGTAAGTATTTGTAGATAATCGTGTATTAATCATTATTTTGTGATAACTTTTGCCTTTGTAGTTCAATGATTAAAACAGCCGTAACTTACGATCGGAACCACGGTCTCTTTGCTACTTCTGGGTGCAAAACACTGGAAAAGAAAGTAGCTGTTGAAGTAATGTCACCATTAGCGAGAAAGTAAACATTTTTGTTTTGTTTAATCTTGTACTTGTAATATTTTTATTTTATTTTTTTTAAATAGTAAAATCTTTTACTTGATGGTATTTTAACAATGTATATCTTTCTACCAAGGGTTCAACCATTTTAAACGTGAATCTTTTTTTAGTAAATCCGTATCTAAGCGTTTAGGATCGTTTGCAAATTTCTCTGCTGCTTCTAGCCGCTCCACCACTGGACCAATTTCCTTTGTAACAATGCACTCGCCATTCTCTTTTAGTATTGTATGCTTAAGATCATTTTCAGTGGGTTCTCCGTAAGGAAATGTAATTGGTGTAACTTTAATTAAATGCTTGATCTTCCATAGACGTGCATTATTTTCAGGTATATTCTTTACCACTGTGAAATCACTTTGCTTGCCATCCAAACCCAATTCTTTCAACAAGTATTTCTCCCAATAAGGATTACCCTTAACAGGCTTAATACGCTGCACGCGGAATAACTTTGCCGGCTCAATTGAAGGGTCTAAGTGGTCGGACGTCCTGTAAATTATTGATAGAGGAATTTATCAAAAAGAAATTTGTATTGAATACCAACCTCGGGTAGTAAATTATTCCCTCGTATTTTATTCCATTCTTATACAGAAACTTTTTATTGTGTTTTCCATAAGTCCTCGATGCTTGCGTTGCCAATCGCAATGGTTGCAATAGTTTTGTACAATCCATTTCTTTCAATTGAATCTCTACCGCAAATTAAATTCTAATCGAAAGTGATGATAATAATTATGGAAAAGGTTATGAAAGAACAAACAGCTGTTAGTTTTGATAAAATCTAGTACAATTAAATATAAAAATACCTGCTTACTTTATTAGTACTATGATACTCTTGGTATACATTAGGGTTGTAACGAAGGCACAAGCACGGAAAGCAAATGTTGATATATACAATAGCCGTATTTACGATCTGTAGTTTTTGTAGTAATTTTGGTAAAATATATCAAAATTTATCAGATCGTGAACGACCTCGTTGTAAATACTTAGTATTTGCAAAAACTGCTGATCTTGCTTACATTTTGTTAAAGATGAAAATTTATAGATGTGCCGATGAACGCAAATTTGAACTACTGTCCGATACATTTGTAAAGCAATTGTTTAAAAGCAAAAAATTTTATGAACAAAGCATAAATTCGAACGCACTTCATAATGAAAATTTATATTTAAGTGTTCGTAGAACAATTTTTGTAAGAATTGACGAAAATCAAATTAAATTAAAATCCTTGCCATGAGTGAAAGAGTTTTTTCGATAGTTGAATATATAAAGTGAGATCACTATCAAGAAAATACAGAATATTACGCAATGTTACAATAGGGTGTTGCGATCGTAAATTTGTTAAATTGGTTGTACTTTCAGTTGCATGTATTTGTTTTTGTAAAGTTGCAAAATTTACCATAAAAACCAAGTATACACGATACAAGACCAAAAACTACAGATCGTGAATAAGGCTAATATGAGGTTGTTTAAACTGGGGCAAACATGAAAGACTACCTTACTTTTCTTTTCTTACTACCTGTCTTTTTCGCACATGCTCTATATGTTTTATCATGCTTTATACATACATAAATATATATACATTTGTGTTTTTATATATTACAGTCAACACACAGGAAGTATTCCTATACACTGGCTGTCACGAAAACCGCACCACTGGCAACACTTTTTTAATATGTAAAAATTTGGGTAATTTACTTATTTTTTCTTGCTACGATAAAGGGGATTTCTCGGTTTAAATTATTCCAAATGTGTTGACAACAGAAATTCATTATTCTAGTGCATTTGTTTAACGCAGAAGGGTTTTTTGTGAAATAAGTGCAGTAATGAGTAAATTATAAGCAGCTACACATGACAGAAAAGTCGCTGTACTAACATTAGTGGACCAAGGACTTTCCTACCGGAAAATTTCTGAAAAATTCTCACATTCACAATTGTCCGTTTCAAAAAAAAAAAAAAAAAAGTATTCTATGGAGTCCCTGGAGAGGCAAAAGAGAGGATCTGGTCCTAAATGTGCAACCAGTAACAGAATTGATAGCCTTGTAAAAAATATTAGCACAAGGATCGAGTTAAACGTGCAGTAACTAATCGGACCGATCTAGAAATCTATCATTTCGTAAATATTAGTGTTCAAACTGTACGCAGGAGACTGCGAGAAGCTGATTTATATGGAAGGCGTCCAGCAAAAAAGCCATTGTTAACTGAAAAATGAGAAAAACGCGTTTATCGGTAAATTTTGCATGCATTTGTTTGATTCTTACAGAATGTAAAATTAAAAACAGAACATTTAAAAAAAAAAACCTTTTTGTTATCATTTTTTTAAAAATATTCACGGACATCGGAATTTCACGCTTGACTGGGCCGGGAAACTCACCCGATTTAAATCCTATCGAGCACTTATGGCATATTAAGAAGCGCAAAGTTCCTAACCAGAAGCCCGAAAAAAAAAATATATATTAGCATTAAATAAAGTTTGGTAGGAAGGGGTCGCTGTGGCGTAGTGGTAGTGCGCTGGACTACTACGCAGAGTGTCCGGGGTTCGAATCTCGGCACAGGCAAAATCAAAAAGTTAAAAAAAATAATAAAATAATTTTCTACACGGCACCACCTCTTGGCAGGCAATGGCAAACCTACAAGAGTAAAATTTGCTATGAAAAAGCTTTTCACTTCGCCGTTCGGAGTCGGCATTAAACTGTAGGTCCCTTCCATCCATGTACAAAAATAGCACGCACAACAAGAGTGGATGCGAAAAGCTCGGCCTAGGCCCTCCATGGGCTGTTTTGCCATTAAAAGTAAGTAAGTAAAGGAAGTTATTACCAAAGATAACCAACAAATTTTGGTTGATTCGATGTCGTCCAGGATAATGGCTGTAATACGGGCTAAAGGAGGAGCAACATCCTACTGATATTTTTTTTTTTTTTGTAGCTTGATGTTGGTTCTTGAAAACCACTTTAAAGACTAATAGATATTGTTTAGATTTGAATATTATAAAAATAAATTACATTTTCTTAAAAATTTCGAAAATTTTATAATTTTTTTGTATTTAAGTTTTTGTCAAAAATAATAAATTTTTGAGTTTCAGTAATATTTTTCCGTTGTTACACTTTGCATTATTTTAAAATCATAGTAATATATACAAAAAATATATATATATTCCCCAACATAAAAATCATTATTTTCGTATATTCATGTTATTTTGAGGTGGTGCGGTTTTCGAGAACGCCAGTGTAAATGCAGAGCATCGTGTTGATTGGATAGAAGATTGATAGGTGAGAGAAGAAATGTTAAGTAAATGTTAAGTAAGAGTGGTAAGTCCTTTAAGATTATGTGAAAAATGGTAATTATAATAATTTTGTTTGAAGATGAGCATTTGTTTTATGTTTTTTTGTTTTAGTTTTTAAATAAAATCAAATATATTAAAACATAGTACTCGTATGTGCTCAATTTACTTACTCACCTTATTAAATAACGTATTCTACGTCAGAAATTTAGTTTAAAACTTAAAAAATGTATTTGTTATTTCAGCTGAAAAAATCAATGTAATGAAATCCGGAAAAATCCCGTGATTGCCACTTTACTGTCCCGAAATCTTTTTTTTACCGGAAGAAGGGCTCGAAATTAATCGAAATATTTATGAATAAAATCAGGATTTCATGGTTTTTGTGATTGACGCTGCGTAGTTGCTATCTGCTGGACTGCTATGTAAGATGCCGGTTTTCAAGACTCAGAACAGCAAAAAAATTTTAAATAGAAAATACAAATTTTTCTACACTCTTGATTTGCAATGTGCGGTGAGACGCCTTAATGTATACATATTTAACCCTTCATACCTCATCATCATCTGATTTACAATACGAGGCGTTACCATTTCACCATTTTGTCTCCAGCATCATCCACTAGTTGAAGCAGATGATGCTCATTGGACTATTGATATTGACATTGCCTTATGCATTATATAGTTGCTACCCTTTCATGATTTTCAGTTTTGTCATTTTAGGGGTGGAATTTTATGATACAAGAAAAGTATAAATTTCGCTACGCAAACAGGATGCTTAGCAGTTTTATATTGATCATCCAACATTGTGTGTAACCGGTAAATCATGGAAACGAAAGATTGTGTTTAACGAATATAATAAAATAAAATTATACAAGAACATACATAAGTTGTTGCTGTTGTCTACATATAAATATATTTCCACTACAATTGTAATATAAGGTAAAAACACATAAAAACCTGGGTTCGGTTAAATAAAAAGAGTTAACCAAAAGATTAACGTCGTTAACGTTAATTCGTTAATTTAAAAAAAAAATCAACGGAATTGTTAACCTTAAATTTTTGTATGAGAAAAACAAATAAGAGTATATTTTTCCAAAAACATTGAAGCATATGTACGAGTATGTGTTACGACTATGTATGGTATAGTATATAGAGAACTGCAGCACTGTAGGGGATGGCTGTATTGCATTTGATAAACAGGTTCACCAATACTTTGTCGCCCAAAAATCCAGCATCTGCCACCGAATCCGAAGAATATCTCTGCAGCCAGTCATCAATTAAATTGTGGATGACGCTTTTAAGCGACATGTTGTTCTTCTTGATTTTTTTTGAATAAATTACCAGCATCCTCGTTATTGCTGGTAAATCGGCTTCGTTCTTCGTCGAGATGATGGATTTCTTGAGCACATGCACCATAATTTTCTTTACCTTACCTTATGTGTTAATATTGTACTTCTCTAACTACACAAGCCGAAACTGACATGTAGTTTATAGTGGAAAGCAGCAGCTAACAGTCATTAATACTAATAGTTAACGGACTAGGCTGTTGTGCTATTAAAAGAAAGAAGAAGAAGCTATCGGACTAGAGTTAAGGAACAAATTTAACGAAAATTAATCCAAACGTTAATGGTTTTTGAAACTAATGTAAAAATTAATAATTTAATATTAAGTTATTAAAATTAATGCCGTTAATAACGATTAACGGATTAACGATTTTCTGCCCAACTCTAGTAAATAGTGAATAGGTCGAATATGTTGATACAACAAACAAAGAGTCACGGTGTTGGATAAAATGTTACTGTTGACAATTATACTTTTGAAGTCGTCACTGATTTCGTATACCTAGGATCCAGCATAAGCATCAACAATAATGTCAGCCTTGAGATCAAGGGGAGATTAACTCTTGCCAACAGGTGTTACTACGGGCTCAGTATGCAGCGTCCTCTCTCGACCGACGAAAATAACGCTCTATAAGTCCCTCATCCTTCCCGTCCTATGGCGCAGAGACGTGGACATTGACCATCAATGATGTAAGGCTGTTAGGAACGTTCGAGAGGAAGATACTCCATAAGATCTACGGTCCAGTATGCGTGGACGACGTGTATCGAATAAGATGGAACGTTAAGCTGTAGGAGCTGTACGCCGACACTGACATAGTCAAGCGTATAAAAACACTGAGGCATAGTCATGCTTTACAGAGGCTCTCAAGACCGATCATAAGTTGTAGAGCCATCTGAATATTTACCATAAGCCGTATTAGTTTATAATGGCACATTACAATCCTCAGATGTTCTTGGTAGAATTTCTTTTTAATCAATTTTTTTTACAAGCAAGTCTTCTGTAGTAATTTTGATGAATATTAAAATTTTATTGCATATTGGAAAACGTGTCCAGAAATCAAACAGTATAGAAAAACCCTTGCCTTGTTTTCTTTTTGCAAGGAAAAAATTTATCTTTTGTTTGAGTAGGTGTGAAAATATGTTTCAATAATAAAAATAATAACAATGACAAACAATAAGAGACCGTATTATGAGAGCAGAAAAAAAGGGGTTGTCAGTAGCGCACACTCCCATGCATACACATACAAACAATTGTGGGCTGATTTGAAAACAAATAAAAACCCCTTCAATTACTACATTTACATATATACATACCGTACATATGTATGTGCATAGTAAATAGAATAAATACGATTCCCAAAAATTCATAAATAATGCAATTTGCCTTGTGGCATATGCAACCGTTGTATAAACAATCTTTAAGAAATTATAAAAAGTTGCGAAAAACGTGTTTAACCGTTAACCACACATTAAAAGGGGCGTACAATTTGTTGCTTTAAATAATTCTTTGTAGAATTCAATCAAAAATTTGTTTTTCATTTAAACATCAAATTTTAATGTACATTATTATTGCATGCCATTGTATTTTACAGCTTAGTTATTATACTTATACATACATAAATATTGTGCAACATCATGGTTTATGACATGACCCACTTGGTACCCTCTGAAAGCATCTCGCTGGGACGTTACTATCTGCACGATTTAAATAATGTTGAAAATCATGATTATGTCTTGGATATTGACAAGCGTTTTCAAGCCCGTATGGCTTGTGAAACAGGTAAGGGATTAACTGTCTGTATGGAATAATTGTTACTCGTATATATGAATTGAAAATAAATATTGTAAAACGTATTTTATTTGTAATTAACTAATGTATTCATGTACAATTTTTATTTTGACTTTCTTTGTAAACACATAGTACCCCAAGCGACACCACCACCACCACCTACTCCAGCCCCGAGACGTCGTACTACACCAGTAGCACACTTGGATCCATCTGAATTAGTTGGCCTGTCTCGTGAGGAACGTCGCCGTCGACGACGTGCCACATTAAAGTATCGTACCGCACATGCTACACGTGAACGTATACGCGTCGAGGCATTTAACGTATCATTTGCTGAGCTAAGAAAACTATTGCCAACATTGCCGCCAGATAAGAAGCTTTCCAAAATTGAGATACTCAAGCTGGCCATTTGTTATATTGCGTATTTAAATCATGTCCTTGAGACACCATAATAGTTAATAGTGTTTAATAACAAAGTTTAAGTAATTGGCTTCACCACTCCACCAGTTTGAATTAACAAAGAAAAATGCCTCAGACAATGGCACCGGTAAGGGGGATTAAGTGGATATTTCCCCTCTTATGCTTCCGTTGTATGGAATCACAAAAAACATCCCCATTATAAAATCCTATCTATTCTTCTTATTCTTTTAATGTCACAACAGCCCATGGAGGGCCTCAGACAGTGGCATATGTAAGTGGAATTAAGTGGATATTTCCCTCATTATTCTTCCAATGTATAGAATCACAAAAAAATCCCCATTCCTAAATCATATCTATATATCTTTCTTCTTTTAATGGCACAACAGCCCATGAAGGACCGAGCTTTTCGCATCCACTCATGTCGTGCATGTTATTTTTGCACATGAATGGAAGGGAGCTACAGTTTTATGCCGAATCCGAACGGCGTAGTGAAAAGCTTTTCATAGGCAATTAGGTTTGTATTTGCCTACAGAATTTTTTTTTTCTTTTTGGTTTTTTCTGTGTTGATTTGAACCCCTAACTGTGCGTAACAGTCCAACGCACTACCACTACGCCACAGCGACCACTACTATACCACTGGACTTAGATGATCCTGTTGGACCTTAACGGAAATCATTAAGTTTTATGAAGGATAACATCTACATACATACATACATTACTGCTAAATATAGATACAGAAAATAAACGCAAAAAATCTTAATTTCGATAGTTTTCTTGCGCACTATCACTAACACAATAATTAATATGCTAATCTAAAGCATAGATTCTACTTCTATCGCTTGGGTTATATTCGAAAGTATATCTGCCGGTTCTATTACCAATGTTAAATTTTTTCACCTTTTCATCTCAAAACAGACATTTTCTTGATCTTCTTCTTTCTTTTAATGGTACATCAGCCCATGGGGGGCCTAGGCCAAGCTTTTAGCATCTACTTATGTTGTGCATGTTATATTTGTACATGAATGGAAGGGACCTTCAGTTTAATACCGAATCCGATCGGCGAAGTATTAAGCATAGGCAATTTTTGCTCTCGTAGTTTGCCATTGCCTGCCAAGGATTGGTGCCGTGTATAAATTCTTTTTTTCTTATATATACATTTTGGTTTTAGCTGCACGCCACAGCGACCACGTTTTACATAATTTTCTAAAGTCCCAACAAGCATTTTTTTAATTTTCCTTTACTTACTTGTAATGGCACAACAGCCCATGGAGGGTCTAGACCGAGCTTTTCGCATCCACTCATGCTGTGCGTGTTATATTTGTACATGACTGGAAGGGACCTACAGTTTAATGCCGAATCCGAACGGCGAAGTGAAAAGCTTTTCATAGGCAATTTTTACTCTTGTATGTTTGCCATTGCCTGCCAAGAGGTGGTGCAGTGTGGAAAAATTATTTTTTCTACTTTTCGATTTTGCCTGTGCCGAGATTCGAACCCTACCACTATGGCACAGCTTCTATTTAATTTTACAGGTGAAGCCAAAAAAAAACATTTAACCTACGAATTACTGCTTTTATGCAAGTTTTCGATGTAACTCGATTAAGTTTCATGTTCGGCCTTTAGCAAATTAAGTTAGCAATATACTGGGCTGAATTCGAATATTGATCATAGGGTATCTAAAGCCAATTCTACTCATAAGTACTTATTTTAAGATCATTTTGTCTCAAAATTGTAATAAATTTTATTTAATTCAAAATCGTATCGGAATTTACTTTACTTACTTTACTTTTAATGGCACAACAGCCCATGGAGGGCCTAGGCCGAGCTTTTCGCATCCACTCATGTTGTGCGTGCTATTTTTGTACATGGATGGAAGGGACCTACAGTTTAATGCCGAATCCGAACGGCGAAGTGAAAAGCTTTTCATAGGCAATTTTTATTCTTGTATGTTTGCCATTGCCTGCCAAGAGGTGGTGCCGTGTAGAAAAATTATTTTTTCTACTTTTTGATTTTGCCTGTGCCGAGATTCGAACCCCGGACACTCTGCATAGTAGTCCAGCGCACTACGCCACAGGCTATTTTTCTACATGGCCCCACCTCTTGGCAAATGGCGATTGCCTATGAAAAGCTTTTTACTTCGGCATAAAACTGTAGGTCCCTTCCATTCATGAACAAATATAACACGCAAAACATGAGTAGATGCGAAAAACTCGGCCTAGGCTCTCCATAAGCTGTTGTGCCGTTAAAAGGGAGTGATTACTGTGGCGTAGGCAATAAGTGTTCAAATCCCCAAAATTTAAATTTCTCCCTTTCAAAAGTCGACAAGTCAATAGGTCAAATTAAACAATTAACAAAACTTGTCTTCGAGAATTTGCGACCCTACATATTATCACATATGTATATGTAAAACCGGGCTTTCATTTTAAACCAACTCATAGTTTACGTTTGAAAAACGTTTTCAAAATGATTCTCGGAGACTCGTCATTGCAATTATAGTTTCTTTAAGCATGCGTTGTAAGGTTAATATAATATTATTATACCTATTAATATTAAAACTGACTTTTATACATACGGCAATCGTATGAAAATGTTTAAAACTATCCAAAGTATTTCCTATGAAAGTATAGAAAACTAAATTTCTGTTTAAGCCAAATTGTGATACGTTTAACATTATTGATATTTTTAAGCTAAAAATAAATACATAAATCATTTTAAAGTATTTACACCAAAGTTATTTATTTTTCTTTCTTTTACACGTTGGAGCACCATATGCAGCAAAAATATTTTCTATTTGATAATACATAAATGTCGAAGGACCATCTGTGCCCAATTTATATTTGTATACCTACACTTTTGTGTACGCGAAAATGGATGCTGTTGCATGGGGATACCAAGAGAGTTTTGTTTGTAATAATGCCAAAAAAAAAAAAAAAAACAAAGCAAAAGGTATCCACCCACATAAACAGGGTGTTTTTACATAAGGAAGCTATTTATGCTCTGTTGCTATACTGGAATACGTAGGTATCAAGTTAGTTTATTTTACAGCGAGTCATTCCTTTGCTTCTGCTCAGCATTGTTATGCTTTAGCATGTTTGTTTTTACACTATTTCCATGAAAGAAAGCATTAAAAATGCGTCAGTTGCAGTATTTGAAGTTCACTGCTGAGAATACTACCACAAACTTTATTGTAGTTACTTGGATACCTCTTTGTAATTTCCATTATAATGCAATTTTTCATTGATTTAGAGTTAACGTTGTCCTGGCATTTAGTTTTGTTAGTCGATTTTAGAATTTTCATACTTACGGTTTAACGAAAAAAATCAAAATTATTTTACCATAAGAATTTTATCAAAAAAAATATTTTCCTTTTTTTGAATTTATATAAAAAATGTCAACAGAATAAGTTTTTTAATATCTGTCATAATAGTTAATAAAATTAGCCAAAAGTTTACAATTAAATTCAAAAAAAAATTTCTACTCAAGAATCGATCGAAGAATAAAAATGGCCTTTCATTTTAGTGCAAATCAGGTATTTTCTGAACTGATTTTTGCATTTTGAAAATAAGAAAAAAAAAAATATATGTACATATGTATAGTGCAAGTGAAAGTTTACAAAAATAAATTATCTTGATGGTTTTAACAATTACAACATCAAGATGAAGAAGAGACCCCGTAGAAGATATATAAAAGGAGTTTAAGAATGAGTTGGAGCTTTTTTTTTTTTACAAATATGAATGATACGGTAAAGCATTTGTATGTACATATGACATATAAGTACGAGTTATATAGTAAATACATCATGAGGTTGCTAACGAGAAAATATGTTTTAGACATGGTTACTTCAAATTAACAATATAAAAGAAAAAGCAACAATTCAATCATCAGTTATAGCGATATAATTTCCCCAGGAAATCGGGCTGAATAAATCTATAAATCGGAAAGTAATTCAAATCACAAAAAAAAAAAAATATTGTTTTTTTTTATGTACGAGCATTTCGGAAATTATATCAGCTGCAATCTTTTGTATACTTAGCTGCTTGCACAGTATAGAATGTAAGGGTGGGTAAGGATACTCTATGCAGTCAAGAAAGCCAAATTGTACTAATTAACTAAGTTCGTAGAATAAAGTTTTAAATATAATTTAGTTCAGTTTGTCGTAGAAGGTTGAAAGTTCATAGATAATTACGTTAATCATCATGATCATGATCAGACTCCATAAATATGGCGAACTAGAGTAAAATAGGTATCCGACTAATATTTGTAAACAGGTTTCACTAGAATGTTATCAATAATGATATTAAAAGTTCGCATTTACTTTAACGGCCTTCAGATGAATAAATAAATAAGGAATAGAAGGTTAAAGGAAAAATCAAGTCACGAGAAAAACATTCAAAATTAAAGTTATGTAAATAATTGCCAGAATATTTTGTATTCGCAAAAGAATTTTTCCTTTCCAAGCTGATTCCGATTATTTAAATTTGTAAATATCTCAAGTTGACAATGCATGGTCTTTCGTTTGTTTTAAATCAAGTATAGCGGATAATCCTGACGTGAAATGAATGAAAATACTTGGAATTAATTACTATTTTCTCTATCCCATACTTATAATTAGCATATACTATACTTTGCATGTATGTACCCCATAAATAATATGCTTGTAAATACATAATATACAAGCATAATGGTTGCTGTAACTTAGTGGTAGTGCGTTAGACTGTTACCCAGAGTGCCCGGGGTTCGAATCTAGGCAGAGGCAAAATCAAAAAGTAGAAAAGACAATTTTACTACGCGACACCACCTCTTGGCAGGCAATGGCAAATCTACAATAGTAAAAATTACCTATGAAAAGATTTTCACGACGCCGTTTGGAAACGGCATAAAACTGTAGGTCCCTTCTATTCATGTACAAATATAACACACACGACATGAGTGGCTGCGAAAAGCTCGGCCTAGGCCCTCCTCGTGATATTCCAACAACAATTGGCCGATTTGAACCGTGCTTTGCTCTAAAAACTGTCTAGAATAATTTTTTTTTATGACTATCAAATCGAACAAAACAGACTCGGTAATTGGTAGATTCGTACAGCTGGGAAGCCCTCCCCCATGCGGCTTATTCACCAGATTGGGCTATATCTGACTAACACTTACTTTCATCAATGGGCCACGCACTTGCTGAGCAGCACTTCGATTCGTACAAAAATGTGAAAAATGGCCCGATGACTGGGTTGACTCAAAAAACGAAATGTTTTTTTGGCGAGCCATTCACAAATTGCGAGAGAGATGGGAAAAATGTATAGCTAGCAATGGCCATTACTTTGAAGATTGAATGTATAGCCATTTATCTGTATTTTCATAAAAAATTATCGGTTTCATACTTGTGCACCTGGTATAGTTATAAATGCCAGCATAGGACGCCTATGTTAAAACGAAGGTTGGCGAAAACGGTTAACTCGGTTTTTTCTGGTTTAACCCGGATTAAACCACATTACAGCATGTAGAAGTTAATACCATTCAAATATGGTAACTCTTGTAAAATCCAGCAGAAATTTTTTTTCCTCGTACATTTAATATGGTTCCCCTCTAGTCCTGCTTCCATTGAAGGAGTATTTGCTAATTTTTCCGTCGTTTAAATGAAAATGTTTAATAATTTGGACACGAATTATTAATTACATATATATAATTAATTATTACATATAATAATTATATGTAATGTTATATAATTTTCATACAATTTAAACCGGTTCAAACAATTTTTAGCGCTCCGGTCTCCAGCCTTCACACGGCTTTTGTAATAGATGAACTTTCAAAGATTCATTTTCACACGGATTATTGGTATGTTAAATTTCATAAAGATCTGGAATTCATTCGTATTTTGTGCACTACTGTGCATTATACTTATCAAATGAAAATAATATCCTCTCATTTCAAAATCTTATCTAAGCCCCAAGTTGAACCCAAATACAATGCAAAGCTTATTTGTTCACGGATGTTTACACTTTTATCTTTATATGAGCATTCACATTTAAGAAAGTTGAATGAATTCTATATGAACTGAAGACATTTTTTTTTTTTTTTTTTAGTTGTTAGTTATTTGAACTTTGGCCTACTAATCCGAAAATACTTTTGCAAAAATACAATTAGGGTATTCCTTTAAACGTGCAAAGACCTCGAAAACCGCGTAAATCGCATAACTTTATGAGCTCGTAAATCAGCTGAAAATTTGTATGTAAAAATCTTTACACAAACCCGAAAAAATTTAATACGCAAACTTAAATATTCAACCTTGTGAAAGACACAGCTGATTTACTTTGCTGCAAAATTGAGTGAATAAAGTGAAAAGCTTAAATAATCATGTTAATACTTTGCTCAAAAGCTATTAGGTCTGTTCCCGTACTTCAAAGCGGGTGAACGCGTTCACACAAATAGCCCAAAATGCGTTATCCTACTCGAAAAATTTGCAACTGAGAGCAACGAAGAGAGAGTAATTGTCTTGTTCTTCTTGCTCGAAATAGCCAGTACTTTTTCTTCGGGTGGCAATCTATCAGCTGTTTTGATTTGTTTTTTAATTTCCCAAATTCGGTAAGTTCATCTTGTCAGCTGTTTTCTTTTTGTCACTTGTTTTGTGTTTATGAAAATAAATAAAAAAAAAAGGTTTCTTTTGTGTGTTTAGACTTACTCTTCAGGTAAAAGGTGTGAAATTATAAAAAGGTGTGACTGATTATTGCTGCTTTTCTTTTATATTGTCAACTGTGTTTCAATTATAAATTTGTTTAATATGTTGTAGTGGTCAATAAAAAATAACTAACAATGTTTAAAAAAAAGCTTTATTTAGAAAATGGTCAAAAAATACTTGAAATTATATGTATTTGTTAATTTTTTCACTATATTTTGAACATTCTCGACAATATTCTGCTTTCAAAATTTAACGTTTTGTTTCGGACAAGAAATGTGGTTTTTTCATACCCATAGTTTTTTTTTTTGGCATTTTTTTCTCTTACAGAGAGTATTTTCTTACGCCGCAATGTCTGATTTTGGTATCCCTGCAAAGCTCATTCGTCTTTGCAAAATGACACTGACCAAGACCACCAGCGCAGTGAAAATTGGGACAGACCTCTCCGCACCATTTGATACCAAAAGAGGTTTCAGACAAGGTGACTCCCTATCGTGCGACTTCTTTAACCTTATGCTGGAGAAAATAATTCGAGCTGCGAACATCGACATCTCTGGCACTATCTTCTACAAGAGTGTCATGCTGCTAGCATACGCTGATGATATTGACATCATTGGCAAAAACGCTCGAGCAGTCAGTGCAGCATTCTACAACCTGGAAAGGGAGTCTCGTCGAGTGGGTCTAGTGGTGAACGAGGACAAAACGAAATACCTTGTGTCAACAAACAAAGAGTCACGGCGTCTTGGACAAAATGTCACTGTTGACAACTACACTTTTGAAGTCGTCAAGGATTTCGTATATCTAGGATCCAGCATAAACACCAACAATAATGTCAGCCTTGAGATCAAGCGGAGACTAACTCTTGCCAACAGGTGTTACTACGGGATCAGTAGGCAATTGAGAAGTAGAGCCCTCTCTCGACCGACGAAAATAACGCTCTATAAAACCCTCATCCTTCCCGTCCTAATGTATGGCGCAGAGACGTGGACATTGACCATCAATGATGAGAGGCTGTTAGGAGCGTTCGAGAGGAAGATACTCCGTAAGATCTACGGTTCAGTATGCGTGGACGACGTGTATTGAATAAGATGGAACGATAAGCAGTATAAGCTGTACGCCGACACTGACATAGTCAAGCGTATAAAACTCCAGCGGCTTCGCTGGCTGGGTCATGTTGAGCGAATGGAAGAAAGCGCTCAGCTAGAAGGGTGTTTTATTCCAACCACGGTGGAGGAACACGCAGAAGGGGACGTCCTAATCTCCGTTGAAAATACCTGGTGCAGGACAACCTGCACTATCGGTTGTAGTGCCAGCTAAGTAAGTAAGTAAGAGAGTATTTTCTGTTTACTCTCCCTCTCTTTACAGGTGCTAGAAAATAGTGGCACCAAGGGCGAAGGTCCTCGCTACTATAGTAGTTCCACTTGAACTAAAGAAATTGGAATGCGAAAGTAATAGTGAAAGTGAGATGAAAAATGTAAGAAAGAGAAAGAGTAAAACAACAATAAGAAGATACTGACACTGGTAAATAAGTCAGAATACGACATTAAAGTGAATATGCTGAGTCTGTACGCAGGAATGCTCACGTTCCACAGCATTTCCTGGGAGCTATAAAGTCTAATATTTTAATATAACTTTCTTCTTTATATACATTATTCAGTGTTGTCATATACATACATATAAAAAAGCTTCGATATCATATCTGGGTAAATAATGGTATTAACGACATTAGTAGATACTTATGGAGCTTTTATTAAATTATCATCACGTCCAACAATGCTGTGTAATGATCTTCTATTTTATTTTGGCAATATAAGTAATAATAGTTTTGTAAATTATGGAAAAAATAACCACTAAAATGCTTATATAAATTAGTAAAAAACAATATAAACGCCAACACTGCGTTTTCCCCTTTTGACATTTCACTTGCAGCAAGTGTCAAATATTTACTGTCACTCAAATTTCGTTGCAAGTAGTTGGCAAGTAACAAATGTGTGAGTGTATTAGAGAAAAATTGCACTTGCAGTGTGAACACTGCGTTACCAGACTTTGTGCAAAAAGTACGGGAACAGACCTATTTGGTTTCATCGCATGGTTGCAATTCATTATGCGATTTATACGTTTGTCGGAAAAATTCGATTCCGCAAACATGCAAAGATTTACAATGTTCACGAGTTACACGTTTGCAAGAATAGCCTATATTTGTAGAATCAATAAGTTGCATGTACATAAATCTTACATTCATTTACATAGTATAAGTATTTCCACATCCAAATATAAATACATCTTTTATTACATGTTCAACTTTGTACATAAATATTTACAACTCCATTTATGTTTTGCTAACCTTAATTCATTGCTGAGATCGATAAAATTTACTAGAAAGTTACATATGTAGTGTTCATAAATATGAACATACTACATACATATGTACGAGTACATGCAATTACATTCAAATATAGTTCCTGTGTAACTCAAACGTCATTTCCATTTTTTGCCAACTTTCACTGAAATGTAATTCATATTGTACATACATACATATATGATATTCTTCTTCAATTAAACGCCATGAAGCTCTTGAACCGTACCAGATATAAGCACGTCACTAACTTTTTAAAAAACATAAAACTCATTTGTTATACAGGGTAAAAATAAAAATACCTTTTAGTACCAAAAGTTTAGTTCCAACTTTTTTTCTTCACTTTATGGAGGTTGGCATCTCTTGTAATCACCCTTCTCTGAGAGGTCTGATTGTGGTCCAAACTTCAAGATCAAACTTTGTTTTCTTCACTTTATGAAGAATACAAAGTTTGAACTAAATTTTCTAAACTCAGTATTATGACATCGGGAAAAGTCTGAGTTAAACATGATTCTTTTTATTTGATAAATTTTGGTAAATTGAAAAATAAAGGGTGTTTTTTTAGAAGTGTGGTTTTCAATCTGGCAATACCTTTTTTCGGAGTTGGTGTTTTTGACAGCTGTCACTTGATTTATGCTCAGTTTGGTTTGCCATTTCATAATAAATAGACTTACTCCTGAACAACGTTTGCAAATCGTGCAAATTTATTACCAAAATAATGGTTCGGTTCGCGCGATTTTCACAAGAAAATTTTGTTGAGCGATGAAGCTCCCTTTTGGTTGAATGGGTACGTTGATAAGCAAAGTTGTCGCATTCGGAGTAATCATAGTCCACAAGCCATTGTTGAGACTCCGTTACATCCTCAAAAAGTCACTGTTTGGTGTGCTCTATGGGCAGAGGGAATCATTGGTCCATATTTCTTCAAAGATAAAACCGGTCATAATGTTAAAGTCAATGGGGAACGCTATAGAGTCATGATAAATGACTTTTTCGTGCCTGAATTGGAGGATGTTGATGTGGACGACCTTTGGTTCCAACAAGACGGCGCTACATGCCATACAGCCAACGAAAAAATCCATTTATTGAAGGAAACTTTTGGTGAGCGCATTATCTCGCGTCGTGGGCCTGTGGCCTCCAAGATCGTGCGATTTAACACCGCTGGACTATTTTTTGTGGGGTTATATGAAGTCGCTTGTCTACGCAGATAAGCCCGAGACAATTGACGCCTTGGAAGAGAATATTCGACGCGTTATTACCGACATACGGCCCCAATTGCTGCAAGAAGTGTTCGAAAATTGGGCCTCTCGGCTGGAATTTATTCGAACCAGCCGCGGCGGCCACTTGCCCGAAATCGTTTTAAAACATAATGGCAAGTCCTTATCTTCATAATAAAGCTAAATTCTTGGCCATAACATTAAATTATATGCGTTTTAGTTCTTCTTGAAAACCACACTTCTAAAAAAAATACCCTATATAATAAATTTTATTGGAATATTTGTTTTCTTTTGGTAACACTGTGCACAGATTCTAAGCACCACAATGACGTTTTAGTTTTTACATTTATCAAAAAGTTTTTCCATGGGCTGTCGTGCCATTAAAAGAAGAAGTAGAGGTTTTCATCAGACTCAAGAGATTTTTAACAAAATCTAAATAAATGTTAAATTCGCATAATTCAAATTTCAAATGCTGTCAAGTTTTTGCTATGAAAATACATTTCGCAGCGAGTGTTCTTCCTTCCTATTAGCTTTAATTGCCAAGATATTTGGCGCAAATGTGCAAATTTTGACGAGAAAAATGAGTCAGGAAATAAGTTTAATAGCTTGATAACTACAGTTACTCCATGACATTGATTTAGCATTTTTCAAAAACTCAAAATCAAAATCATTAATGTAAAATATTAAGGGGCACATGCATAATGCTCATTTTGAATTATCGCAGGTAGAGTTACTGAGATAGGATAGTTTGTTATATTGCACATTAGACCACTTTTCTTTACTCCATCCAAGAAAACATGATCTTCTAATGTATATTGACTTTCTAAGTACGATAGAAAAACTATTTTGGCGAAAAAACTATAAGGTAAATTCGAACATTTACTATTTCAAGTGCTATCAAGTTTTGGCTATGCAATTATACTTAATTAAATTTCACGGAAAGTATCCATCCAAATGAGGGTTAAATTTTCCATGTATTAGCTTTAGTTGCCAAGATATTGGTAAAAATTATGCAAATTTTGGTGAAAAAAATGTGCCAAAACAACAAAGGTCATTATCCCAAGGTCACATATAGTATTCCATTCTGTCAGGCAGCAAATCATGCCTATTCTGAAGCGAAATTTGTTATGACTCCCGAAAAAAAAAAATATTTTCCTGTCGGCGTAAATAGGGTTAGAAATTGTTGAAATTGTTAGAAATTATGAAAACATATTTTTATGATGAAGCCAACTTTGTCTGAAACATATAAAACAAAAATTCGTCGCCGAGATCAGTGAGCTTAACTAAATAATAGTATTAAAATAAAAAACTTAATAACACTATGCGACAAATTTCAAGCACTAAATTAAAGTAGACATTCAAAAAGTTATCAAAAACCGCAAATAACTTGGCCTGGTCAGTTACAATGCATTCCAATAAATTTTTTTATTGGTTGTATAACTTGAAAATGAGAGATTCACAATTGATGGCGTAACTTGTGCTAAAACACAGCTGCCAATTATGTAACTACTTTCATGTTTTCATGCTATGTCATCTAACTTTTGTTTTGAATATGTATGAATTTGTCAACGTGTAAACACTATAACCTTTTTGCGCTACAAACATTTGCGGAAAGTCTTGCTTTTCTTCTTTAATTCGAAAAACTTTACTTACTTTACTCTGCGAATTCTGCAAGTTTCAACGCTTTAATAGTGAAATAAAACGAATACCCTGGCCAAGTGAAAAAGTTCGAAGATCTAAAATTGGAAATGGTACTCAACGAAGTGGTCGCTGTGGCGTAGTGGTAGTGCGTTGGATTGCTACGCAGAGTGTCCGGGGTTCGAATCTCGGCACAGGCAAAAATAAAAAGAAGAAATACAAATTTTCTACACGGAACCACCTCTTGGCAGGCAATGGCAAACCTACAAGAGTAAAAATTAACTATGAAAATCTTTTCACTTCGCCGTTCGGATTCGGCATTAAACTGTAGGTCCCTTCCATTCATGTACAAATATAACACGCACACCATGAGTGGATGCGAAAAGCTCGGCCTAGGCCCTCCATGGGCTGTTGTGCCATTAAAAGTAAAGTAAAGTAAGTGCTCGACGAAAACTTGTACCAAACACAAGAGGAACTAGCAATAACATTGGGAGTTACTCAAGCAGTAATTTCTAAGCGCCTAAAATCATTGGGATTCATTCAAAAGGGAGGAAATTGGGTGCCATACGACTTGAAACCGAGAGACGTCGAAAGATGATTTTTTATGTCTTCAATGCTGCTTCAGCGCTATAAGTCGTTTTTGCATCGAATTATTAATGGCAACGAAAATTTGTTTCATTATAACAACCCGAAGCGCAAGAAGTCATATGTGAAGCTCGGCAAACCGGGAACATCAACGCCGGAGAAGAATATTCATGACGACAAAGGTTAGGCTCTGTATTTGGTGGGCTCATTTGACATCCTTCAACTATTATAAGATGCTACGACCTGGTGAAAGTTATTAGGGGAGAACTGTATGGAAAACAATTGATTCGTTTGAAGAGAGCAATGGCCGAAAAACGACCATAATATGCGACCAGTCACGAGACCGTAATTTTCCAAACATGACAAGGTGAGGTCTCATGCCATGTTGCTAAATTGGTTTACAAATTATTTGGAAAATATTGGACGGGAAGTTTTGACTCACCGGCCGTATTTGCCAGACCTTGCTCCGTCTTATTATCACTTATTTCGATCGATGCAGAATGCGCTTACTGGAATACGCTTTACAAAATATGCCCGATTGACACTACTTTGAATAGTGTATTCATTCGATTTGTTAAAATAAAGCTATATTTTTATGTCGACAAAAATTCGTCGCACAGTTTATATAACAAGAAATAGTAATTGTCCTACACCCTGTTAAGACGAAAATATACATACATATAGTACATATTTTTGATAGACACATATTCTTATAGTTAAAATTTAGTTATTTTTATATACAAATTATAAAGAAAGACAAAAATTTGCATAGTAACGAAGTCACATAACCACGCGATATTTCTGTTTATGTGCATATAATGGAATTTGTGCGAAAATAAAATATTCTATTTGGCACAAATAGTCAGTCAGTTTAATAACCTAGCTTAAATTTAATGCTATTCAACTTCTTAGTTTCTCGAAGAGCGTAGAATTGTTCGGTAACAAAAATATCCCGGTGAAATTTCGAAACATTCGTGTTGCATTTAATACTCAAATTGGCAATTATATAATTTGGATACAATTGATTGGACATCTGTTTTTACTAATATTAAACAGTGGATAGGTTGGTATATCAATTGTCAGTTACAGCAACAACAACAACGACAACAGCAATACAGTGTGATTGAACCTGTTTGATGCAAGGACTTTCGTCCAGTTGCAGTGAAACGTGAAATTACTTTAAACATAAAAGCACTATTGCACCAAGTGATAGTTTACTCGCAGATTAAATGAAACCTAAACTTTGACTAGATGTGGATGACATTTACACTCACTGCCCATTTCCAAATACTTATGTATAAGTAGAAAGAAACAGCTTGTATTATCTTTGTAATCTCTAAGGCTACACGTGTTTCATTGTGTTGTATGCGAGAGGGTGTAAAAGTTGCTGGGGTGCAACCAGAAATTCGATTGTAGTATGAACAAGTGTTAGGGCTGGCAACATGTAGCTTTTTGACTGCCTAATCCGTACTTGCATAGGTATAAAACGAGTGATAAATTACTCCCAAGAGGGTTGGTGCTGGTTGCAGTGTGTTATAAAAATCATCAGTTTCGGTAAAAGCGAATAATTGTGTGCTATTCATTTAGCTTATTGTAACTTTATGAATATATTCTGTATAAATATTTTTCAAACTAAACTTGCCATATTTGCTAATTGAGTTTAAAATCAATTTGTTCTGTCGCAAATTGAATACTTGTCTATTCGATAGAAAGAGAATATTCAATAATAGTAGATTATTTCTTTACCTAAAATTTATAAAGATTCTTTTTTCAGTTACTTTTCGAGATACAAAAAAGGAGTTTGTGTAATTGCCGTGTAAATTTAATTACAATAAGTGTGAAAGAAGTGTGAAGTACGTTGCTACTGATGCTGAGGTTGGGTCGATTGGGGTGTGTTTGTTATGGGATTTTCGAACTTCCGCTTGGACGCGTGCCGTTGCGGTTGTTTAGCGCATAACACCGTACCCATTCCAAAACTATTCAATCATATGACTGCCTCAATTGTCATTGTCTGGCTGACAAGTGTTGATGGGAAGCATTTTTCAAATTTATTTTGATACTTTCATTACGAAGATATCAAATTTAGTCAATTTAAATATATTTACATATTTTAATTGAAATTATCGTCGTACCCATGCGATGTGGTGGGATATATTTCATTTTATGTATAGATGATTTTTCCGTATTATATCCTATCCATAAAAGTGGGTCTTCATGAAAGCTTGCAAACACCTAGTATACCACGGTGTCCTGTGATTGCATTCCCTCTCTCATTTTACCTCCCTCTTCCTCCCACCTATCAGTCTTCCTTCCAATCAACACAATGCTCTGCGTTCATAGGGGTACACACTGACTGTTGAAAAAAAGAGTACGAGGTGTTCGCAAACTTATCACGTAATTTCAGTATGCAAACCACGTATATAGACAACTCTGTTCTTTCTCTCATATTTAATTTGCAACACTTTTGTTCTACAGCCGATTTACAAAATTTAAAGAGTGAGATTTAATGAAGACCTTCTTTTTCTTCTTTTAATGGCATAACAGCCCATGGAGGGCCTAGGGCGAGCTTTTCGCATCCATTCATGTTGTGTGTTTTAAATTTGTACATGAATGGAAAGGACCCACAATTTTATGCCAAATCCGAACGGCGAAGTGAAAAGCTTTTCTAAGACAACTTTTACTCCTTAGGTTGGCCATTGTCTTCCAATAGGAAGTGTTATGTAGAAACATTGTTTTTTCTACTTTTTTGGTTTTGCCTGTACCGAGATTTGAATCCCGGCCAGTGCACTATCAACTACCCCACGGCGACCACTTTATTAATGAAGACCACTAATATTATACAATTTCTTTCAACTAACCAAGACCATCATACTCTCATGATGAAAAGAGGTAGGTAGCAAGAAAATAGTGAAATATTATATTATTACAACAACAAAAAATAAAATTTGTAAATAAATTTTTAATTTGTTTTCAATAAGTTTAATTCCAAATCCAATTGTGTAAAAGCTTCAAACAAGCGTTTTAAAAGCAACATAAAGAAAGTACTAAAGTACAGATCTTCCAAAGACTCAACAATAGCTTTTTATATGCTTATGTAAAAGCACAATTGCCTCAACAGAGACTCTATGAACATTCTAATTTAAGGAGTTTTAAGGACTTTTAATGACATTACCTAAACATTTGTAAACATTTATACTATTTAACTGCTGGACTTTAAAAATACATGCACATCACATACAAGTTATTAAATATTCCCCAATCCCGCCTAAACAAGCATTTATGTGATAAATGATGCAAGATTAAATTGTCTCCGTTAAATATAAACAAATTATAGCAATTCCTCTAAAAAAGCAAATAAAGATTCAAATGTACTATAAGTAGTTTTTTTACATATGTCATAAAAAAATTACACCATGTAATTGTTTGCAATTCGAAAAGTGTTTGGAGGGTGAAACAAGGCCACGGATAATTCCCGTAAAAATCCTTGAGTATGTACTTCGCTCTCGCTTAGGGTGTTTTATTTATACAAAGTGTTTGTTTCAGTTCTTTATTTCATTTGTGTTAGTTTTTTTTACATTGTTTACTTTTTTGGTATTTAAAAGATTATAAAGTTATAAATTATGGTATTTTAGAAGTAATGATATTTATATAAAGCGAAATTTTGAACAGGTTGTAAGACTTAGCTTTTGTAGTTTATAGTATCATCATATCAGAATATAGGATATGCCACAATATATGGTACAGTATGCCAGAAATCAAAAAGTCTTCTGAGATATGTATGTATGTATTCTGGGGTCTGCTGAGATTTGAAATTATGACAATACTCGCTCGCTCAAAAAATTTTGACTGTAATTTTGTTTATGATTTTTTCTCTCTTAACCCATTTTTGTCAGATGTACACAATTAAGTAAATTAAACAAAAACAAATAAACGTTTTGTGCATATTTTGCTTTACTTTTTTATTTGCAATATTTGCTCTCAAAATTAAGTATGTGTGTTTTTATAAAGTATTTAACTGAAATCTTAGAAAAATTAAAATGAAAGCCGAACAATTTATAAAACAATGTCAATTTGAATAATTTCAGCAAATGGTGAAGATAATAGTTTTTGCGATGGTACTGTATAGTATATGGCTGCAGTAGCCGTCTTCGTTTGCCATCCCCGAGAGACCTGAAATCAGTTGCCACAAAATGCATTACGCATACTCGCTGAGTGGCTTTTTGGTGACTTATTACAGGCTGCTTCCCATTTTCTTTTTAGACTTTCAACACTAGGAATAGAGAACATAGAGATCTTCTTACCCAATGTACTTTTACAGAGGTCGCAATTATTTCTTAGTTTTTTTTTAAATTTTTTCTGTATGTTTTACAGGTTCTAACGGATTAAATTATTTTATATTTTCTTTCTAAATGACAATAATTTCGGAAGAAAATTGAGAGCAATTTTTAGTTTTGGCAGATGTCAGGGAACAACAAAGAGGGTGTCACTTCTATTTATTTCACTTTATTGATTTCATTATAGAATAGGCTACATTGAAATTGAACAATGTATATATGTATTTTAATAAAAAAATATTTTTCTTATTTTTTTTAAACAGTTTGATCAACAATACGGTGCTAAACGTCTTGGCAATTGGGAGTTACCGAAATATTATCCATTAAGGCCACGTCAACGAAAAGGTTCCACGAAAGTAATTGCAAATGATACTGGCCATTTGCTGCCAACTGTTAAAAAGTAATAATTGTATTTAAATACACATACATATGTACTTAAATAAATTGGGTTAAAACTATACATGTTGCTTAAAACTCTGGGATACCTAATTTTCTTATCATCTTGGGTATTTGATAAATTTGGACACCTTTTTTAAACAACCGTGCAATAACAGGCTTTCAGTTTTCATGAATTAATTTTAAATACAGTGAAATCTGTCTCGAAATTGCAATCTTTGTTATAAGGAATATTATGTAAACTAAGGAATATTTAGACAAGAAAAGTTACAAATATAGAAGTAGTGAAAATATATTTTATAATAATATACACTAAATGCAATAAGATAAAATTGTATTTCTTTGGTAAAAAGGCAACACAGAAATTTTGAAGTTGAGGCCCTAAAATATGTGTAGCAATGTTTAAGAAGTTTGTTAACTTTGTACAGGGTGCGACAGCTTTTTGATGACATTCACATACGTGCCTGCCACTTCTCAGCAACACGTTTTATCCCATATTTTTCTTTTCAGATCATAAATGGAGAACAAAATCGCATGTTATCGTCGCTTTTCACAGCGATCTTAAAATCCGCTAATTTTTTAATATCGCGCGATCGTTTGTTTTCAAAGTTCGTCGAGAGTTGGAAGCATCTAATGGCAATGTGGAAAGTATTGCCAAGAGCATGCCAAACATGAGACAGTCTTAGATCATTACAGTTTGTACAGCAAGTGCGGGGCATTATTGATAAAAAAAAACCTTTCAAAGTCCATAAGGGCCATATCATCACTCGAGAACAACGATTCATCTGCGCACAACCACTCTTAAACAAGTTAAAACATCTTGAAATCTCTGATATGTTCTAGTTTATTCTGACGAAAAAAATTTGATCAGGAGCAATAAATTAACCGACGTAATGATAAGCGGCTATGCTCGGATCCTTCAAATGTACTCTATGTTATGCACACAAAGTTTGCGGCAAGTGTCATGGTTTTGGGAGTGTTGAGCAATGAAGGACACGTCATGGTAACCCACTTCTATCCTCAAGGACTTTGGGTGAATGCTGTTGCCTACAATGAGCTTTTGGAATCAGTTGTGAAACTTTCTTTTTTCTTTTAATGGCTCATGGAGGGCCTAGGCCGAGCTTTTTGCATCCACTCATGTCGTGCATGTTATATTGAACATGAACAGTTTTATGTTTTTTTTTAACGGCATTACAAAATCTTTTCATAACCAATTTATACTCTGGTAGGTTTGCCATTGCTTGCCAAGAGTTAATTCCCTTAGTTAATTAGCTAAGAGCCATACGTATTACCAGAGTAATGACGGATATGGTTGAGGAACATTTGTTTCCGGCAGAGAATTGAAGCTTTTATTGCCGCACGAGGCGTTTTTATCGAATAATGATTTTTTTCTAGTTTTTGATTTTGCCTGTGCCTAGATTCGAACCCCGGAAACTCTGCGTAACTGTCCAACGCACTACTACTGCGCCACAACGATCAGATAGTTGTGAAACCCTTGGTAGATATCGTGCGTGGTGGTGAGAGGCGATACGTATTCCAACAGGACTCTGCTTCTTCTCATAAAGCCATGACGACGCAAGATTGGATGTGCGGGAATATGTATGAGGTCATATAACCCCAAACATGTGGCCTTCTAGCTCCCCGGGTCTTAATCCTTTGGACTACTACGTATGGGGCGTTTGTTGAACACGAGGCTAATAAACCTCCCCATAACACGCTTAATTCCCTAAGAGCCATACGTTTTACCAGAGTAATGACGAATATGGTTGAGGAACATTTGTTTCCGGCAAAGAATTGAAGCTTTTATTGCCGCACGAGGTTTTTTTTATCGAATAATTGTACAGCCTAAGTGTCACTCGGATTCATTAAAATACTATAATTCAATATCCTAAAAAGGATAGAAATTTTTGTTTTAAAAACAATATATCCTCATGTACCTGCACCCTGTATATTTAATTTAATTTAAAAACAATCCTCAACCTCTGGTTTCTTGGATATTTCTGTTCAAAACTACTTCTCGAACTCGCCGAATTTTGTTTTTTGTTTTGTTTTTATATTAATGCTTGATTTATTGTAATTTTTGCAGAAATGATAGTAATCCATGGGGTAACTTTCGTAGTACCTATCAATTGCCAGAGAAATTAACCCGCCGATTTGGTGATGAATATAATGAGTGCTTAATTCGACGCGATAAATGGAAAAACTTCCCACAGAAAACTGACATTTGTGCTGACAAAAACAACAATTTGCTACTGGGCGTAACTGGTAAGGGCTACTCACCACCGGATTGTAAAACTAAATGTGAGACAACAGAACGAATTTTGAGTTTCGATAAGGAAAGAAATCGGCCGCTGCATCCTTGTGAGAAAAAAGAAAAGGTAAACGGAATTGTTTCATTCACTTTGGTTTGAGTTTAACTGCAAATTTTAATTTTTTTCGCCTTTTTATTTCAAGATTGCTGATAAATGTCCATGTTTAAATAAAAAACCTGTTTGCTTATGAAATTTACCATCATTTCATTTCGATATACAAACATACATATCTTATTATTTTGATACCTACATACTTACATACTTGTAAACAATATAAAAAATTATAATTCAAAATTCCATCAATAGTCTTTAGATTTGGAATATATTCCGGGTGATTTCACTCCACCAAAACAACAACATCCCACACGAGATCTACTGTTGCAACAGAAATATGAGCGCGACAACGATTTCGAGCCGGAGTTACCGTTAAATAAGCTTCATTTGGGCGATCATGATTGCCAATTAGGAAAGCAGGAGGACGAATTGAATACCATATTTACGCGTCCTCTGCCGCAGACGGCAGCACTGACGACATCTCTCTCCCCGGCACTTAGAGATTTCGATGTGGGCCAAGAAACATTCGATATTGATAACAAAATGCCAATTACTTCGCAATATTCAATTACCGAAAAACCAAACGAACATTGTCCCTCCCCAATAATACCAGCTTATGCCAATTTCGAGTTAGCCAAACGGATGCACAGTGACAATTTAGACCACCAACCACTGCCTGACTGTGTAGCTGACTTGGCATATCGTAGGCAACAAATTAATGGTCCGCATCCCGGCCTGGCTTTGGATATCGATCCGATAGCTACCGGCGTTGGCATAAAAACACATAATGCCGGCCCCACACATTGCACTAAAATGAAAGTATTTCGACCGAAAACTTGCGGCGTAGTACCAAAAGCCTATAATACTAATTCCTCCTATCGTCCCACTGGTTCCGCTGAACATGGAAAAAAGATGGGTGCCATGGATTTGGCTATTTGTTGGGATTACAAACCAACAAATCCGGCAGATGAGCCACAACCTACTCCGCACATAGACGGTTCCGGTGACACAGCTGGTCCAGCCGTATTTACATATGTTAAAACGCCACGTGACGACCCGGTAACAGATGTCGGGCGCTCTGCAGGCGTCTTCACAAGTACACTGGGTGAGCAAGGTTTCTTCGACAAGGATATCATGCGCCGTAAGACCGATTTTACGGGACGCAACATTGATTTAGACACCAGCTGCGGTGGCTGTGATATCACCTCTCCACCGACACGGGCACGCAGCGTTTCGCGAGATTGCCTGGACACATGTGCCATGCCTAGTCGCTACGGCAAACAATACCAATCATCTCCCAATATAATGTCTGATCAGGCATATAAGAGTTTACGTGAGAAATATTTGGGAACAACCAGTGGCGGGTGTATTGAAATGGAACAGCCCGTCGGCTGTAGACGCTCAAAAGGGGGCAACTTTCTGAGACGTGCACGTACACGACTTTGCCACAAAGTAGCACCAGAGCCTTCATGTTGTCGTGCGCCCAATTTTATGCCACGCGACACATGCAGAGCAGCACCTTTTCGCGTTGGTGTTCCGAAATACGATGCTGCTGGCCACTTTATCAGTTCGGATAGCGGTTGTAGTTTCGACTCGAATCGTGTTTTAGTTGTGCCACGTCCACGTAACCCCTATCCTAACCGAAATTATGACATTGAAACTTTAGTGCCACCGTTCCGTAGTTTTGGCGGTGGTGCGGGAGAAGGTGGTTATCCAGAACATTGGCGTTTGGCCAGTGTTTACCAACATGCTTACAAACCGCCCGAACAAAGACGTAGGCCACTTCTGCAGACGGTGTACAAGTAGTCATGGACTATATGTGGATACTACTATATAATGTGGATACTTTTACGATATGATTTGCTGAAATTTCTTATGAAAATATAAATGCTATAAATAATAAAAACAATTTTTTTTTTTTAAGAATGGATTCAATAACTATATTTTTACTGATATATTTTTTACAAGTGTTTTAGTTAGATTAATCTCAGTCACACCAGTTTTTCAAGGACTTGTAGTTTTTCAATCATATATCGATGGTTAATCTGACAGATGTGTTAAGTGAAAATATAGAATTTTAAAGGAGCATATTAGCTTTACAATGGTCGCGTCCTGAAGACGCAAAATTTGCGCCTCTGCTTCGCTACTGCTACCTGAGTTTCGCCATTTAATTGAGCCGTTTTTTCTGATACTTCAGGTCAACATGTTCTGAAGAATGCAATCAATATGAAGATGTCCCTTTTTTCATTTTGAAGCACGTTTTTTCTAGATAGGTAACGTGCTGAAGGTCGGGATAACCACCCTGTAGGGCCAGGCCAAACCAATCTAGTCCACTAAATTCACTAGTTTTTTAAATATTTTATGACACATACAGTTTTTAAAGTGGTTGAATACAAATGCAGTGATCAACCACTTTAATAATACTATTCAGGGAAAATGTTGTCTTGTGGTTCTCATCAACTTTAAAATATTTTTCACTTATATAGGTTTTGAAATATCACAAAGATCACTGCGGAATACAAACATTATTAAATGAAAATTTTTAAAATTTTATTTCAAAATAATAATAGTTTTATTTTTTAATGTTAATGTTGTATTTATTTATTACTTATTTAATTTACTAATTAATCCTAATACAATAACAAACATTTTTAAATTGTAGTAGGTTACTAGTCACGAACGGAAAAATGCCTTTAATTTTTCCACTAAAAACTGGTTACAAAACTGAAACAATTCGATTGGTGTACAAACTAGTTGAAAATATACAGTGTCGGACAATCAAATAAGAACACCTTGCAAATATACTTAAAACTTCCATTGATTTTTTTTTTATCGGACTGCTTATGGCAAACAATTTTTATAGAGAAGAAAATGGAATGGTATATACTGTATAAATTTCTAGGTGGCATACCCTACATTTAAATATTTTTTAGGGATTCCCAAACAAAAAAGTGGAAGCGAAGCATTCGAAGGCCGGACAATACAATAAGTCCATAGAGTTCGCTGAAGCGCACATTGAGTGGGATGGTTCAATTAATTCAAAAAAATGGCCTAACGTATTATGGACAGACGAAAGCAAGGTGAATCTTGTTGGAAGTGATGGCAAACGGTGGGTTAAACGTCCGAAAAATGCAGAATTAAGCCCAAAATATACTAGGAAGACGTTTAAGCACGGAGGTGGAAGTATCATGGTATGGTGATGCTTCTCTTGTTCTCTTGGTATGGTGTGGGCCCTCTGTATTGGATAAAAGAAACAATGGACAGATTTCTTTACGTAAACATCCTTCAGGAGGTGATGCTTCCTTATGCTGAATGGGAAATGCCCCTGGAATGGCAAATACAACAGGATAACGACCCAAAGCACACCTCAATCCTTGCGCAAGATTGGTTTTCCCATAATGGAATTCCCGTTATGGCCTGGCCTTCACAATCTCCTGACCTTAATCCAATCGAGAAATTGTGGAATATTGTCAAAGAGAAGATTGGCAGTACCAGAGCTAAAAACAAAGACGAATTGTGGCAAAGCATTCAAAGAGCTTGGTATTCCATACCCCAGACTACTTGCGCTTCTCTGGTGTAATCAATGCCTAGAAGGTGTAAGCCGATTTTAATTAACAAAAGTTATCCCACAAAATATTAGCATTAGTTAACAATTTGAGTCAATATTTTATTTAATTGAAGTGTTCTTATTTTTTGTAATGTGATTTTATGGTTTCAAGGTTTAAGGTTTTTGGTTTCAGAACAAGGTGTTCTTATTTGATTATCCGACACTGTATGCAAGCCTGGACAATTGACTTGTCTTTAGGACAACTAGATGTTAAAGGAACCAGTTCGCCATGAGAAAAGACACCATATGTGGAACTAGTTGTGGTGTTAAGTAAACTAGTTTATCGACTGGTTTCAAGACGGTAATTTTTCTGCAGTAAATTAAAAATGATCAATTTCATATTAAAAAAAAATTGAATTAAAAATGCTCCTGTTCTTTCTACGATATACTCGTATCTGTTTCAAAAGTAAAAGCAAGAACTTACCCCCGTGTAGGAGTGTTAGAAAGTTAATATCTTCATTTCAGTTTTAGCTAGAACTCAAAAACTGGAATTAAGATTTTTAAAACATAAACAACTTGTTTTTAATTTGACCTATTATTTTCGCAACAACAACTGCTGGTGCGAAAATGCAAATGTGCTACCTTACTGTAATATCCTTTAAAAAAAAAACAACGCAGGCAAAGTCTGATGTTTAATGCTTACCCAAATAGACGAGAATGCACAGTATTCACCTCATATTGATGTCATTACGACTCAAGCAGATTGCGCAAACGATGTATTGCTTATGAGTAATCACATCGGGCTCATCTTTAAATCATACCATGATGTCTTCAAAATACGTTCATCTTTATAAATACATCATAGACATTTTGCCATTTTTCAGACAATTTATGGATTCTTTGCGAGAAAAAAAAACGGCCATCTTTTGAGGCTATGAATGAATGAATGAATTTTTGATACTTTCAACTGAAGTAAAGCGTATTCCAGTAAAGGTATTCTGCATCTATCAAAATAAGTAAGTTATAGTAAGACGGAGCAAGATCTGGTGAATACGGCGGATGATCGAAAACTTCCCATCCACTATTTTCCAAATAATTTTTAACCCGTCTAGCAACCTGTCGTGTGAGAAAATTACGGTCTCGTGCCTGGTCGCTTTTCCGCCTTTGCTCTCTTCAAACGAATCGTTTGTTTTCGATACAGCTCTCCTGTAATATTTTCACCAGCTTTAAGCAGCTCATCAAAAATATTTGGAAAATAAAAAAGGTCTTATTAACGAATACATGTCACAAAAAACCTTGTAAATTTACCATTATTAAATTCATTTTATTATAATCATGACTGTGTATCGTCTAGTGGTCGCCGTGACATAGTTGGTAGCGCATTGACCTGCTACGTAGTATGTCCGGAGTTCGAATCTCCACACATGCTCGATATCAAAAAGTAGAAAAAACTATTTTTCTATACGGCACCACCTCTTGGCAGGCAATGGCAAACCTACAAGAGTATTGCCTTTGAAAAGCTTTTCACTTCGCCGTTCTGATTCGGCATAAATCTGTAGGTCCTTTCCATTCATGTACAAAAGTATAACACACATAACATGAGTGGATGCGAAAAGATCGGCCTAGGCTCTCCATGGGCTGTTATGCCGTTAAAAGTAGATGACTGTCTTTTTGGGTATATTCCAATTTTTTAAATCGAAAAATAACTAAAACCATTAATTAGTATGCTCTTGTAACAATGATCAATAAAAGGCAGGGTAAACTGCTAGCATAAAAAGTTGAATAAGTTGAACATATAAAAAAAAATTATCTTAAATGAGGGAGTCCATACATATATGTATGTATGTATGCTAGGCTCCAGCGGCGTAGATATGGGAACATTTTTATATTGACCGAAGCCGAAAAGCTTGACTTTTTCCTTACCTTCATTCCAAAATCATATCTACTCCACTACTAGGCAATTATTTTCTAGATAAATATTGATGTCATGCATTGTTTTCGTTCAGAATTAACTTCGAGTACTCCATTCCTTAGGCCGTGGTTGTTATTAGGCAGTTCGATTCACGATTGATGCCAGCTTCGTGATCAACTTTTCTCATGGAATCCGTTGCATTACGCTGCACCCGCTTTTGTACGATTTTGCGATTCCTGGGAGTATTGACGGTGGGTTTTCTGCCTCTTCCTGGACAATCACCTTCATGACTCAGCTCCTTAAGCCGTTTAATTGCACGAGAAACTAGCGAACGATTGCGTTTGCCTAGCTGGTGCAATGCTGATCCGATAGCTGACCGATTATTTGACATCGTAAAATAACTAAATTAAATCTAGCCCACACAAAAATTAAATGAGATGTACTCTCGATTACGTAGAATAATAGAAGAATGAAGAAAATTGCTGAAAAATTACAATACTTTCTCTATAGCGCGAAGAAAGTTTTATATACTTATTAATTTTCACCCTGTGTGTGTAATCTAAATTTGAAGAAATTAAAAAAAAAAAGATATTGTGATTGTAATAATTGGCATATGTAGACCTATTTAATTATTTTTACTTACACATTGTAAGTAATTTGATTGGTAACTTTAAGAAAACCAAAAATCACTCTGCAGAATGTAGAGGGTATTACTCGATTTTCCATACAAACAAAAGTATCACACTTTACAAAAAGTCAGTACAAATTTCACGTAAATTATAATTTTTAAGTGAGCCTGTCAATGAACTCGGTTTCGGGTTCTTTAGAAATGGAGAAAAGGAAAGCAATCTTGAAATTATTTAGAATTTTCATCTCAAGAAAGGATTTTAATTGTAAGTGGCCCATATAACAAAACTCCCTTTCACAAATTTCACAGCTAAGATGGAAACACAAAAATCGATTTTAAATTTTAAGATGCCCTAACGAATTATAACAAAAACCAATTTATATAAACATAAAATATATATATTTTAGAAACGTGCATAAAAACTTTAGTTAACATTGATTACGTATTCTGGACATGATTTTGAAATGTTTAATAGTGAAATGATTTTAAATAAATAAATAATAAAAAACAAATTCTTTGCGTGCAATCTAATATTGATGAACATTTTTCAATTCGTAACTATATTTGGTAACTATATCTGAATCTTCTATAATTTAAATGTGCCCGACAATTTTCAGTCTATGAAATTTATAAATGTAATAAAAATAAATGTAATAATAATATATTAAGTTTAAATAATAAAAAAAAAATTACTAAATTCATATTCATTTTTAAAGAAATCATCTTTAGTTTGAATTTTTCAATTCATTATTCAAAATTACCTTAAATTATACTCTTCTTGATTTTTATGGAAAACAGATTTCATAAATTGATGACGCAGATCACGAGTCGAACGCCGCAGACTATTGCGCAACGTATGCTTCTTTTCGTTTGTTAATCCTTCGATCTTTACGTATTCCGCTTGTGGTATGACTGACTTAAATTTCATAGTACGTTCACTGCTGTCTAGTATAGAGATTTCTGCTGCTGCTACCACTGGTTCCTCCAGTAGTGGTTGCTTCATTGGTTTGCGGCGCAAACTATGCCGTAAGTTAGAAATTATATTGCTATGTTTTTCAGCTGCTTTCTCATGATTTCCTTTGCGCATTTCATCGTCAACGTTATGTTGATTATGATGCATTAGTTTACGTATAGAATTACGTATTAAATTTTTCATATTCATTGATTTCTTATGTTCCACAGAATCAGTAGATTTATTTGAGTTTAACGATTCCTTGCTGACGGCAAGTTTTGGTGAGGCAGCACGTCGATATGCCCGCACAAAAGGTGTTGGTGCTTTAAAATCAGTATCTTCATCTGATTCTTCTGATGCATATGCAACATCGTTCACTACTTCGTTATCGTCATTGTTATTGTTATCAATAACTTCTGTGGTATAATTGTGTGAAGTAGCTGCTTGTTGTGGTAGTTCAAAAATTAGTTTACCTTCTTCGTTTTCATTGTTACTCAATGATTGCAAATTTTGATTTGAGTTCAATTCAAGTTTTGAGTTTTCTTTGATCTCTGTAATTTCCATTACACTTTCTTGCTTTATCAAATTATTTTTATCCTGATCTTCTTCTTCTTCTTCTACTTCGGTAATTTCTTCTAACTTTTGCATGAATGTCACCTTTTGTTCCACTTCAATTTGTAATGTTAATTCTGAAGCTTTATTTTCATTCATAACACCACATATTTTACGCATTTTCGCTTCATTGATGCTATTCTCCAATTCTAATTGATACTGATCCAATTCTCTACCAATATCCATGGTAGACTCCTCGCTTATTGAACCCAAGGAACGCTTTGCAATAGGTACTGGAGATAAAACAAGCTTTTCTGCCAGTAATTTGCTTGGCGTTATCTCTGAAAGTGGTAAGTTTTTAAAATCAATGCGACATCCAAGAGTAGGCATAAAAGGTAAGCCAATTTTAAGATTTGTAGGCGCAACATCCACCAAAGACGGATTTTCAACACCCTTAGGATTTGCTGCTAAAAGAGATGCAGCGCTGCAACGATGTATTTCAAAAGGATTTAGTGAGGCTGGTGCATCCTGGCCACGCAAATTTAAAGCCTTATTGACAAAGCATTGTGCTTGTGGTGCGCGTGCAGCAGTACAATCTCGCAGAACCTTATAAAAATATAATTAAAAAATTAAGCAGCAAGT
Organism: Palloptera scutellata; assembly: GCA_958295655.1. Lineage (NCBI taxonomy): Eukaryota > Metazoa > Arthropoda > Insecta > Diptera > Pallopteridae > Palloptera > Palloptera scutellata. The sequence continues at coordinate 94,922,300 of OY282449.1, read as the reverse complement.
GCATTAGATGTTTACTTACTTCATATGGATTGAATTGCTTCTCCGGCATCTCCAAATTCAGTGCCGCATTTTCAAAGCATGCCTCAACTATTTCCGATTTACGTGTCTTCTTTTTCGGAGGCTTACGCACCACTTCATAAGGATTTATTGCTGGCTGTTCTATTTCCATCGATTTTTTTTCTTCACTCTTTGCTCGCTGTGCTAATAAATCAGAAATTGATTTGACTTCCAAGCATGGATTTTGCATAAATAAATTTGTATGCTCCTTAGCAGTTTGTAATTTACGTCTCCTTCCAATTAGTTTCTTGGGTGTGGAACTGAAAGCTGAATTAGTAAAGCAAGCAGAAGCAGATGCTACACCGTCCAGCACTACTTCATGTTTGTCTGATTCTCGTTTACGCTTCAGTGAAGAAATGTTATCAGCATTTTTCTCATTGCAGGACATATTTTAAAGGATATTTCGAAAAGTATATTCACACTATTCGCAAAATTTCACTTTCTACTTGTTTAATAGAATATAGTGTTTGTTACTTGTTTGATTTTAAATTTCAATTAATACACTGTCATTCAAACAAACCAAAGGAATAAATGAGTATAAAAATTTGGTTGCTGCTGCTATTCAAACGCTCATTTTCAAATGTTGTAAATTGATTAATGCTCTTTATGCGTACAGTACAACAGCAGTGTTGCCAGATGGACAAAACGCTGCGCCATTTGAACGATTTCAAAGCCAAATGACGATTGAAAGATTTGGTAACATGAAATCACGCAAACACGTTGACTATAGTTTTTCAAAATTAAATTTAAATAAAAGAAAGTAAGAAATCGACTAGTAACTGACACATTTCAAGGAATTTTGGAAATTTCATTTGAAATTTAATAACTTTTCTTAATTTAACATTTATTTGATTAAATGAATTAAATTATATTAAAACATTTAATTTAAGCATTTATGATTAGGTCTTTAAAGTCTTCAAAACATCAGCTTGGGGAAGCTCGTATATTTTCTATTTTTTATTATTACAACCCCAGGTAATTTGATCGAAAGAAGTTTAGTTTTCTTAATATGTATACGTTTCAACACATTCAATATAAATTACTGAAAACCTTATATCAAAGGACGCTTTTCAATGTTATATTATGTTACAAAAAATATTGTGGCAACACTGTCCCAGAGATGTACAATATCTTGAACCATTGCTGCCAGATCGGCAGCATAGTCATGAATTTGTCTTCAATGACTCGTATACACTGAACGAAAACTTATCATCACGAGAGAATTTTCCAAAATTCTCGCTCGGGGTACCATCTGCACTATGTCAGCGAACGAATTGGACAAACATTAGCCATCTTGTTTTTTTAGCTGATGTAGACAAAAAATTTAATATTTGGGAACCCATTGCTCACGTATTATATATATATATGTATATTAAATATTATATTAAATTCATGTCCACAAATATAACACGCTGGGCTGTTGTGCCATTAAAACAAAGAAAGAAAGATAGAAAGAAATAAAAGACGTATTGTATTCGAAGTATGTATGTATGCATCGGGGGCTTGGGGACGTAGGACACAAAGTAAAGTTCGTGATTGTAGCAGGTACGTCCATGTTCCATCTTTGCACTTTTACGTCTCAAGTCGACGCACAGCCTCCTCGTGCCGTCCGTGGATACCGATCTGACACCCGTCAGTGTGCTAACTAAAGTGTGGTTGTGCCTCGGGCTTGGAAAACAGCATGTTAAAATATCTCGAAATGAACCCTCGAATGAAGCCTCGGATAAGGACCAAAAAAGGTTTCAAACAAGGTGACTCCCTATCGTGCGTCTTCTTTAACCTTAAGCTGGAGAAAAACATCGACGGCACTATCTTCTACAAGAGTGTCATGCTGCTAGCATACGCTGATGATATTGACATCATTAGCACCAACGCGCGAGTAGTCAGTGTAGCATTCTCCAATCTCGAAAGGGAGTCTCATCGAGTGGGTCTAGTGGTGAACGAGGAGAAAACGTAATACCTTGTGTCAGCAAACAAAAAGTCATGGCATCTTCTTTGACAAAATATCATTGTTGATAATTAACTATACTTTTGAAGTCGACAAGAATTTTTTTTAACTAGAATCCAGCATTAACACCAACAATAACGTCCGCCTGGAGATCAAGCGGAGATTAACTCTTGCCAACAGGTGTTAAGAGTGGTCGCTGTGGAGAATTCCACTCCCTCGACCGACGAATATAACGCTCTCATACTTCCCGTCCTAATATATGGCTCAGAGACGTTGACAGTGACCACCAATGATGAGAGGCTGTTAGGAACGTTCGAGAGGAAAATACTCTGTAAGATCTATGATCCAATATACGTGGAAGACATGTGATGAGCTGTACGCCGACGATCAAAATACAAAGGCTTTAAATTAATATTATTATTACCTTGCACTCACACATTATGGTTTTACAAATAACGAAAAATGAACAGTAATCAAAAGCCTATCACCTATCGTTACTGTAATATTTAGAATACATGAGATGGCACTGAGGTATTCAAATACGTTAAATTTTTCTGTGAGGTCTGACGCTACGTTTAGACCAAATAAAATATTCATTCAACGGCCGGTGTGCTCGCTATAAAATGTCCAGGCAGTGTGAACGGTTACATACTCCGGGCGAATGAACATCTTCATTGGGAATGATAGGACTGAGTTCGAATCCAATGTTTCTGTTGTTGTGTGATGGTGAAAACGAGGTAAAAAATAAAAAAAAAAACTTGAAAAGAAGTAATAACGTCGTTGACGAATAGTGCAATGCATTACTGACAACATATGGTTATTTTCTATGCATTTTACTATATAAATTTTAAAATAATGTTTGGGAACATAATTTGGCATCTACACCGGGCAAGCAAACCAAAAGGCTCTGTTGTTTGTTCGGAGCGTATGTCCGGCCGGCGTAAACGGTTGCGCCAGTAAAAATGTATTATCTACAATTTCTACTGGGCGGTCTAAACGCAATGTCGCGTTACTTCACGCCTATTATAACTGCTTCTATGACTTTTGCGTACAACAGAAAATTATTTGATACATTACTTCACGTTACTTCACCTCACGTCTATTATAACCAGAGCATTATCATTTGGCTGGCAACTACGTGTCGCCACAATCAACCGAAAGTCATTTGTCATTTTCTTTATTTAATTTTAGCTCAGTGCAGTGAATATAGTTTGAGTAGTTCTTAGATTTGTAATTTTATACAAAATAATACTAGTTTAATGTTTAACGAGAAGCTTATTATTTCATATTTAAAATATCGTGTTTAATTATTAATGCATTTAATTGCAGATATCTTATAAATTATCTCTAGTAATTTGAGCATCACATCGCCGTCATTGTATTAAAAGCGCAAAACCTTTCCGAATTCTAAAATTAAATAACAGCACACTCGCAAGAACAACGATATATCTAATAAGAATAGAGAAAAGGAACGTGTTTCAGCATGAATGACTTTCAGCAACCATTATCTTCCCGCAAACATTCTTCATCATCGATAAAAACAGGTAATGGTGCTGGCTCTACCGATCCACCAATGTTGAATCCAGAAGAAGAGGAAGAAAACCGATTGCACATACAAAAAATAATAGCTGCTTTACGCTATTACCGGTAAGTTCTAAACAAAAATGGTAAAGGTAATTGCCCCATTTGAGCTAAAATTTTGAATGAAAAAAAGATGTGGGTTGTGTGGTCTTCTAATGACAAAACAGATAAGGGAGAGCGCATATTTCAATTGTTCATGTATAATAAGAAATGCAATATATACTGGAGTTCGACTTACATTTTTGTTTCATGCTAAATTGAAGTCACTATCAATTCAGCTTTACTATCGAAATACCCGTTTACTGATAGGTCTGTTGTCGGGTATTTTACTAGGAAAATTTTACTAGTAACAAAATTCAAGAGCGTTAAGAAAATGATCTCTTAAAAAGAGAATGATCTGAGTAAGTACGCGAACGAAAAACTTGTCAAATTTGTAAGTAAGCTAACTGCTACATAAGCGGGTTTGACAGAAAAACTATTTTGAAAAACAAAAATTTTTAAATATTTTTATTTTAGTTTTCCTAATTATAATATAAGTAAAAATTATTTAAAAACTTAATTTGCATCGATTTAAAATACAAATACTAGAAAACGCAATATGCAAATTGAAAGTAAAATGCACTTAAGGAGTGAGATCGAAAAAATCGGATAACTTTAAATTGTCCCAGCATTGAAATCCCTTATGCAAAAAAAATGTTAACAGTTTTGAAAAGAAAATTTAATTTCTAATAAAATTACCAATAAAACTAATTTGTTGTTTGTTGTTTTTTACAGAATTCTGGCAGATTTTCCGGTATGCCTGCCATTAGCGCCTTTACTGTCATGTCTGAGACTCTCTTGGCGGCAGCATTCTACTTATTTCTAAAATCTCTCATGGATTTAGCTTCTTTGTTTGTTGCCTTTAATGTTCTTTTCACTAGAGCCCAATATCTTGTGATTTGGTGGGTTGGCGATTTTTGGTACCAATTTGATGTTTTGGTCTTCGAACCATTTAAGGGTTACTTTACTGTAGTGGCAGGAGGCTAGATGAGGCCAAAAGAAAGTAGATACATTATGCTTTCTAATGAAGGGCAGCAATCTTTTCTGGAGGCACTTCTTCACATAAATTTCGGCGTTAACAGTACCACTTGTTACGCTTGCCATACCAGAAACTTCTTCGGGAACTTGGACTTTTGTTTGTCCTAAATCTTTCCTCAACTCCTCGTTCCTTTGCGGTGTAAAATTCTTGATCAGGCAATTGAGAAAATTTACACAACACGTATGTTTCATCGTCCATAACACAGCAATCGAATTTTTGATCTGTCTTCAACTTTTTAGCTCGGCTCTGGGCTACTAAGTTCTTAGTAGCGTTCGGGTACTGACTGCACTTTGTATGTTTTAAGGCCCGCATCTGTTTTGATTTTACGAACTAAAAACTCACTGTAACTCGTTTGCCACCAATTTTCGATTAGACAACGCTGGATTCTTCTCTAAGAGAGCAACGACTTTCTTCGCCTTTTGTGGAGACACGAAACCGCATTTCCTTGCAGAACCATATTTTCTAGCAACTGTTAAGTCTGTATTAAATTTTTTAAGAATCATCGAGACAGTGTTTTGTGCAACTTTCGCCTTATTTGCAATGGTTTTTTGGCTCCAGTGCGGATTTTCTCGAAGTAATTCAACAACTAAATCGCGTCTTTCCACTTCCGATGCCATGACTCAACTGAAAGTTCACAAGTCAAAAAACATGTATTTCATCAGAATTTCTCCAACGCGAAGCCTACTGTTTGAATTTTTTCATTAAGATGAAGAGTTTCAAAGCAGTGTTCTTTCAAAGTTATCCGATTTTTTCGATCTCACTACTTCTAATCTTATTTTTGAAAAAAGATTTTAATAATTAACAATGTATGTGTTAAAATTTTTTGTCGTTTGACTGTTGAGCAGCTTCTTATTCTCTTTTTGATATTTTTAATAGTAGAAATTTCTGCAGTAAAAATGTGTTAAAACTATCACGGAGAGAGGACAATTTACTCTCCTGTTTTGCTCTATTTTAAAATAAAACTAGTAATAGATATCACGTACGCGAATACTGCTATCATTGAGAAACTACTGTTGTGAAATAGTAAATACTGACGATAATTTATAAAAAATAAAAATGTTCTATTCGAAACAAAGAATATTTGCTTTACAAAAACGTGAATCCTTTCTCTTGTTTTATGTAAAATTAAAAACCTTATAACTGAAAAAATTACAGGTTTTCATTTACATAACACAAAAGGAAATTAAGGTTTTGCATTTTTCTTCGTTTTGAGGAGACAATTTCTATTTTTAAAATTTTTGTTTTCATAAATTTTTGTTAATTTTAACTATCGCAACAGTACTTTTTCAATGGAAGCAAACGGGTATTTCGATACTAAAGTAAAGTAATTGTGGTCATGAAGTGATAACGGCTTGACTTTTACGTGAAACAATCTATGGAATTCGGAATCCATTGTTTATTGAATTTTTTATAGATAAATAATGGAAATTTGCGCTCAAATAGACCAAAAGTAAGTAAAGCACAATTTTACCATTTAATATGAATTTTTTTTTTTGTAAGATGACGTCATTGGTTTACTTCAATCTTCATTTTGGGTTGCAATGAACTATTGAGCTGCTATCAGCCAACATCCGTTGCAATTGTCACCGTGCTATGTACTTATTGTGTGTACGATAAGCGTTTTGGGAATTTAAACATCTGTTGCTTTGTCTGTGTAGTTATTGTTGTTATGGTCGTTGTTGTTTATTGTAATTACTTCAAATACCTACATATTGAATGAAAAAATAATGCTGAGTTTTCTAAAATCATTTATATACATAGTAAGGCATAGACGACACTCTAGCCAGCTATTTACGTTAGATATATACAATAAAAATTTATGATTAAAAATCTGTTGTTAGAGGTCTTGGGACCTTTTGGATGGGAACAAAGAAAGAGTGCTTCAAAACGTTTTGCGTATACGGAACTCATTTCTTAAATATGCTCTTCAGACGAAAGCGTATAATGGACTGTTTCTACAATTACATTGCGAAATTTACAATGAAATCAAGTTTTTTTTGGAAATCAAGGCCTACTTGATATTCAAATTATTTCATGCGAAAAATCCGATTGCTTTCTTCTTGAAAGTACTATAAATTGATAAAGAATGATTAAAATACGAATTAAAAACTACGAACTCATAGCAATTTAATCATTTTGGGTCAATAACACTTCGTAATAGTACTTATCTTAACTTATGTAGTTTGCTCTAATATGCTTCGTCTTTGTTTCAGAAAATATGCCTATACACGCGTTAATAAAACCGAAAGCTACCTCAATAATCTTCCTAAGCGCCATCAGCATATGTTAACCAAATATCGCAATCATTTGGGAGGAATTCGCGATTGCATCGATGAGAACCAATCTGTGATAACGAAAATGTTACGCGAAAATATATGCGGAAATACTGGCGGCAAAGAATCGGGAAATCTATCACAACACGATAGCGATGGCGGACATAGTTTAAAAGTACAACACCAAGATATGGAAAATGTAGGTTATTGTGCTTGAACTATTTAAGCATTTACATAAGTTAACCTAGTAATTTATAATTAAAATCCATAATTTTCATTTCATCAATCTACTAACATTTTGTAGTTTGCTTAAGTTATTAGTTTTTTTCTTTGTTTATATATTTGCATTTGTTTTGTGTTTAAATTATTGTTTGTTAGCAACAATATTTTGTAGATTAATTTAGTTAAAAATATATAAACTTTGCAATTGTGTATTGTACATTGCATACAAAACTTACTTGCCACACAGCCAGAAGAGCATGTTGATGTTGAACCTTTTAAAATTTTAAAGGCACAGTTAACATTGAAATTGATTGCGCGTGACTGGAGTTCGGCATGTGCTGAGGAACGTGAGCAATCTTATAAACCAATTATTGAAGCAATTGAAGAATTCTTTAACCCAGAAAAATTGTAAGTGCTGTAACCATGAGTATACTTCTATTTATACTTACTGTACTAGTAAACGAATAACTCCTTGCAGCGAACTGAATGAAGTCAAAATACTTGTGCCTGGTGCTGGCTTAGGTCGTTTAACCTACGAGCTTGGATGCCGTGGTTATGAATGTGAAGGAAATGAGTTTTCGTATTTCATGTTAATTGCTTCACATTTCGTATTGAATCAGTAGGTAACAAACATATATCATTTGTCCTTATATTATATGAAAATTTGTGTTGCAGATGTACTGAAGAAAATAAATATAGACTGTATCCTTGGGTCCATCAGTACGTAAATAATTTAGCCATGGGAGATCAAGTGGCAAGCATTCGTTTCCCAGATGTTTGCCCTGCTAAAAACCCACCTAAGGGGAATATTGTTATGGCTGCTGGTGATTTCTTGGAAGTAAATATCATAATTAAATTAAATGTTAATTTCATAAATTCTATATTTTAATTGTTTTATAAAAGGTTTACAAAGATCCGTGTTCGTATGATTGTGTGGCAACTTGCTTTTTCATTGATTGCGCCAACAATATTATCGATTTTATTGAAACTATTTACAAGTATGTATATTTTAATAGCACATAGCAAAAATCTCTTAAAATTATTGCATAGGAAAATTGCTAAAAAGCGCTTTTAGAGTCTTGTGTTCCCTTTACTAGGAGAGAGTAGTAACGCATAAAGCTATTGAATTTTATATTTTACTTAATATATAATTATTCTACCCTCGTATATATTCTTCTTTAATGATACAACAGCCAAGGAGTGCCTGTGCGGAGCTTCTCTATCCATTCATCATATTTTGTACGTGCTATATTTGTAGACTAATGGAAGGGGCCCTACAGATTTATGCCGAATCCGTACGGCGAAGTGTATAGTTTATAGGCAATTTTTGCTATTAGAGTTTTGCCATTGCCTGTCAACAGGTGGTGCCGTGTAGAAAATTTATGTTTTTTTTTACTTTTTGAACCCGTACACTCTGCGTAGAAAGCCGGCGCACTATCTACTATGCCACAGCTGCCTGTCATATATAGCATTGCATATTACTGAATGAATGAATTTTTTATTTTAATTTGTTTTTTTTTTTCATTATTTTAAATGCTTTCAGAATACTTGTACCTGGTGGTATTTGGGTTAATTTGGGCCCATTACTTTACCACTTCAGTGATATACAAGGGGAAAACAGCATTGAACCGACTTATGAGAACTTGGTACTAATTATTGAGATGGTTGGTTTCGAGATATTGCGCAATAAAACTGGAATACGCACTAAATATGCGCAAAATCCCAAGTCTATGCTAAAAACTGAGTATGAAAGTGTGTTTTGGATTTGCCGTAAACCATTGGATGCCAACAAAAAGAAAGAACATGAACAAAGTGAAGACGAAGACGATAAAAATGATGAAACAAATAATAGAAATGATGACATGGATTGTGATAGCTATGGAAATAATCATTATCACCAGACGGCGTATCGCAATGGCGTTGATACATATAGCCATTAATTTGACTAGAGTTTGATTTAGAGCAAACTTATTTATATAATTTCTAGTTGAAAGTTTAATTTTTTAATGCAATGTAATTTAGACAAAAAGAAAAAGCATTTTTGAGAATTTTTGAATCAAGTGTGAAATGCACAAAAAAAGTAGTTAGTGCAAAATCGACACATATAAAAAACACTTGAAGTACTCCATATGTTGAACTGAATGAATTTTTTTTATTTTTTTATTATAATATTTAATTTAATTTTTTTAGTTTAGATTTTTTGTGTACTAACTACAAAGTCTTAGAACTGCAAGTTTCTTTTTATTTGCTAAGCTATTGTTAAGGTATTTTGAAACTAGGAGAATTGAAATAATTAATTTGTTTTTGATTTTATACTTTTTCTTTGTTAATTTAAATCCAAATATTAGAATTTGATATATTTTAGTTTCCTTGATTTTTTTCTAATGAAGCCAAATGCAAAATTAAGTTTCAATGAAAAATAGTTATGTAAATGTTTACTATAAAATTATAAACGTCACATATTTGAAGAAATATATAAATTTGTTTAGAAACAACTATACAATTTCCCAGTCTATTTAACACTATCGTTCATTACAATTAGAATTGAGAAATTGTACAAATAATTGTGGTACTTTATCTAAACTGCTTGAGGTTGCATGATGCAATTTGCTATAGTTGAGAAATTGTCGTCGCAAACGATTCAGTTGTATAGCATTCATACTATCAGGTATATCAACTTTTGTTTGGCTATCCTTTACAGGCACAGGACCGAGTATGCCAATTTTCCGCGCTGCCATTACATCGCTGACAATTTGTTGTGTAAGTCGATCCAAATCGAAAAGATAATTTGTAGAGCTCAATGGAGGCTGAAATAAAATAAAATGTGGAAAAAAATCAATGTATTCAAGTCTTGTAAAGTCTAATGTCATCTAAAATTGCAGTTTAAACCTTTCAACCCTACTGGAAGTTATTTAAAATCGGGCTGAAAAGGTTAATAATTGACCTATATTATAGCTCCATAAATATTGTATGGAGCTGTCGAGTGTAAACATTTTCCACCTACATTTTGTGTACTCTGATTTGGTGGCAAAGGTTTCGCTTCAAATAACGCACTATAGACTGTTTGTAAGTGAAGTTCATCCCCCGGGAATACAACAAATAGTGGACTATCCCAGCGGCAATTACCATGAGGCTCTTCAAAACGCATACACAAAGCATCGAATATTTCGCGTGTATATGGAATATTCGAATTATTAAGCGCATCTTGATCGGGAATATTTTGTAAATTTTCTGCTTCTTCATCAGTGCGCTGTTGATTGAACTCCCAAGCACGCTCGTTTTGTATGCCACAGAACAGTGTACATTGGGTACTGCGTGCCGCTTTTGTTGCACAAAACAATTCATATCGATATCCTAAAGAATAATAAAGATTAAAACATCATTATTTACACGCACCCACGATTGATTCCCCATTCACCTTTTATATAATTGCCTGCATCTAGTATGACCACATCTTCTTTGTTAAGTACGCGCAATGCCTCCGACTTCAAATCACTACGCACTTGTTTCTCCTTTTGCGAATCAGCAAAGTATACATTTTTATGAAAGCCAGCTTTGGGTATAGCAACATTCTCCGAGATCAAAATAACTTTCTTGCCTTTCTGTTGAAAGTAATATTGCAGCTCCTTTGCACGTGTCGATTTACCACTAGCTGGTAGACCAGAGATCACTATTAAAGGCATTTGCTAAGTTTCGTAAACCAAATATAATTTATATTATTTTTCCTTCAAAAAGTTTATTTTCTTTCAGATGAAGGTAGATAAAGGATTCACAAGCTAAAACCGACCACATGTGTCAAAAACGTATGTTTGAGCATCATTTGTTGACTGTTGGTAGAGTGGTGAGTACTGTCCCATGGTGAATACCAAGGCGAATTTAATAAGGTGGAGTTACTAGCAACTCATAGGCAAAATCAAAAAAAGTAGAAAAATTACAATTTTCTACACCTCTTGGCGGGCAATGGCACTTCGCCATTTAGATTCGGCGTAAAAACCTGTAGGTCCCTTCCATTCATGTACAAATATACTACGCACAACATGAGTGGATGCGAAAAGCTCGGCCTAGGACCTCCATAGGCTGTTGTGCCATTAAAAGTAAAGTAAAGTAAAGTAATCACTGATGAGGAACCATGGATGGTTCCGAAACTATGTTCTGATCAGCATATTCTATTTATATTCTTGTTATTCTCCCTATGGCAAACCTAACGTTCATTAAGCCTGTTTAATAGTTCAAGTTTAACACTTTAAAGGCTTTTACCCGAACAAAAATATGTACTATTTCGTGCAAGAAGAAGAAGACAATTACTCACTCATCTCCACTCTCATTTGTAAGTTTTCGCTTTTTGCGCTATTTGTATTGTTGTATTGTATTAGGGAAACAATTGATGTTCATGGGAGAATCATTTCGATTCGATGGCTTTTTTCAATACAAGCCGTCGTGGGCGGGCCTACATCGACAATCAACGATACATCGGGCGAAAATATCATGTAAAATATCGTGTAAATGCCTCATACTTAAGTTTATAAGTGTGTAGAAGTATCAAAATTTTTATATGTTTAAGTGGTTTATACAGTTAGAAGGTTTAAAAGAGCGTTTACGAGTTTACATAAATCCGAACCTTTAGGCTCGATAGTTGCTATATTTCCTTCTTAGTTGTTATTCCTCTCCGAATTCATATTTCACTATTGAAATGCAATTGTTTTTTACAAAAGTCATTCTTGCCAAAGAAGTGTTCAATTAAATTCATAAACTAATCAAGCTACAGGTTAGTTACAGTGTTTTTTATAATATTAAATATATAAAATTATTATATATAATTCAATGTATCGGAAGAAAAATATCAATACATGGTTACATCGCTACATGATTACATCGACAGCTTACATATTGCAGCGAAAAGTCCGATGCGTCGACACCAAAATATCGATGTATATCGACCATCACTAACGAGAACGGTCCTAATATATTTTTTAAATATGTCCGATGGTAAACGCAGACGTTTTCGTAAAAATAAAGTAAGTAAAGTAAATAAAGTGGAGGAAAATAACAGTGAACATCGGTAGCTTTTACATTCCTTCGTTATCTAATGATCATATTAATATATCTTACACATACAATTTACAGCAAGATGATCAACGTCCGGTTATTTTGGCAAAACGAAATGTGGATGAGGATAGTGGACCAAAAAAATCGGAAGCTCCGAAGATATTATTAAAAACACGCAATGAGAGAGAAGTAATGAAAGAGGATTCTGAGGCAACTACTAGTAGCGATGCGGCTGGTATACAAGCACCACTAAAAACAATTATAGTAACGCGCAGCGAAGCGGCACAAAGTCCTGCTTTAAGTGGATCAAGTCCAAAAGAGCACATTACTGTTGAAACCGCAACACAGATAGCTGAACCAGTGCCACAAATGACACGTCCTGCAACAGTAATATCATCAACAGGATTGATAAATACCAGCGCGCGAAAGTTGTTCCAAAAGGAAAATACTGATTTTCTGGTAGTAGGCGTAATTGGAGCACAGGTAAAATACTGATACATTGTAATACCTACTGGTTAGAAATACTGATCCATTTTTCCACACAGGGTGTTGGCAAATCAACAATAATGAATTTGCTTGCAAACGAAAAACCCAATTATGATTATTATGCAAAAGTGTTTGCAGAGGAGGACAGCATATTCCCCACTAAGCTAAAACCACATAAATCAGCCCGCTCACGCACAGAATCTACTCATATGTTCATAACAACCGATCGCATGATACTACTTGATAGTCCACCAGTTTTGTGTAATTCTTATAAGAAAGATATGACTACCAATGAGCTGGATGATTTGCATAACATAATTGGTTATCTGTCGGTGTGTCATCTATTGATTGTTGTACAGGATGATTATTTCAATATGAACTTTATTCGGTTGCTACAACTGGCGGAGCTTATGAAACCAACACAGGATAATAAACCATTTGCTAATGACTATTTTCCCAATTTGCTATTCGTAAAGAATCGCGCTAAACGCCACGATTATATACCAGGGCAGAAGGAACGTTTGGATAAAATGCTAAAAACATTCTTTAAAGACTCACAACTGCGTATATATCTGGGGCAAACAGCGGAACAACAGCAACTTCGCCAAAGGAAAGGACGACAAATTGAAGCGGATCATGTGATTAATAGTGTGCTCTTTCCTGAAATAAAAGGTAACAAATTTCAAAACTGCCTTGTAATTTTGTTTTGTAGCTTTAATAAGTTATGATATATTTAGGGCCTGATGCTACAACATTCCATCAACCTTTGCATGACATTGTCGATGAACTACGTGCTTTGATTTTTATGACACCACGTAATGAAATGTATACTGGTTCAAGTGAATTTACCGAAGTTACTTGGTTCGAATTACTTACGAAAGTGTCGCAAGAATCGCAGCATTTCTTTTTCAACACTTATGAGGAGATACAACGCAAGCACTTGGAAATTAGCAATAGTAACATTGCTAAGGATTCCCATGAAAATTGGAGAGAATAAAATTTTAAAATATCACCGAATCATTTAGTATTTATTTATTTTTTCGGTTAGGAAAGGAAATATTTCCAGATCACTCCTGCTAGTTAATACATGGAGGATATACTATTATTTGGAATATATATATACTTTTCTTTTGTAATTATAAAAAAAATAACGTTTTATTTGTATTATATAAAAAATAATCAGGTTAAAAACATAATTCCATTAAACATGTGCATTTGGCCCAGAGGAGACTGAGGCATTTGCAGCTGCAGCTAATAAAACTGGATCTGGTTTTGCGCGCTTGGGCAAAGTAGCTGCGCGTAAATATGGATTATCAATATTCGGATTTTCGAGTATAGCTTTATTTGTGCTCGAATTTGGTTTAATATCACTTTCAGGTTTAACTTCTTTTTCGGATTTATTGTTCTCAGATTTAGTTTCACCGTCACCATCCTCTTCATTGCCGCTTTCATTCTCGTCATTTTCATCTACAGTATAAAAAAAAATACATCATTAACTAATGATATTTTACTGCTATAGGAAGCTTGCTTCTGAACTTGACTTAACGCATAGTTTCAGTTACATTATCCTACCTTTCGATGTAACATCCTCCGTGCGATTGGCAACAAGGTAATGATATTCCAATTCTTCAAAATCAAAAACTTGATCTGTGGGATTTAAAGCTGCCAAATAAGGTGGAAATGCTGGTTTGCAAGCAATCACTATACAATTAAATTTGTAGTTACATAGAAAGAGAAACCTTAATAATAAATAATTAAGAAAGCTTAACATTGTTTAGCTTACAAGGAAACATATTATCCTCTGTGTCAAATAGACTGTGAGTTTCAGACGTTTTTGATAAAAATTTTGTCAACGCTTTTTCGACATCACGTTTTTGTGTGGCAGCTTTCTCTCGTATAGCTTCATATTCGGTCACTGGTTGTTTGTGAGTCTAAAATGAATTAAAAATTAAGTTCCATTTATGAAACATACTAAAATATATACTTGCCGGCGTTCGCACATATGCGTGCGGATCTGGTAAAACCGGTAAATAAGGTGGTACATGAGACGGATGTGAAGATTTCGTACCAGCTTGCAATAGATTAAGTTGTTTTTGTTGTGATACCTGTGCTGGCAGTGGTATAATTTGCCTACCATCACGTTTGGCAAACGTTTCAATACCTTGTAATGAAACACCCATATTAATCAGTGCTACAACAACATCACCAACAACAGGAATTGTTCGACCCGATAATTCGCAGTAACTACGAGCCGATTGGCCAACTTCAACGAGTACTAAAATAAATGTGAATATCGGAATTAATTCATTTAATTTTTCTTACAATAAAAAAGTGAAAATGAAAAACTTACTGCCTTGCATCATTTCAACTAGTGTTTCAAGGCATTCCTTTTCAATATTATCAAAACCTTTCTCCATGAGTATCTGTGATACGGCAATGGTGAGAATTTTGCGACGCGAATTGCCGGTCGGTGATGATGCCTCCATTTTATCCATTTTTATGATATATATTTTTGGAAATCTAATATATTAATGTTTTCTTAATCTTTGCTTTTACCGTCCATGAATTCAAAGTTTTTTGTATTGTTGGTACAAACATATGTTGAAGTGATAGTGTTGCCAGTTTGAAAAAATATCGCAGTGACGGTAGCCAGATAAAAGACATCGTTGTCACTTATGGTATTTATCACGTTGTTGAGTTGGTGCCAACAATAACATACCGTAATATTTTCGTTAAATAGCGTTCGGGTACTATGCCCACGTGATTGATTTTGCACAATTTAAAACTAAATATCTTTCTGGCCATAAGAAATGTTTGTACCAAGTTTGGTTACGATTGTTAAGTTTTACTCGAGTCAGCGTACCCTCAGGCAGACGGGCATGGTTAAATCGACTCAGCTTTGCACGCTGATCTATAATTAGATTTTTACCTACGGTTGTTACAAACAATCCTCACTACATCTAAACTAATATACTCTGTACACAGAATATGTAGGGTATAAAATTTGTCCGTGTGAATAAAACGATCAAGTTGTTAACTTCTCTTTTTCATTTGTCTTTGCTGCGTTCATTGTGTTCAAGTCGCAGACAACATAACAATTTGTTGTCAGAGTACGAACAGAATGACAGGGACAGCGTCATTGCATCATGACAACAAGATGACGCCCGTAGCAAATTTCGTTATGTTGTCTGCGATTGGAACACCGTATTTTATACGGTTTGCTACCTTGGAGTTCATTTGCCCAAAAAAAGAGGAAAATGCGAGTATAGTGTAACAAGTAATTAATAAAAAAGATCTATTTAAAAACCATATATGTAATAGACAGAGGAATAAGCTTTCAAAATTGAATTCTATTTTCAATGTTGCCAAATTAGTGCTGGTGGAATCTGGTGGATTTGAAAATGAAACTCAAAATACAAATTTTTCATTTGGTGGTAATGTTTTCTGGGCCTTTTTCTCGACTTGAAGATACTGATTCATATGGTGGCGTGGCAGTGCCTTTTACGTAGCACAGTAATATTTTTCTTTTATGATGCATTTGCTCGTTTGTTCAGTGTTCAGTTCTGAAAACAACAATTTAATTTTAATGACATAAAAATTTCAGCTTGTAAAAGTGTTAAATTCAGTCATTTTCAAATAATTCACCTTTTAATAGATAACCTGACAAATTTTTTTTTTATTTATACATTCAACACACAGGGTGTACCCCTATGAATGCAGAGCATTGTGTTGAATGGAAGGAAGATTGATAGGTGGGAGGAAGAATGAGAGAAGGAATGCAATCACACAGGACACCGATAACAGCCTGACAGACAGCCATTGTCAGTGGCATTTTGCTCAATGAACTTCAGTTTTATACGTGTCGAATATGACCGCATGTAGCGCCAAGGGCCTAGCTTTTCGCATCCACTCATGTTGTGCGTGTTATATTTGTACATGAATGGAAGGGACCTTCAGTTTTATGCCGAATCCGAACGGCGAAAAATTTTGTATATAACAATTATATATATTGTATATAACAAGCTGCCAATCTGGAAAGAGAGTCTAGTGGTGAACGAGGACAAAACGAAAAACCTTGTGTCAACAAACAAAGAGTCACGGCGTCTTGGACAAAATGTCACTGTTGACAATTATACTTTGGAAGTCGACAAGGATTTCGTTTACCTAGGATCCAGCATTAATACCAACAATAATGTCAGCCCTGAAATCAAGCGGAGATTAACTCTTGCCGACAAGTTTTACTACGGTCTCAGTAGCCAATTGAGAAGCAGAGCCCTCTCTCGACCTACGAAAATAACACTATATGTGGTCCCTCATCAGTAATGAGAGGCTGTTAGGAGCGCTCGAGACGAACATACAATCCAGTATGCGTGAACGACGTGTATCGAATAAGATGGAACGATGAGCTGTATGAGCTGTACGCCGACGCTGACATAGTCAAGCGAATAAAAATCCAGCGGCTTCGCTGGCTGGGTCAGGTTAAGCGAATGGAAGGAAGCGCTCCGGCTAGAAGGGTGTACTCGAGCCATGGTGGAGGAACACGCAGAAGAGGACGTCCTAATCTCCGTTGGAAAGAACAGGTACATGGGGACTTGACTACACTTGGCCTTATGAACTGGCGCCAGCGAGCGTCCGTCGAGCAGAGGCGACTGGCGAAGCTTTATAGAGGCGGCCAAGACCGATCATCGGATGTAGTGCCAGCTAAGTAAGTAAGTATATAACAAGCTGGTATAAAAATGTGGTAAGCTGGTATATATATCTAATAAGCTGGTATAAAAATCTAAAGGATTTTTACAAAAAAAATTAGTTTGTTAGGATTTCTGATGGATTTTGATCCAAGATATGTCAACACTGTCCATTCTGTAATTGAAAAATTTATATTTCTGCGTATAAAAGAGACAACCATGTGTTTTCTATTTTTTTTTTCATCTCATATTTTCAACGCGCGTTCTCCGCTTCTTGGTTGTCTTCATCGTCTTATGTTGATTTGGAAAAGGTGCATTTTTTTTTCTCGTTATAGTAATTATAATAATTTCATTTAGAAAAGAAGATTATAAACTAAACAATAAAATGTTTGTGTGAAATAAATGTTTTAAAATATTGATAAATTGTAGCGGGAAAGCAATGAGAACAATTTGTGTGTTGCAAAGAAGAAAACGAAAATCCATTTTGCGCGAAAAAATCATATCGGGTTTTTACCCTTTTCTTTTTGTTTTGTTGCCGCATGTACTAAATTCATTTTTTCGTTGCAAAATTTATTATTATTTATTTTAAATTACGCAAGTGGAAAAGCTACAGACTGTAAAAATTGGTAAGATATGAATTAAATAAATATATATATATACTAATGTGAATTAGAAAATGGAAGAAGTGATAAATAAAGGTAGCTACGGTGGAGGCGCCAAATTTCGCTTCCAATACGAAAAGTGGCAATAAATAAACGAAGAGCTAGAAAGTTTTATTTTTCTTGTGGGAAATAAATAAATTCAAATAACTGCAGACAAATATGCAAATATAAATATGGGTAAAAAATGTAAGCAATTATTGATAAGTATACATAGCAGCTCAGCTACCATACATGCATGTATATATTTTCTTAGTGCATCTCAATGCAGCAAGAATTTTATGAAACATGTATGCACGTTAATAAGTAGTTAACATTTTCTTTGAATTTAACAGAAAATCAATAATTTTCTTATACATATTTATATTAGGTATTTTTATTTTAAAGGTAAATTAGGTCAAGTACAATGTTTCCACTATTAGTGTGTAAAGTGCAATAAAATTGTTTTCACTTTCTTTTTTATGATATATTTTAAGTTTAAGTTTTCTTAAACATTTACTGAAAATAATTTATATTTAAATAAATATTTTTTTAAACTTATGTAAAGACAGCCAAAAACATAAGTTAGAAGCCAGGGTCATTTACTTAAAAATAATTAAACAAAATAATTGTGCCAGCAACTCTTACAAGACACGCTACTCAATGCAAATTTTTGGTTAGGCAGAAATAAAGGGTGGTCCGACTAACATTTGGAATTTGTTATTCATATTATGACGAAAAATTAGTTTTATATATGCGGTTAACGTAATGGGTCGATATACGACTGAACGACGTTGGGAAATACTAATAATGTACTTGCAAAATAATGGTGAATATTCTTCGAAAACTATAAGAAAATTACATTCAAAATTTGGTAGAAGAAAAGTGCCTTCCAAGCAATTTGTTGATCAACTTCTGAAACGTATGCTTTATTAAATAAAAACAATGCGTGCTCGTACTCCTACAGTGCTCACATAAAAAAATGCTCAGAATGTGCACGAAGAACTTACAGTTACTGCACAATGATGGCTTATGAAAAGCTTTTCCCTATCCGAACGGCGATTCGGCAAAAAACTGTAGTTCCCTTCCATTCATGTACAAATATAACACGCACAGCATGAAAGGATGCGAAACGCTCGCCCTTTGGCGCTACATGCGGTCATATTTGACACTGATAAACTGAAGTTCATTGTGGTAAAGACATAACACTTGCCACAATGACTGACTCTTTATCGGTGTCCTGTGTGATTGCATTTCCTCATTCATTATCCCTCCTACTTCCTCCCACCTATCAATCTTCCTTCCATTCAACGCAATACTCTACATTCATAGCGGTCCACCCTGCGAGTTAAATTATTATGACTTTGTTTAGAAGATATAGAAGACTTACTACTGTGGGCAAAAAGTAGTAAGACTTTGTTCATAATTCCAAATTTTTTTTATTCATTCTTCCAAATCTATTTCTTCCCCTTCAAAGTAATCCCCCCCGGCCCCAATACACTTGTGCCAACGTTTTTTCCAATTCTCGAAACAGTTGTTAAAGTCAATTTCCGGAATAGCCTTCAATGCGCTTAGCGATTCATGTTTAATGTCTTCAATTGACTCAAAACGGTGTCCACGAAGCGGTTTTTTGAGTATAGAAAATAGCCAAAAGTCACACGGCGCTAAGTCAGGCGAATAGGGTGGTTGCGGAACGATATCAGTCGAATTTTTGGCAAAATGGTCTCGTAAAACCAATGCAGTGATTTTGGAACCAATCGTGCATTCACTCTTCTTAGGCCCAAATGATGTTTTAAAATGGTTTTCACTGATCCTTCCGATATTCCAACGATGCCAGTAAGGTCTCTGACTGTTAATCGTCGATTCTCGAGCACCAATTCCTTGATTTTATTGACCAGACGTGTTGATCATCAGTTGATGTTGATGGCCGTCCTGGACGTGGTTCGTCGTCAACGCGTTCTCGACCATCTTTGAACAATTTGTACCAATCAAAAACACTTGCTCGCGACAAACAATTATCACCGAAGTCCTTTTGCTGCTCGTTTCGGCACCACAAATTTGATTCCGCACACAAAATTTAATGGAACTTCTTTGTTGAATAATTTCACTCATTGTGAAAATCGCCGAATGCACTTTTTGTACTTCAGAAAGACAAGCTTATACTAAACACTAATGATTATTTTGATGTGACATTTCGCACAGATGTCACCGACAGTCATACCAACCTTAAAAAATAATATTTTGATGAATGGGTTTCCGCGCGAAATTTAAATTAAAAAGTCTTACTACTTTTTGTCAACAGTAGTAGATTCCAACAAGATGTCGCGCCGTGTCACACAAGATTTTGAAAATCGTGTTATTAGCGGTTTAGGTAATGTACATTGGCCACCACGCAGTTGCGATTTGACTCCGTTGGTCTATTTTTTTTGGAGAGCCGTTAAAGATAAGTGTAATTGAGGCTCTTAAGGATGAAATAGATACAGCCATCGGTCAAGTACTGCTTTATGCAGTCGAGAGTGTACTGAAAAATTTGTTTAATCATATGTACTACTGCAAGGCCAGCCGAGGAAATCAACTTTTTTTTTATAGAATTTGCGTTACAAATATATTTTTTAATCTCCATTCTTTAATAATCTTTCCGATCAATTATTATAAATTAATAAATCAAATATTTTTACTAAAGTAAAAAGATAATATCTAATAAAATCACATGCAATGCCAGCGATGCGAAATTTTGGTCTGTTATACAAAAACATCGTGTTGCATGAGTGTCCTCATCGGATAGGATACGACTTGGACTGTAAATCATATGCGATTTCTTCCCATTCTTTTTTTGAAAATCTTTATATTTTTCTCTTTATCTTTATCTCTTTTGATACAGAAACACATCTGCTTTTACAATTTTGCAATTAGCGTTTCCATTTTCATTTAAAATGTCGTTAACGATTAAATTGGAAAATCAAATAAGTTTTGTTTTTTATCCGATGTGTGCGTGTACTATACAAAGTTATCGCATTGTGCTGTATTCGCACAGTCTCATTTTAATACAGAAGTTTATTTCCAATAAAAATATCGTGCTATTAAAACTTCGTACAGTTCGAATGCATTCAAAACTGAAGCATATAATCAGCCACAAGCATAGTTTTAGTTTTTGATGCTCGGCCAAGAACGTCATGGGTTAGAGTCTCGTTCTCGGCGCACTATACTATCGAAGTCGCCGACTAAAGTGGCAAATTTCAACTGGCTATCTCTCAGATTCCCCACTTTTCCAAAATTCTTCCAATTTACACCTTGCCTGATTTAGTGGGGACTAATTACCTTTTTTTTTTAAAGTTATAAATATTTAAAGCAACGGTGAGTTTTCACTGCCTATACAAATCTTCTGGCATTTTGCAACACTGCGTAGTCTATATATTTTGGTACATATATATTTTGGAATGTACATACTTGACCCGGCATGGCTTTAAACTATATTCAGAGTATACAAAATATCAGATCTATTGAATTGATGAAATTACTCTTAAATTGTGTATTTTTGATAACAAAAAAATATAAAATTGGAAATTTTAAAAATCCTTTACATGAAAATGAATATAAATTTAAATACTTGCTTTGCCAGATAGCAGTGCCAATCTATGAAGTCTTTCATCTTTGGAAGCTGAGTTTGAAACTCGTGGTATATTAATGAGATAACAAAATAGTAATTTTATATTTGTGTGAGTTGTACATATGTATTATGCGTTATCGCAATTTATTTTCAATAAAAAAAAAGCGTTCGTTTAACTGCTGATAACTTTTATAGTGCTGACACCCAGCCAAATAAAAATGAAGAACAACAACAGGTCACCTGAGAGCGTCATTCACGATTTGGTTGGTTATTGGCTTGAAGAGGAATTCTACGAAGTTATGTGCCTGTTGTAAATCCCTTTAGTTATTAATTGCTATAAAATGAATATTATTTTCATTAAGATTTCTCGATCTTTTTATTACTTAAAAACGAATGTGAGTCATTAACTGATTAATTACTTCGAATATAATTCTGTCTCCTCTCTAATTGCGGCAGCTGCCTTAAATGGATCGCGTGCCGCCATAATTTTTATGGGATTGTCATCTGCACTTGTAGTTTTGCGGGGCCTACCTCTTTTGCAATGAAATATTTGAGGTAATAAAGATTGGTAGACAAATGTCGAGGATCTGCTAATAGTTTTAGCTATTTAGCGGATGCTTTGTCCCTCATTTCGCAGTTTCCTCCTTGCCGCAGTGCTTTGCTCGATCCATTTTGCTGTGACATTACGGAATAGTTTACATTTATTTTGTTGAATTACCCTCAATGCTACCATTTAAATGCTTACCAGTACAAATTTAAGTTTTCTTTTTAAAATATAAATTTTTTCGTCTGCTGTTCTTATTGCATTGTCCGCCTTCGAATGCTTCGCTTCAACTTTTTTGTTTGGGAATCCCCAAAAAATATTTAAATGAAGTGTTGCCACCTAGAAATTTATGAAGTATATACCATACCATTTTCTTCTCTATAAAAATTGTTTGCCATAAGCAGTCCGATAAAAAAGAAAATCAATGGAAGTTTTATAGTGCAAGGTGTTCTTATTAGATTGTCCGACACTGTATGTACTTATAAAAATATAGATACTAATAATTTTGCTAAAATATTTACGAACAATTGAAATCGGAGCACATATTGATTTATGTATGTTAAAAATACACAAATATTATAAAAATATATACATCATCAATTTTTACTTTTAAAGTAGAAAGATGGTTGAAAGAAAATGAATTTGCATATTTCCTTAAAAAGCAATTTGTGTTATTACTAGAAATGAAAATTATATTACTTATTTGCTTGGTACTTTCATATTTTATGGTAAAAGTTTTTCGCCTAGCGTAATTACATATTTCAAATTTGCTCCAACAACGTCATGCAGGGCTTATTATAACTTATGTAATAATCCCTAGTATACTATATAATAAAAATAATAACAATTTTAGAATATTTCTATAGATAAATATAATATATAATACCTATCATTTATTCCATTCTTGCACAATATGAATGAATGCGAAAAGCTCAGCCTAGGCTCTACGTGAGCTGATGTGCCATTAAAGGAGAAGAATAACATTTATTAGATAGAAGAGATAAATATTATCAGTTTATAGATTTAAATTAGTCTAGCATCAAGTTTCATTTATTTTATTCCGATATATCGATGATATTGCTATTTTGCCCGATGTATCGAAGATTATCAATGTTGGCCCACAATGCATTGCATCCAAAAAACCAGCTGCTTTTTTTCCCCTTGTGAATTACTTGTAAATTACCAATGTCTTTATTAAATAAACTATTATTGTATCTAGTAAGAAATGACTGGTATTAAAGTATCGATTAGTTAAAGTACACTTTATTTTTGACAATGATTTTATGTGGCATTAAGTTTATCGGTAAGCGTTAAGTACTGCAATTGGAAAATATAGGAGAAGTGCCTCATACGAGTGATTTTTTTCCATTTTTATTTATTTCAACTTAGTTTAGAAATGAATTGGAAAGAGTGAATTGTCGACAGGGTCATGTTTCATTGATGTTTGTGTACAATTTACAGTGCCGAGCATTAATGGATACTTGCTGGTAATATTTGACTTTGAGTATCTGTAAAACCTATCAAAACACATCAATCGAATTGGAATTTTCGCCGTTAATAATCTTTATTTATATTTAAAAAAGGAAAATTATAAACCATTTTCAACTCAACTCAAAGTTGAGTCAAATATGAGCAGCATGTATCAATTAATGCTCGCCACTGTATATGTATTTATTTCAATGAATGATGATACAGTGACCATATACGCGTGATATTAAACTAACTTTTAAAGCAATTCTACCAATTAAATTTAATAAAAAAAGAATTCTATAGCCACGCCTACCTTCCATACAAGTAAAATTAACAAAAAGCAAAGTTATTAGTAAAGCGAATGAAACTAAATTCGATGCATATATGTATGTAGTTGAAACACCATAGCTGCAAGAATCAAATTGTTTCAAATAAAACAAAGTTTGGTACGAATATTGAGTAGAGTTACGCGCCCGCCCACCTATCGTTAAATTCAAAGTGTAATTTTAATTTACACTAAGTCTTCTTATCCAGTGTTTATTTTAGTTTTATTCTACAAAAACAAAACAAAATGAACAATTGTGTTTGTTTTCATTTCTCTTTTGTTGTCTTCTCTGCGTTGTTATCTTATCAAAAGTTTGCACGACCTTGTCGCACGGGTTAACAACAAAATTTTACGTATTCTATTATTGAAAATCAGCAAAAACGAAATTTGAATTTACGTCAAGAAGGAATTTATTACATATCATATATACTATTTATTTAATTTCAGACACTGCCAAACAATTATATGTATTAACTACTTATTGTATTATTCAAGGAGTTAAAGAAAATTAGAACAATTCCAACAATATGTCGAACACGACCACCTTAAATGTAAGTCATCAGCATGGGTTGGAGGTGCGGCTACAACAACAGCATCAACAACAAAAACTTCAGCAATCATCTCAGCCCCCAGCACAATCTACAACGTCACTTGCTGTCGCTGCTACAGCATCGCCAACAATATTTTCAGCACTCGAATTGGCAGTGGAAAATGTAATGCCAGGCATATATTTAACAAAGAATTTTATGGCTTGGAATGAAGAAAACTTACGCGCTCACAATTTTACACACATCATCATTATTGATAAACATATTATCGATTATTACTATCCATCACCAGTTTTTAAACTGGTCACACAATCTTATGATAAAGTAGATGCTTTCGATGCTTCCGCTTTTGAATATTTTTGCCCCACATCGTCATCAGCCTCACTAAGCTTTGGAAAGGAAGTGGAAGCAATCGATTTGAATTTCGGTGAAAAATCATATTTAACAACAGTTCTGCCAAATTGTTATCTTGCAGTTAAATTTATACATAAGGCATTGCAGGCTGGTGGTAATATTCTGGTCATCGACTGTAATGGCTCCGAACAGAAGTGTGTGACCATAACGGTGGCATATTTGATGTATAAACATAACATTAATTTTAGGTGAGTTATTTAAAATTTATAAACTATGTACATACATACATAGATAGAATCATACGTGGACCCCTCGGAAGTGAGCCTATTGTAAAATATAAAAAACTGTATTCTACGATGTAAAAATATTGTTTTAATACAGTATTAAAAAGAAAAAACTAAATCTCATTAACATATATCATTTTTGGTTTTTTGAGAAATGAGTTACGAGGGGTCAACGTATAACCATCGACATGCTAAACTGTCTTAATTACGAATTAAATTTTGTGCTGAAAGCATACTATGACAGAATAACGATTTTCTTCAATTCACATGTAGCAATGCTTTTGCACGCCTAAAAGACTTCTACAAAAAGGCTGATCTAGATAAGTTTTACATGAGTCAATTGTATGAATATGAGCCCATACTGCAAGTGCAACGTGCACAATCACGTGGCCATAGCTGTTTACGTGAATTAAATGCAGCCAATTTGAAACGTAAGAAAGTAGAGGATGATGTGACATGTGCCGACATTGATGATGATACTACATTTTTCGATACTTTAAACCCCTTGTCGCAATTTAATACAGCACAACAGCAGCAGCAGCAGCAACACAATCATCACCAGCACCAAACTCAGCTACATAATGTACGACAGCAACAACAAAATACATGGGATGATTATGCCATGGAATGAAATAGAAACAAACATAATTTTCATACCATTCTCTATCAATTTAATTAGTATAGTTAACTATTTTATGTTCAATTTGGTAGGTAAGTATTTGTATGTATGTAATTACTAAGTGAAATAGGTATACTGTACGTCTATCTATTATATATCTTTAAAGAAAAAATACGCATGTGTGTGTTCAAACGTGAAATATATACTTGAGAAAACTATTTATATTGATCTACCTTTTCTAGCAAGCAAGCAAGCTATAAAGTATGTGCTATAAACATGTACATACATATTTCCAAAGCCGTATTGCTTTGAATTCACTTCATCCATTGCTCATATAAAGTTTATTTAACTTGGAGTTTTCTTTTAATCATTTAACAACTCTGAACACAGCACATACCTAAGAACTGAAGTATTAAAATACATATGTAGAATGTAAAAGTCTATACAATTACATAATAAGCTAAGCGCACACATTTTAAATCTTACACAAATATTCATTGAAAACAGCTTACAACAAATTTTATTTATACAATAATTATTTTTATTAGTATCTATGTAATACCTAAATTTGTTTTAACTAAAGCTTAATTTGTAAATTGCCCTGTTTCTCCGTTTTTTTCTATACAATTAAATTTAATGCGACTGATTGATGTGTTTAAAGAAAAAATTCAATATTTTTCACATCATATTGAATTTAAAAATTTAAAACTTTTTTAACATATTTGAATGTACAGCGATATCTTTTTTCGTATAATCATAGGATTGCTGTAAAATTGAATTCATCGTCTATTTATAAAATATTCTGTCTTGTACTGATACAAATCTCATTTTCAAATAATTTAAAGAGATTATATTAATTCATTTTTAAAAATTACTTATTACTTCTTTACCAACGATCTAATATTTATACATTAGAGTAAAAAATAGTAAAAGAAACAAAAAATCATTTAATGCAAAAATGTAGAGAAAATCCATTCATTTCATTATTATTGTATATTGATACAAAATAAAATGGAAAGCTAAATAAATATTAGGTTTAAGTTAATGCTAGAAAATCATTAAGTAGTAATTAGCCGGATTTAGAATAATTTTAAAATGATTTAGTTTGAACTTAATTATTAAAAACATTTTTCTATCAATAAAATGATTTTTGCTTTTCTTAATACATTCATTCATATGAAAATCTATAGATTACAATAAAAAACCAACAATACGAATTTATGTATATTAATTTAGTTTTATTTTTTTTATTGCACACTTAAAAAACGAAGATATTCAAATCATCACACATAGAAATAAATATTGATAACTATTAAGAAACAGACAAACAAAAATACTGTCAAAACTATTTTCGAGACATATACACTTGTGTGACATACAAAATAAAATAAATAATTATAACAAAATAAAAGCTAAATCAAAAACTCTACAAAAAAAAAAAAAATTGGGTGTGATTATTTGATGCATAGTAATAAATTTATACTACATACAATTTGAAATATAAAACATAATTCAATTTCTACCAATAAGCTTATAAAAATGTGTGTTAATAATAAATATACTTTTATAAATATTAATAATAAATACATATATGATGTACTATAAATACATTAAATTTAGTGTTTTTTTTATTTATTACAAAGAAACCCATAATACATATGTACAATTATTATTCTAAAGGGTTTTTCAATAGGTACAATTTTGTATTTAAATACAAACACCACCCTTACATACATATATTTTTTTTGATTTGGTAGTGTAAAACGTCATTAAAGGTTTACATTTAATATTATGTGAAGTTCACGAACGAACATTGTTTGCAAATTATTAAAAATTACTACCGAAATTCTGAGATGGTTGTCGCAAAATTTAAGAGATTTTACTCCAATTTTCGGTCGTCCCACCAGACAGCCTTTGCATGCTATAGTGGATAAAATCGAGTCCACATATTCACTATTTACCGTTCCAGTGCCAGTGAGACAATGCATCGGTCGTAGTACCGAAAATATCGCAGCCGTAAGTGGTTCAGTTGAAAATGAGCCAAACCAGTCGAATTCATGTCGTTCACAGGAATTGGGGAATCTCTCAGTCCACCTTGTGCACATTGTGGCGAATTTTGCGCAAAGATCTTGTCCTACTCTCTTACAATATAAAATTAACACAATAAATGAAGTCTCGTGATCATTTGAAACGGCGAAACTTCTCCGATTCGACTTTGCAAAAGTTTGAAAAAAATACTGAAATTCATCGAAAAATCATCTTCAGCGATGCCAACAAGTTCAGGAACAATATCGAACGCGAAATTGTCAACGTTCCGGCCGATATTTGTGGAAGAGTGGTGAAAAATTGGCTTCAAAGAATCAATCGCCGCAAATACGGTGGTCATATGAGCGATATTGAATTGTATTGAATTGTAAATGTAATATGTATACTACACCGGGAATAAATACTAGCTGGATATCTCAGTTAATCTGTTTTATTTAAACACAAAACTGTTATGTCCCTATTGAAAACCCCTTTACTTATGTTTGGAAGGAGTACTAGCTACAAAGAACTTCGACACTCTTGTTAAAAGGTCTGTATTTACTGGTAACAGGATTTACTTAAGTGGATAGAGTAGTTTGAAAAGGTTATTGCGCACTCAGGCCACTAAACGCTGCCGGAACATGTAAAGTTTATAAATTCAAATCTGTGCACGTAGTTTAACTTTACAGAGAATTTCGAGTGTTCAGGTCACTAATAGTTAACGATGAAATTAACTATTTCTAGGAAATGATTTTTGAAAATATTTTTCTGTGTTAGCTTGATCTTTCTGCAGTTATTTAGAATCCATTTAAATTGAAATTGAATTTAAATTGAACCTAAAATTTTATTTCGGAGAAGAATCATTTTCCAAATGTTCCTTTCCATTCATTTACAAATATAACACACACGACATGAGTGGATGTGAAAAGCTCGGTCAAGGCCCTCCATGGGTTGTTGTGTCATTAAAAGAAAAAAATAATTTTCCTAATTAAAAATAAAAACAAAAAACATTTTTGCAAAAATTAAAACTTAACGATATTAAAAGTTGCAAAATCAAATAAGTATGTTCACTGAAATAGAGAGAAATTATTGGAATTATTTTATTTATTAAAAATAAATGTATCCATCATATATAACATCGAGCTATGGATATGTTTTACAAATTACAAATTCTATTGTATTTTTGCTGGAATCTCAACGCAAATGATATCGACACCGTTTTGATCTTGCAATTCCCATTTCACCATAACTTTAACCTATTTTCAAATGCAAAATAAACAGAATAAGTTGTTACAAATTAACTAAGAATCTGTCGAATCGAGAAAATATCTTTACTTTAGGATAAGCCTTGAGTACAGGCAAGGTAGCTTTGTATTCATAGGTTTCACTTTTATCTAACGGACACTTCAAACCACTGTCTACGCAGGCATCTGGATTCTGTAAGTGGAAGGGCATTTCAATGCCCATTACTTTTCCATGAACAACTGTATTAATAGAGGTTACATCTTCAGCTGAAATGTATATGAAAAAAATAAATAAAAAACTCAATGTAGATAAGAACGAGTATGTATGTATATGTAGGTATTTGTTTGACTCTATCTCACCCAAAGAGAAATCTATAGTTATTGATGCACTTGAATTTCTTTTAAGAATGCATTCAGTTTTTGTTGTATCACAGTCAGAGACAATCACTTTGGTAAATTTGCCCGTTTGTGAACCTGCAAAGAAAACAAATAAAATATTAAAGTGGAAGATCGGTGAAAGAAGTAAATAAGAAGTGGAAGATTTAAAATAAATGTAAAAATTCTCATATTTTGTAATACTCGTACTAAGAAACTTACCTAAAGTTGAAGTTAAACTTCAAACAGATGAATTTTTAATGAACTCTAGGTCAAGAATTTAAATTTGTTAAACAAACTTTTCCATAAAAACATTTTATTTAATTTTCGATATTTAATTCTTATTTCGACTCCAATGAGAATTCATCTGCCGCACAATTAATGTTACGAATAAGTATCTCTATTATGTATGTATAAATCCAAAGGCAGTTAAATATTCAAACTTTAAACTGGTCAGCATGTATCAGATTCATATTGTTGGCATATGTAATGTCAATGGTACATACCCAAGATCAGTACCCTAGCTGGAATATTTTGGGTTGGTCAAGTTAAGCGACTTTATTACGATTGAAGTGTTTTTCATTAATTTTAAGAAAATATTAAAATATGAAGGAGTTATGCGATTTAAGTCATCAATTACTAAAATCGAAGAAAAAATATAAATTAATGTATACGTATCTTCATTTCCTCGCAACCAGTTGGCGCATAATCCACCATTATAAGATACATTTATATGACAGACTAGCTGACCCGGCAAACTTCGTACCACTTAAATTGATTTGATTGTATCTCTTCTTCCAATCAACCTTCCATCTCAAATTTATTGTGATAAGTAATATTGACCGCACTGCGTACGGTTTGAGTTTAGTTTGGTATTAAATAAATCTCGTTCGCAATACAAATGAATTTAATTATTTACATGGAAAGGAAAAGAAATGAGGTTAACATTCAATAAAAAGCATGGAAAATTAGTTTAACAAATTTCAGTTCAATGCAGCGCTCTATGATAGACAACGTTGTTTGTTTTGTTGTCCCGCGCGTAGACAAACAATGTAGACGGCTGTCCGACACGCGAACATGCCACGTACAATTGTTTGTGCGAGAAGCATGAAAATTCAAGATTGAGACTACACACTTGCAACTATTGTCCTTGAGCTTTGTTGATCGTCATAGCGAAAGTGAGTCGAACGGGGAACTGAATGCCGTTGAACTTCAAAGACAAGTCAGTAGGTACTAACTAAAAATGATTGTAACTCTTTTCCCACGCCCCTTTGTCCAACCACCTTCATTTTTCTTTGAAAATGAGGAAGGAAGATGCGTTACAGTGAATGGTGTGCACAATGATAACTGAATATTTGTGGCCTATTTTAGAAGATATCGTCTATTTAGCCATGCCCGTCTGCCTGTGAAACGATGTAACTGCAGTAAAACTTAAGCGACCTTAACGAAACTTGCTGGTACAAGTATTTATTATTCTCAGAAAAACCAGAAAAACTTTAAATTCTGAAATGGGCAAAATCGATTAAGTGGACATTGTAACTACAATGCAAGTGAAATTTTCAAAGAATTATATTAAAGGAAATTCTAAAGCGAATTGAACTTAATTCGTTATAAATACATAATTGAAAAAGTCTCTTAAAAAACTGTTCTGAAAATTGGCAACACTGGGCAAAAGTCACGCCTACTTACTTCCCATATAGATTAGATTTAAACAGGGACTGGGCACGAGGCACCAAATCACTGCGGCCTAAAATGGCTTTTGTGAAGAGCCCATTGAATATCCTAAGATACACTTCCTAGGCTTGCAGCATTTAAAAATGCTAAAATATCCCTGGGAGTTATATTTCCCAGTGGTCGCTGTGGCGTAGTGGTAATGCGTTGGACTACTACGCAGAGTGTGCGGGGTTCGAATCTCGGCACAATCAAAATCAAAAAAAAAAAAAAAGTAGAAAAAATAATTAGTCTACACGGCACCACCTCTTGGCAGGCAATGGCAAACCTACAAGAGTAAAAATTGCTATGAAAAGCTTTTCACTTCGCCGTTCGGGGTCGGCATTAAACTGTAGGTCCATTCCATTCATGTAGAAATATAACCCGCACAACATGAGTGGATGCGAAAAGCTCGGCCTAGGCCTTCCATGGGCTGTTGTGCCATTAAAGTAAGTAAGTAAGTTCCCACTTCAACCGTAGTTGGGTATGCAATAAATAAGTAGTAAGGTGACGAAGTCTAAGACTTGCAAGCTTGTCATAGTGGCTCTGCTGTTACTTGGTCTTTGTCACAAAATCTACAGAATTTGTGACGAAGAGTTTTTCATGTTAGCAACGTGTTTCCTAACTGGGCAGTGTGCAGTAAGAAATCCTGTGACAGCTCGGATTCCGTTCCTGTTTAACATCAAGAGTTGTTTTGTTCTTAACTTTGATACACTTGGCATGAATGATTTTGCTTGTCTGTTATCGGAGGTATCGTCCCAGGCAGCCTAGACCTTTCTGTTCAGCCATGTGTTAAGATTGAACATTACAAAACTCCAAGGCGGGCCGCAGGTTGTGCCAAACATGGGTTCGGTTGCCCCTTTCCTGGCTAGCTCCTCAGCCATTTCATTGCCCTCAATACCACTATGTCCAGGAACCCAAATTAGATGGCTCTATTTTGTGATACTAGCTTGATCAGTAGTTGCAGGTTTTGAACTAATTTTGAAGGAGTTTAAGGCCAGTAGTGCAACCTTACTGTCCGAGAGAATATACATAGATGTTTCGTTTACACGGCGGCCTCTCTAAGACATAATTCAACTGAGTTTTCTTGGCTCATACTAGCAATAATATCCTTTCTCGGCCTAACTCCATATACTCCCGTTCCAACTCCATCGTTTGTATTTGGTCCATCTGTGGTAAACATGGCAAATTTTAATCCACGTTCGGATTCGGCATAAAGTAGTAGGGTCCTTCTATTCATGTAGTCTCTAACGAAGCGAGGACATTCCTTTTCCCAAATAATCTCTACTAGGGAATGTAACTTGAAAGTTGTGTTGGAAGTCTACTTCCCATATAAGTTAAACATTCAAAGAGCAATATCAATAGTAAAGTAAATGGAACCAAATTTGGTATACACAAAAAACTTAAATAGCTTCAAAAATAAATAAAAATTATCATCATTGAGCAATAACCACGTCTACCTCCCAAAGAAGTGAAATCTTCACAGAACAATATAAAGGGAGCTACTGATTTCGTATAGTGAGTTATTTCAAAGGGTGTATGGTCGCCGTGGCGTAGTTTGTAGTGTGCTGGACTGCTATGAAGGATGCATGGGTTAAAAAATCATGCAAAAATCAGAAAATTTAGAAAACCCAACAAAAAAATCCATTTTTATAAGGCAGGCAATGGCAAATCTCCGATGGTAAAAATTGCCTAAGAAAAGCTTTTCAATTCGCTTTTCGGATTCGGCATAAAGTAGTAGGGTCGTTCTATTCATGCACAAATGTAACTCGCACAAACTGAATGAAGGCAAAAGTTCGGCCTAGGTCATCCATTGACTGTTGTGCCGTTAAAGAAGAAAAAATGTTTAGGCTATACAATGCTCGGCCGGGTCCGAAGTTAGCTTTTCAACTGTTAATAATACGTGGATTAAAATTTGCCATTACATATTCACAAATAAAATAATCAGAAATACCATATCATTAATTTCTCTCGGCATACTTAATCTTAATCCCATTGATCGATCAATACAGAACATGAAAATGCGTTTTATACTATGTAAGTATTTCCTTTTAGTAGAACAAGAATTAATGTAAAAAAATATTTGTATTGTATTGTTATTATTGTTAACGATTTGGCGAGAGAAAAATAATAAACAATTGCAGCTATGTAAACGATAAGATAAGAATTTCTTACATCCTAATGATGATAAGTTGCCATTTGTTTTGTTGAAACAAACAATCATTAAACAAAGCCGATGTAGATTTATAATTGATCGCTGATTGCAGAAACCACATATGTACATACATACTATATGTACACAAGTTAAATCAAATTTAAACATGAGTCAGCAATTTTAGGTTACTGCTGGACCCGAAATGTTCTGTTAATACAAAATAGATGAATGTTTTCAGTAAAGCCAAATTTTAGGTATGTACAATATATAAACTCTAGAAAGAATATAGTGTATTCTGAAATATTGCTATAGTCACTATGACATTTTCATTTAAAGCTAACAAACTCATTGCAATACACTTAAAAAGTTATTTCTTTTCACTACAAAACTGTTGATTCGTATGGTTTTGAATGTCAGCGATTTCTTTTCTTAAAATTTCATATCGCACTCTAACTACAAAAGGGGCACAACTGAAAATTGAAAATTTTCCAGAAACGACAAAGAAATGTTTTTGCATTCCTTTGGATGAATATATAAATTTATTTTCCCTTAATTATATTTTTATATGTATCTGTACCGCGGTTGCCAACCGTCCCATTTTCAACGGGCTTGCCCCGTTTTTGAGGGTATTGCCCCTGTCCCGATATCAAACGTAACGCGACGTGAAATGTCCAAGTTTTTGAAGCCTTTATAAAAAAAAAACTATTTTTTTATGAAATCTCTCAAACTTAAGAATAAATCTTTCTCCTTTCAGCAGAGATAATACCACATATATTAAGGTATATATTTTTTTTATTTCTATTTTTTTTTTTTTGATAGGTGTAGGGGTGTACCTCTATGAATGTAGAGCATTGTGTTGAATGGAAGGAAGATTGATAGGTGGGAGGAAGAAGGAGGGAGAATGAGAGAGGGAATCCAATCACACAGGACACCGATAAACAGATAAATATAGTAGTTTTATGTTATTTATTGTTTTGTTTGTTTTAATTTATTTCATTTAAAAATTATATATATGTACTCAGTTTTGTTTTACTTGAGTTTGTTTACTTAGTTTTATCTTTTTTCTTCTTTCAATGGCACAAAAGCCCAGGGAGGGCCCCGCCCAGCCCTTCATTTTCGTATCCATTCATGTTGTGCGTATTATATTTGTACATGAATGGAAGGGGCCGAATACGAACTGCGAGTTTTATCTGCTTCTTCTTTCTTTCTTTTTTTAATGGCACAACAGCTCATGGAGGATCTAGGCCGAGCTTCTCGCATCCACTCATGTTGTGCGTGTTATATTTGTACATGAATCGAAGGGACTTACAGTTTTATGCCGAATCCGAACGGTGAAGTGAAAAGCTTTTCATCTTGTAGATTTGCCATTGCCTGTCAAGAGGTGGTGCTGTGTAGAAAAACGGTTTTTCTACTTTTTGATTTTGACTGTGCCAAGATTTGAACCCCGGACACTCTGCGTAATAGTCCAACACACTGCCACTACGCCCTAGCGACCATCAGCTATCAACTATAAAAAAATGTTTTTAATTCCTTACAAAACTATTGATTTGTTTACTTACATTGTAAATTGCTTACAAAATGGTGAATGTGCAAATAAAATTAATTTTTTTTAACAAATAAATTTAAATTAAAGGTTGTAAAAACCCTATCAATTGAAAGAAAAGTCGTTTGTTTTACGAATAAGTCGATGCGCTGAACTAATAATTCAGTTTCAATGAAAGTGTACCCCGTTTTCAAAAATCGAAAAGATGGAAACCGTGTTCTGTACATAAGGAAAAACATTTTTGTATA
Source organism: Palloptera scutellata (assembly GCA_958295655.1). Lineage (NCBI taxonomy): Eukaryota > Metazoa > Arthropoda > Insecta > Diptera > Pallopteridae > Palloptera > Palloptera scutellata. Next base: position 94,887,235 of record OY282449.1, on the reverse strand, counting down.
GTTTTCTAAATTCCCTTTTTTGGAGTTGTGCCTGCTTTGTAGTTAGGATGCGTTATATATGTACCATATAGTATGTACATTGTACATAAATAGTTGGACTCATAATAAGAGTCCAAAATCAATGGAAGTGATTTCTCGCAGAAACTGATAAAAAAAATTAAAACGTTTCTGCTAAGGCAAAACAAAAAACCTTTATTTCAATAAACTTATACACACTCGTATTTATTTAAATTGCAAATATTGACGTTGGTCTTTTAATCTGAAAAATTTGGATTTCCAGAAAATATTGGAATTTAAATTTGAACATGTTCTACTTTATATTTCAAATGCCCCATTTCATTTTTTCTTTTGATAGTAGCATTCAATTTGTTTTAATTAAATTAAATTGATTTTCATTGCAAATGTACACACACACACTAACTGCGAACATACCCAGACGGAAATATCGTAAGGTGCTTCCAAAATAATACACTCGTTTTCGTTGAGCTATTGGAGGTGGATACAGAACACCATACTACTAAACGTAAGTTGTTGGTAAGTTATATTTGGAACACTTCCTAGCGTAGCTCACGAAACGAAAGTAACAAATAATGCATGATCAAAATAAATAACTGATTTTTCAATTGAAGAAGTCACGTGAAAAAAATTGTGTCGTGTAAATTTTTAATAAAAAAATAAAATAATTAAACCATAAAAGAAATACCATCTATTTTGAATTATTAAAGAAGTTTTCTTTATTTTAAATAATATACGTTTTTCTGTTGTTGTTGTTGCAATCTCTTCAATCTGGTTTGTTATTATTATAAATGGAAGTTTTCTCTGGTATGGAAGTCCCTTACATCTACCTTAATTTGTAATGTGAATATGGTATGGGAGTCCTTTACGCGAATCATATTTTGTAAGCGAAGAAATAAGTACTGATTTGTTTCCGTAACGAGGCAGTAGTAGGTGTATATTATTCTCAAAACAAATGTCGCTTACTTTTCCACCTTACCTATGTACGTACCCCTTATGCTTTCATTCGTACAATCTACTTATCAAGTAAAGTACATTCAAATGGGAAGCCGAATAGTTCCGAAAGTCTGTGTGCATACAAGGCACTTTTTTCAATAAAAAAATGATATCACTTATGCTTTCCAAATTCATAGAGGAATCAGGCGGCCATGTATTAATAAAAGTAATGGGAGTTTGGAAAGGAAGCAGGTGTACTCCGCAGACGAAAAATAAGTTGGTTGGAATTCATTAAAGAAGCATGCCGTTTCCAACTGGGTATTTACATATATATGTATGTATATACAAAATACCCACATTGGTATATACATACGTACTACATACATACATATGTATACTATTATATATTTTGAAATATAAACGAATTCGAAGAACATTTTTCTTTTAAAGTAATAATATATCGCTCATTTACTGCAAGACTGTAGTAATTAAAAAAAAAAAATATTCGATTTAAGTATACAGAAATAAACGTTATTTAGTGCTTTCTTTACCTTGTATTGACAAATTATAACTGTATATCTTACAAATTCTTTCATGTGACAAGTTTATTTGCCTTTACCCATTGCATGAAGGGACAGGTCAATAGAAAATTTTTCTCAAAAATTACTGTTTTTTGAGTTACGACAGTCTTGCAGCAAACGCTCTTAAAAATATTTACCACAGTCCGTAAATTGTAGTCCACAGACAGTATTTCGTAAAACTGTTACAAATACTGCCAGAATTAAGATAACTTGCTTCATTATTAATTTATTTAAAGTCAGTATACACTCTGTTGTGATTTATATTTTTTATTAGTTGCTCAAAAATGGGCAACCGCTCACCAGCGCTGCTAAGAATCTACTGCCTGAGTTTAACAATGAATGATATCTTCAAATAAAATTTCAGATAATCAAGAAGAAAAGAGAACCTACATAGATTGAAGCGTACTTACAGTGTGTATAGTGTGCTCTTTCTGCATTCATAAGTTGTTGTTATTTATACATTGTAAACATTTTAATTAAATAAATAATACAATTTTGTTTATGTGCGCATTTTATTTCCGTTCTGTTGCTCTTTTACCGGCCTACGCTATACATATAATATTTACATATGTATGTACCATATGTACTTATATGCTCACGCATACGTACTTGGAAGTACTTGTAGGTATTCAACGACCCCTACATTTCTAGGGTTGGAATATATAACATATAACGATATTTATGTAAATTAGTTTTAAGTCTTTACGTACACTGTGCAACAAAATATGGTGTCATATTCGGATCCAGCTCATCGGCTATGATAGCTAAAAATTACTGGACCTAACTATAAAAAACTTATTTAAGATTATGCCGATAGTCTTGGTGGGGCGTTGCAGTTGTTACAGCCCGTTGAAGTTGGTCGGCTGTAAGGGCCTATTAATTGGAATTTTCTGCAATTTTGGAACATAACAGTACATTTCTCGATGACGATGTCTGATAATCTCTTGTAGGAAAAGGTGTGAGAAAAATGTTTGTCTAAGCCTTTTGGCTAGTTTCCTACTATCATGTTGTTTTAGCGTACATATTTAATAAAATGGAGGACAAAATGTTCAAAATGTTGATGTATTCTGTAATGCGAAAATAAGATAAGGTAAAATTGTGATTTAAACGTTGGCCGCCCAAGCTGCTACTTAAAATTTTCTGAAATAAAAGTGCAGAACGCTGAATGATAGCTAATTTTGGGATGTGCTCCCTAAATTTAATCGAATTAATATTTCATGTTAAGTAAATAATGACGTTAAATGAGGGTAAAATTAATTTGCTGAAGTATAAAATTCTATGACTGATTTTATTTATACATGCCCACGATATATCGTAACATTTCTGTGGTCACTAGTCATAACCGCGTAAGTCTGTTTATCAATTTTTTCAGGTTAACAGTTTAAAGTCTTAAATACTCATGGCAAATCAGGATTCGGTTTTTTTTTTTTGTTTAACTTTCTTACAGATAATTGTCTTCCTAAAAATGATACAAACGTGAAAGACTGATAGCAAATAGATTTAGACACCCTGAATACTATGGCACCATTATCCTAACTCGAGTTACGCCATACTGGGTTATGAGTCAAGAAAAATTTTATTTATTATAAAAATTATGTACAACAGATGTCATGAAAAATCCAATTACAATATTCTTTGCATTTGCGTAACTATGTATGTACACGAAAAATGGTCTTTAAAAATGTAACTATTTTAAAACTAATCACTTATTCTGCTTTGGAAAGGCTAACGTTCAACACAAACATTTCTATGTTGAATGAAAATGTTACAAAAGTGGCTGTTTCTAAAAAAAAAATATCGTACATAATAACAGTAGAATCCCGATAATTCGATAATTGCAAGGGACCAGCAATTTTTTATGAATAACAGGGATTTTCGATACAACGTAATTTCTATTTAACAAGATTAAAATAAGAAGAAAACCGAATACAATGGACATTTTTCAGAACGTTTGCCTTTTGGGTTTTCAGGTTAGGTTGAGTAATCTTGTACAAACCAGAGTCCATCACAGACATACCAGGCGTTGCCGAAGGAATTTTTAACGAACATGTTTGAAATTGTTTATGTGCTGATTTATACAAACAATGAGCCTTGTATAGTTCAGTTCGATGATTCCCGGATACCAGATAAAACTGGTACCGGATAAAAATTGCTGAAAAATTGATGAAAAGCTTTTCACTTCGCCGTTCGTATTCGGCATTAAACTGTAGGTCCTTTCCATTCATGTACAAACATAACACGCACAACATGAGTAGATGCGAAAAGCGCGGCCTAGGCCCTCCATGGGCTGTTATGCCATTAAATGTAAAATAAAGTTATCATCATCATGATAATAATCATCATCAAAATATTCAAGTTGTATGATATCAACCACGTGGAAAATTTGCCACTTGCCAGTCTGACAACTCGCGAATGTCATGAGGTTGACTAGAATTTTGGCATGTTTTGTTGTGCTGATGCGAGTTGTTTTCTTCCACGGAGGAAAGATTTGCATGCAAATTTTCAAGTAAATCTTCTGCCCTTCTCTTTCGTTAAGAAGCTGGGAATTCGACCACCTCAATGACTGCCTAGTGCTGTATAATCTGAGGACCTTCGTCGGGACTCAATGAGATGAGTGTTGATGCACTTAATGGCGCTAATGAACTCATTTGCCATTCATACTGTCTCTACGCATTAGTCTTTCGAGTTATTTTTCAATGGAATTGGAATTCTGTTGTGGCTCGAGTTGCTTGCGAAGGCTACACTCTCGCGATCCCTCGGGGCTGGTTTGTGTTTTTAAGATAGCAGAGTCTGAATTTTGTGCCGCAGTTTTTGCTGGAGATTTTATTGTAACACAATCGGCATTTGTTTGTGTCTCGCGTTTGTTTTTTTTTTTTCAGTCCATACTCGCTCATTCTTTAAAGTCTAGAAATTTCTAACGATTTCTTTTTTTTAAATGTAAAATTTTTGTTTATAATTTTATATATTTATTAGAAACTATCTATCAATCGAGTATGAACCATATGCGAATCAGGGCCCTCTATCGATAGAGGGATAGAGGGTTCCTCTATCGCTTGATAAGATTGATAGAGGGCGCTTCCCTTCATTTACGTAACAATTTCTGTTTTGCCACGATCATCTTTTACCCCCTCGTAAATATAAAAAGGGATCTAAAGAAGTAAATTTCAAAAACGCTACACTCTTTTTTCACACACCTCTGGTAGAGGACTCAATCCACCATTTCCTCCAATGGAGTATTGTCCTCCATTTTATTAAATATGTATGACCACGATAAACACAAAAAAGTGAACTATAAATGTAGCCGTCGCTAGCCTCTTATGATTGAATTTGATTTTGCTTTGCTTTACGAATTGTAAGATGTTGTCAACAATTAATTACGGGTTATAAGATGTTAAACAGACCTTGTACTTATTCAACAGTTTGTTGCGAATTATAGAGATTTTCGAATTAACGGGTTACGAATTATCGCGATTCTACTGTATACTTATTGATTACCAAACTAAAATTTAAGTTTTATTATATGAAGGCAGTATCACAAGAACTGTGAGTACGTAAAATTCAATGTTAAAACACCAATAAATTTAAAAATTGCTATATTTTCATTTCAGTTTCTTTGAAAGTGAATAAATGGGTGTATGACTGTACGAATAATATATAATATTAGTGTCATACTTTCGCACGATACCAGACACATGGACAACGTATTCAATTCAACAAGTACTTCTGAATGAATCATTATCTGTTATGTTCAACTCATGTTTATGTCATCAAAATGAAATTAATTTAAATTTCGCTAACAAATGCAATTTTGTATGAATACTATATATTGTTTATTGCACATAGAGAGCGATATTTAAACAGTTCACGTGGCTTCTTCTTCATAGTTTTCTCGTAAATTCTTACTTGTTTTTTAAAATACATAAATGTAGAAATATAATTGTACTTTATTTTTTGTTTTGACTTTAAAATAAATAACACTGGTCAACAGTTTTTATTTTTCTGCAATATATTAAGTGTTCCTGAATGGGGTTTAATTAGATACTGAAGACTATTTTTTATCATCAGCTCTAATTTCAGACTTATAGATCGGAATGTAAAATAAACTTCTCTTCCTGGTCATTTAACAATAACTTGTTAATGGATGAATTCATTTTGATACTGTGATGAATTCATTTTTGAACTGTGATTACTATCAAACAAAATTATTGGCTTTCTTGTTATACTATTTTTTTCTATCTCCTACAGTTTTTGAGATACAAAAGCCCAAAGTTCAAAAGTGGCAATGTCTGAAAAATAGCTCATACATCACGTATTTTCACAAATCTTCTTTCCATTGATACTATTTTCCTTGAATTTTAATAGCCCATCTACTTTTTGATAAGATTTTATAAAGTTTTTGTAATATTCTGAAAAAAAAAATTTTTTTTAATTTATATAGCAATTTTACTTTACGTGAAAATATCAAAATAGTTATAAACAATAATCTAACATTTATTATTTATTTCAAATACTTTTAGAAGTAAATGGACCATTAAAATTTCAGTTATACCTTACAAATTATTGAGAATACATGACATGAAATAGTTTTTTAACTTTAAGCTTTTGTATCTCAGAAACTGCAGAAAATAGAAAAACATTGACTCAAATATTTGGAACACCAAAAATATTGTTTGAAAATAATCCTAATTTATGAAATTTGGTCTAACGATATAGAAGTTACATACAATAAAATAACTAGGAAAGGAAGAGTTTTTTTACATTTAGTCCTACAACTCCTAAACTATTACTGATTGCGAAAAATAGTCGTCAGTTTTGGAATAAGTGCACTAAAGTCAACGGAAAATTACAGGAAATCGTTTTTTTGTTGGCCATTTCTATCGATCTATTTTTCTTCTAGCTGCGGTGTAAACGTGAAGCCCAATGAAACCGAACTAATGCTTTTTACTACAAGACAAAAGTACCCATCTTCAATATTAAATTAAATGGCACTGACACTATCTCAACAAGCTAAATAACTAGGTGATATTTTAGACCCCAAACTCACCTGGAAACTCAATATATCATTGGGGTCATACACAGCCATTGTAGGTCCAATTATGACATACACAGCCCTGGTCTGGTGGCCGGCTGTAACTAAGAAGTACAACCAAACTAAACTGAGAAGAATACAAAGATCTTTTACTTTACTTTTAATGGCACAACAGCCCATGGAGAGCCTAGGCCGAGCTTTTCGCATCCACTCATGTTGTACGTGTTATATTTGTACATGAATGGAAGGGACCTACAGTTTAATGCCGAATCCGAACGGCGAAGTGAAAAGCTTTTCATAGCAATTTTTACTCTTGTAGGTTTGCCATTGCCTGCCAAGAGGTGGTGCCGTGTAGAAAAATTATTTTTTCTACTTTTTGATTTTGCCTGTGCCGAGATTCGAACCCCGGACACTCTGCGTAGCAGTCCAACGCACTACCACTATGCCACAGTGAATACAAAGATTAGTTTACTTATATTCTCGTTACAAGAGAATTGCGCACTGTCCAACTCTCTTATTACCAATAGACTTACACCTACAATCAATCGCCTCATGTAGCGCAGTCCGACTCAAAGAAGTAGGAAGCTGGACCACAAGAACCCACGGCCACGGCAAGGTTCCCGTACAGGGTCCATTGCTACACAACATTAACACTGACTACATGACACCTACACTAAACTTCAGGAAAGAACTTTGCTGTATTTTCCCCATCCAAAGCGGATAGGAAGGAAAATAGGGTAATTGGGGGCTTTGACGTGGAGTTCTAAGCTGACTGAGTAGGGGCAGACGTATACTCAGAGTACCTTCAACTCTCCTGGTCCATACGCTTCGCCAATGAAGCCAGTGTATTCTAGGCTAAATGAATGGCAATAAGCGAGGCGTTCTTGATCATTTTATTATATCAGAAATAATTTCTATCTTTACAGACGGTCAAGCTGCTATTAAAGCCTTATATTCTTTCATTATAAATTCCAAATTAGTTCTGCAATGCAGGGAGTATCTCACTCTACTTGGTCAACGACTAGAAATTACTCTAATATGGATTCCAGGCCATAGCAGCACCATCGAGGGTAATGAAAGGGTAGACGAACGGAATCTGTCGCAATTCCGTTTAGCAGTGTTAAAGCCACTCTTGCTTCGCACTAACTTACTATAGCCAGACAAAAGTAGCAACGACTGATTAGGAAAACGTGGCCAGAATATAATGGCCTCGGAACAAAAATTCATTACCACTGTTCTCACAGGCCACTGGAAGGTGGGAGAACATGCAGCAAAACTTAATCTTCCATTCAATACTTCCTGTCGTAGCTGCCAGGAAGAGGGAGAAAAGGAAAGTCTCTTTCACTATTTATGTTCCTGCCCAGGTTTGGCAAGAGCAAAATATTAATGAAATCTCAGAAATCTCAGAAATTGAATCTCACAAAGTGTCCATTACTCTTTGGGGTTCAGATGCAGAGTCTTCTATTAATTACGATTTCACCTTTTACCAAAAAACAATTAAATAACAACAAATGAGGAATGTGGTAGTAAAACTGTGCTTTGCCCTAATTATGTTTTTCAGATGAAAACAATCACTCAAACACCAACAACAACAACTTCTTCTTATAATGGCACAACAGCCCATAAAGGGCCTAGGTCGAGCTTTTCGCATCCACTCATGTTGTGCGTGTTATATTTGTACATGAATGTAAGGAACCTACAGCTATATTCCGAATCCGAGCGGTGAGTAAAAAGCTTTTCATAGGCAATTTTAACTCTTATTGGTTTGCAAAGTGGAAAAATATTTTTTAAAATTTTTGATTTTGCCTGTGCCGAGATTTGAACCTCGGACACTCTGCGTATCACGCCAACACATAAAACTTGAAAGTAATTTAAATAAGGAGAATTTGAACATTTCTAATTATGTAAATTTTTTAAGCTCCATAACTTTTATGTGTCCGTTATTGGCTCACATAGGTACCTACTATTTACATAAACAGATAACAATATTTTCTAATAAATATTTTATAAATTTTACAAAAATTCAATCATAGCCACAATTTGTCAGCGTTTGTGATTATAATTTATGTACCTATAACAACTTTTTACTTTGTTTTCTGTTTTATTAAACCACTTTTAGCTTCAATGGAAAAAATATTTCCGAATCAATACACATTTAACTATAAAAATCTATTGTTTACAAAACGAATTAACTAAATATTTTCATTGTTATTGTTGACCACTTAGTTTGGTCTATCTTACATTTCTTTTAATATGTAAGTACATAAATATACCTTATGGCAAGAATGTATCTTTATTACCTGTTGGTAGTTTGTATGTATGTATATAAGTTTAATTTCATTTAATTCTTAAGAACAAACATATTGAACTTAATCTGTTTTTATTGTTATATTAAGATTTAAAAATTATAATCGCTGTAATTTGTATGACATTTGTACCTTTAAAATTCTTGATTTTATTCCAAAGTAGTAAATATATGCATAAGTATATACTTTAATTTTTGTAAAAGGAATTGCATCTTTAAATTTTTAGCAGTATTTATTTAACAATAGTTTACTTAAATAAACTGACTATTATACTAAAAAAATTAAACATTGGCTTAAATAATTATCAATTTCAAATGCAACACTGTCAACATTTCGAGGACCACCTTACCTGCACAAGTAGCTTACTAAATATGTTGACATTATTATCGACAGACAACAAAATCACTGCCTTACCGTTGTCATTCGTTTTGACGTGGAATTTGTTCGGCTCTTTTCGTTTTTTTTTTTTTGTTTCTACTAAGACTAGGCAGCACTGCTGAAAATCCTCAGCCGAAATTATTGGTGTTTAATTTTTTGCAGTGAGAAGAGGTGTGTGTGAGATTTTGTGTTGTAAATTTAGTAATACTAAGTAAATTAAATAAATTGATTAAGATAGTTAGCATTAGTGGAAAAATCATATGGTGATACATAAAAATCATAACATCGAATAAAGAAATAATTAATGAGTAATGTAAATCTTTAATACTTTTCCTTTACACAAAAATTGTGACGTTTGCCACGAAAGCAAAAAAGAAGAAGAAGAACAGCTAGTGAAAGGAGAAAAATCCGCTTTTAAAAGAATGTAGCAAAATTTGCAGATATTGGCATTAATAGTTTATGGTTTCAGAAAAATAAATTTGTATTATAAGCAACATACGCCTTGGATTTTCTGGAAGCATTACTCTATTCTTCGAAAAAATAGGTGCTTCCGCGTGATTGCATTGTCAAATCTCTCCCTAATCTACATGATTTCTCCAGATTACATACAAATTTTTACTAATAGTTACAATAAATACAATTTTTGTTTGTGAGAAATAACTGAGAAATTAAGTCAAGTTCCTATTTATTAAAAAGTTTAATTTATATTGTATTTATTTTTCTTTATAGAATTTGCATCCCGCCTTATACAAAAATCATAATGGATAAAGTTGTTAAGTTCTGTGAACCTGGACGTCTTTTCGCCAAGGACTCAATTCGCTTGGTGAAACGTTGCACCAAGCCCGATCGCAAGGAGTTCCAAAAAATTGCCATCGCTACCGCAATTGGTTTCTGTATTATGGGTTTTATTGGTTTCTTCGTCAAGTTGATTCATATTCCCATTAACAATATTATAGTGGGCTCGTAGATTCAGCTGCATCAGCTTTTAAATCTTTTTTTAATTTACACATTGCTTCTTAAGAATACATATTGCTCTTTCCATATTTGATATATTTGAATTTAGGAATAAGAGATTATTTTTACATAACGAAATTGTTGGAAGATATGGTAAAAATTGTATTTTCTTACTAATTTCTCGTAAGAATTTCATACATACTTTCTGATTATTCATTTAGTTTTTCATCTATATAAAAATTGTGTGTAATTTTTGTTTAATTTATTAATTTTAATAAATGTCAGCAAAATTATTGTAAATTTGTTGATTATTATTTTGAAGGGAATTGATAGAGATAGAATGAGAAGTAGCATCGTATCCAAAGTGTATTATATACACGTAAATACTTTAGTTTGGAAAGAAGAAATGTATTGCAAAAAGAGAATTATTTATAAAGGCCGTAGTTATATTCAGACACTTTGTGATTTGTGTAGCATACACCCAGTATATCCTGTTCGGTGCAACAATGTCATGGTGCTCGACGAGAAAATGTTTGGTTGCGGAAACATTGACGCGAATTACAAACTTAGACAAGGAATTACAAACACAGTTATCGAAATTAATTAAAAATTCTCTGAGTTGGAAAATCAAATAAAGCAATTGGAAGTGAGCGAATCGGCAACCACTCTAGTCAATACTACAAAGTTCGCAGCGCCGACATTCGATGGTACCACAACGTTTAGCATTTTTCAGATGCAATTTGAAACAACTGCATTTAGAAACAACTGGGACAATGAAGATCGGGTGACAGCATTGATTATTTCACTGGAGGGCGTTGCTGCAGAAGTATTGCAAAGAATTAGACAAAAAAAAAAACTATGTAGCCATTATGGAAGCATTGCAGCGCATAGTGGCATATACAAATATAATTCTTAGAGAAAACAGATGCATTTATGGACGGCATCCGAAATCAGGAAACAAAACGCGTTGTGGTGATGCTGCCGAAACAGACATTCAAAAAGGCACTAATACGAGCGTTAACATGAGAAATATCGTTGATGCTGTGTCATAAAAAGAAGAAGTGTATAGACATCGTACATGTTGTGAAAGAAGAGCTGTGTCAGGCCGCCTTCAAGGGAAACCGTTTCCACTAAGAAAGGACATATGGCACATTATTGCCGTTTGCAGCCTAAGCGACGTTGGTCACGATCCAATGAGAGATCAGACCCCGTGGAGAATCACAAGGAATTGGGCTTCAAGGGGAAATGTTAGAGAGGGACATATGATGCGAGAATACCGACTGCCTCGGTCTAGATCTAAGAATAGTTCCAGCGTGATAATGGTGAAAAAGCAAAAATGTTTGTCACAGTTGACAGCTGATTTTAGGTCCGTTGCCATACTGAACGCTCACCCGAAACAGCCTGAAAAGCGTTCCCGTGCTCGAAAAACTTAAAGATGAGAGAGTAATTGTGGAGGAGGTGTGATGGCTGCAGACGCTGAAATCAGCGAGTTTGACCAGAAACGTTGGAAACATTTGGAATGATAGATGGAACCAAATCCTTGAATTTGTAGTAAGGTGCAAAGAAAAGATTCAGAGCAATAAATACTTTTGGTATACTTTTCACAGGACGTAACTGACTGTATAATGATGGAGTTCAATGAGTTATTCCAGGATTCAGCTTGTGGTAACGATTAAACATCCAGCGTGAATGCACAGTCCTATCTCCTCCAACAGCGCTAATTCTTGCACCTCTTGCCCCTCGCAACGACCTTTCTGAGACCAGTCACGTTCTCCCAACTCCTAAAAATATAATGCTCCGCTCTTGCCAATCTTGTGGAGAGAGCGAGTATTTCAGCAACAGCAAAAAATCTCTGACGCTCTGGCACTAAGTAGGATAGGCCCTGGTGACAATTTCATATTTGTCGTATTTTTAAGTTATACCTATAAAAAACCTGAACATTTTTGAAATGATAAATAATAGAATGATAAGACATTTTTGGCTCAACCTATGCTGTTACCGATGATCGTCTATTACACTGTATTTAGACCACCCTAACGAACGAAAGAATCTTTTCATTCGTTCAGCCGGTGTAAACGGCTGGCGTGTTCGCTATAAAATGTTCAGGAGGTGTGTACGATTACATACTCCGAACAAATGTGTACGTACTCATTCGAGATGATAAGACTAAGTTCGATCTTTTTTGGCAAATCATTTTTGCTGTTGTTGTGTAATTGTGAAAATTGTGAGTAAAAAGGAAACCAAAACTCGAAAAGAAGTAGAAACGTAATTGACGTATAGTGTAATGAAATACTGATTATGGTTATTTTCTGTGCATTTTGCTAAAAAAAACTTAAAGTGATGTTTTTTTTTAATTAAATTTATAAATATGGCAGAAAAAGCTTTCTAGCTCATCGGTATTTTCCATGTCTATGAATAAATGCAGCACTTCTCATTATTTCATCATCATTTGCACTGATTTTGTGTTATTTTCTTTATTTTTGGCGTGTTTAAAATTATTTAGTTTTTGTATTCTTTATTCCATAATTTCTCATTTACTACTAAAAAACACGAATCAAAAAATATCAACTCTGCTTTGGTTGATGTTTGGGAATATTTTAGTTTGCCATCTATACGACGAGCCTATGTTCGGCCGGTGTAAACGTTTTCGCGAATGAAAATTTATTAGCTACAATTTCTTAGCGAAAGAACTTTCATTCGTTCGGGCGGTCTAAACGCAGCGAAAAAATTTACCTGAAGCCAATGACATACAGTAAAAAATATATTTTTAATTAATAAAATTTTTAAAATTTTTTTCATTTTAATATTGAAATAAAGACAAATTTAAACTAGTCGTTGGATTTTCACCATTCCACATGCATTCTTTTTTTCGAACGGGCAATACTTTAATCGTTTTTCCTTATTCCCACAAGATAGTACATTTTTCCTCGGGTAATATGGTATTTTGTCAGTTTTGCAGATTATGTCAAAATCTTTGAGCTGTGGTGGAGTTTGATGCTTTAAAATTTAAAAAATTAGTGAGAAAACGTGAAAGGTAAATTACCAAAAAGGACAAATACAGAAAGTGACATGTCACATGCGCGCGATGTTGAATGTAAAACTGAGTGAGAGCGGATGAATATTAGGTAGTAACAAGAAAACCGCAAATTTTAGTTAAAACCACAAACCAAAAATAAAAAAAAAGATGCATAATATTTGTGTTTCAAGTCGTTTATATATTTTAGAATGATTGCAATAACAATTTTTCTGATATCTTTGATCGGGGGTAATGTAGTAATATTGCGTGAGCAACGTCACATGTGTCATGCTTGCAGACTTTCATGCCGTTCGTTGCATTCACACATTATTTTTTGTGTTCATATTGTAATTTTTCGGCAGTCACGAAGACATTCGTGCGCGGGACGCTTGCGTGTCACTCGTAATAAGGGCACTATTTAAATATTTCAATACTTGAACATCCAGTTTTACTTTTCTTTTTGACTATCCTACTTCCCAACAAACCGTAATAATGACGTTCAAGTCTAGAAAAATGTAAATGGGGACTCACTCTTGTTTCAAAACCCTCTCTTGTGGTAATCTTTAAAGGTAGATGGTAGATACTCAACTATTTTTCCATTAGCGGGTAGCCCGATCTATTGCATATGTCCACACTATGTTTGGCGAACAAAAAGTATATTTACTTACATAAATGCAATATTTTAATAAATTTTATTAAAATTGTTATTATGTTCAAAACAACTTAAAAATTTATGATTATTAAAATTTAATGTTAAACTTTAAAAATATAATATAATACTTTTTTTTTAATAAAAGTTACATGGAAAAAATTCTGATATCATTTGGTAAATTTTTTTGGGAATTTTGGATATTGGTTTTGGTGGATTTTGAAATCCAAGATTTGGCATCGCTGCCGCCATATTGTGTGTGGGGAATAAAAAATTATCATCTCACGTTCTCAAAAGGAAATTTGAGGAAATTTTCGAGTCTACAGAGAAATTTATTTTTCTTGTGGAATAAGGAATAAAAAAGTGTTAAAAATCGGAAAAACTATTAGTTGTCCCCTACAACACAAATAATTTTCTTAATTTCATACACAATTATTTTACATATAACCAGACGAAGAATTAAGAAAATCCAATATTCGATTGTGACGTTTTCAACAGCTACTAGCGGCAGAGTCAAGGCCGTAAATTATACACACAAAAAAGAAAATATAAATGGAAGAAGATTTAATATTACAACAGCCGACGGATCGGCGATTAGGCAACGTTAATGCGTTGCCGCCTGGTCCACCAGGAGCAGAATTTGATACTGTAGATTTCGGTGAGTTTTAGAATTTGAGTGCATTAAGATTTAGCGTTAGGCCGTAGAAAGTAAATCTAACCTCATTATTGCCACTTGCAATTTTTTCCACAATCTGTAGATTCTAAAAAAGCTCCACCTAAAGCTCTTGAAAAGGAATCTATATCCTCGAAATCAAGTAGAAGGCGTTCGCCCTCCAATAGTCCGAGACAGAAGCGTAAGTCACCATCACGCAGTCGACGTACTCCTTCACCAATTGTTAGACGACGTCGTTCGCGATCTCCACGTCGTAATCGTTATTTTTCTCCTGACCGACGCCGTTATGATAATCGCATGCGTCGTTCGCCACCAGATCGTCGTCGTGGGGGGCGTGATCGTGATCGTTATGGTGGTGGTCGTGGTGGTGGTGGTGGTCGTGGGCGCAGTGATAGTCGTTCACGTAGTCGTAGCGTATCGCCGAGACGTGGTGGTGGTGGAGCAGGAAGTCGTTGGTCACCGAAAAAGAAACCTAGTTCACCACCTCCAACTAATGTGCCACCTCCAACACATTTAGTACCACCACCGTCAACTTCTCAAACACAAGCTCCACCACCGCAAACACAATACGGTGTAATACCACCGCAAATGTATGGTGGTGATGGCGGCTATGGTGCCACACCGACTTACAATCAGTATACAGTGCCACCACCACAAGCAGGATTTGCGCCGCAACCCGATGCTTATGGCATGCAAGCACCAGCTCCTCCAACGTTTAATGCAGCATATCCGCCACCACCAGCTTGGGGTGTCAGTGGTACGTATTAAATCTTAACACTATACGTAAATGTTGAAGAAAATTGACACGATACTGAAGTGCACGGGAATTTTAAGGACATTTATTTAAGGGAAGGTTGCTTTGGAAAAACATACATAAAATAACGTATTTCTATTCAATTACTAGATGCATATGCACAGCAATCTTGGATGCCACAACCTGTTCCCGATCATCAGCCACAAATGCAACAAATGCCACCGCAGGCACAAGTGCCAACAACAGCACAACCACAGGTGCAACCACCCGCAGTAGCTGTGCAAACCCTCAATGTACTACCGGATGCCGCCCCTGGAACTGTTGACCCCAATCCAGCACATGATGGTATGTATATTTTTTCAACAAATTTGCAATAGATTATTGAATATTTTTTATTTTGTATATTGTATATTTCTCAAAAAAAAATGTCAAAAAAAAAAAGATAAAAGAAAAATCATTTTACATTCACAAAAAATACAAAAAATCCAAATACATATTTACGTACGCCGCGTTAAAGATTAACACTACCAGCATCACTTTTACTGCTAATACCGCCAAAAAGTGGACAAATCAACAGCAGATTGTGTTATCATTTGAAAATATACGTTCGTACATACATTTATATGGGCATCTGTAGAGAAGTTCACCATCGTGGCTTTTTTCGATTCTGCAAATTTCTGCTTCCTCTTCTCGTCACCTGGGGTTTTAGACAAAGCGATGCCATTTTTGAGCGCGCTTGGCTTAATGCGATAATTGAGTGCACAGTATTTCGTAAATAAGAATGCATTCAGAATGTTGTATATTTGATATTTTAATTTAATCAATTTACGAATATTAATGTTTTTTTATTCTCGTTTTTATACATTTTGTTTTAGCAGCTGTTGCACAAGAAGCTGAAAACCAGAGGGACGAATTGAAGAAACAACGTTCGAGTTATTTGAAAAAAACATCTGTGTTGAAGAAAGAATTGAAAATGCTAAAGGAACAACGTAAGGATTTGAATTCTGGTGGTGCACCACCTTCACCCACAACAAAGGGTTTTATCGATGAGAATGAAAAGTTGCAGGTATGTCGCATATGCGCAAGTGTGTGGTTTAATTTAATATTATGTTCCACAGCTATGTCCCTGTGTGTGTAGAAATTGTGGGAGACGTTGATTATGAATGGAACATAAAAATAGAATTCTTTGCATATGGATCAACTTGAATATAGATATTCGGTTTTTGATTCTGCCTCCTACCGAAAGAAACCCATATATGTGGAAATAAATTGTAGTAGAAAACTAAAAATGTATAAAACGATATTAATGGCAACTGTTCGGCATAGCAGGAACTTAATATTCTATTGGTTCCTCCCCTACCTTATGTTTGTTTGAAATTCGTAATCAAGAAACTCTCGCAATTTTCACAAATATTTTTTTTTTACAATTAAATCATTATGCTATTTTTAAGCAACCTTTCACTTAAGTATAAAAGTAAATAAATAATAAATTTTTCACAGCTTATGAACCTGTTGATTTGTACAGCATATATGTTTATTAAAAATATATATGCATACATGATTTCTAAAAATGTCAAAATATACATTCGTATGTCAAACAGCTATATGACGTAGAGCAGCCACAGAGCAGTGAAGTAGAGTGACCAGATCCTTTTATCTAAAAGCAGATGTTAGTCTATAGATTATTTACCTACATTTATGTGCCTATCTATTAGAAACTGAATAATTGTAATTAGGTATTTTAACTATATTTATTGTATGCTAATTTTGTAAATTATTAAAACAACAAACAAACAAACCACGAAATGAAGCGCGAAGGCGTTGGGTGTATATAGCACTTAAGATGAGATGATGCATCAAGATTGCGACGTGGAAGGATGTCATCGTGGATGTTGCATGGGAAGTTTTTGGAATGCCGAAACCTCAAAGCCTTAACACTTCACTGTCATATATGAGAAAAAATGAATTTCATTATAATTACTTTTAAATTAGTATAAAATTTAATTAGGAATTATTTCTTTTTCCTCCTCCTTCATCTTAGAATCAAATACAAAAGAAAATCAGCACAATTGAAAATGTTATCGATATGTTGACGGGCATCATTGGCGAGGAGAATCTTGAAAAGGAGCAAGACGATGATAACTATGAATCGGATATACCAAAACCTGTAACAAAACGTCAGCCATCGAATTCAGAACAGACTAAAAAGAAACGTTCTTCATCCACATCCTCTGAAAGTTCATCGGGCAGCTCGGACTCTACATCGTCTTCATCATCATCCTTCTCGTCTGAAGATGACGATGATGATAGCTCACCAGAACGTTTAAAGAATAAAGCTATGGAATCGATGAAAGCAAAAGCGCGGGAAGCCATCGTCAAAAAGGATATACCAGTAGCAGCAAAACTTAAAGATGAGAAAGCGTATGTTGAAAATAACCAGTTCTTGTTTTATTTCATAGTTAAAATTTGCATTTACCTTTCAGTATTGATGAGCGAAAACGTTTCAATTATGTTTTTTATGATCCGGAAATGCACTGGTGCCAAACCTGTGACATATTCCCAAAAACAGCTAAAGATTTTCTAAATCATTTCCATACTAAAGAGCATATGGATCGAGAAAGCATTGATACGCCATGGCATTTGAATATGATTACTGATGTAAGTTATATACTTAAATTTTGCATAATAATGACATCATTTGTAAGGTAATTACATTATTTCTCAATTTATAGCAATATCCAACCTATGATAATGCACCAACGAAACGCACACCCATACGAGGACTAACTTTCTTTGTGCCCGCTACTGCTTGGTTTTGCAAATTATGCAATGTTTGGATGGGCGATTTGCATTGTGCTTCAACGCATTTGAAATCACAATTGCATTCAAATAAATATAATGTAAGTTTTATTGTTTGAGTAATAACACTGAATTTTTCTATTACAAGCTGCGTTGTGCAATTATTGTTATTTTTGCACACAAATTTCCACTTATCATAGATCCAGAAAGCTCATTATTCTCCGTCTCCAAGCGGGACACTCTCCTAACTTTGTTAGGCTTCAATTTAGAATTAGAAAGCCATACATTCGTAAATGCGTGTTACATTTGTACATGAATATAAGGTACCTACAGTTTTATGCCGTATCCGAACGGCGAAGTGAAAACTTTTCACTCGGCACCACCAAGAGGTGGTGCCGAGTATAAAAATTTTTTCTACTTTTTCGATTTAGCCTGTGCCGAGATTCAAACCTCGGACACTCAGCGTAGCAGGCTAACGCACTACCAACTACACTACAGTGACCCCTTGGCAGAAATCGAACCACCTATTTAATAGTTATTGTGTAATTGATCGAACCTGAACTCCATTTCATGTTTAATAAAAGATGGCAGGTCTATGATCTACTAAATATCATTACTGTTCTTTTTTTGGTTAAAATATTCGCTATCCAGTTACCTGGATACCTGCCTGGCCAGGCACCCATACTAGCTTTGCTGAATTTCTTCTCGGAAGTCTGTACAGATTTACAATGCAACAGATGCAAATGGCAACTCTATTTCCTCCATTTCCTATTTCTCGTCATTGTACTAATACTAGCTTAGAACACGCACCTAATGCAATTGATTTTTATTGTTTCAAAATATAAGCCAGCATAAAGTATAAGTGTTAAAAAAAATAAAAATTGTGCAGTAGAGTGTGTAGCGCACCATTTTAAATATACATATTTTTTTATCTAATTTATAATTATAGGCATTTTTGGAGAAAAACCCTCATTTTGAAGTAAATTGGTTAGCGGATCGTCAACGAGTATTAAACGAAAAGAGAGCTGTGCCTTTGCCACCTCAAATTACATCGGTATCGACAACTGGCGAAAATGTTAGCAAAAAATCAAAGAAGGATGACGAGAAATCCAAGAAACGCAAGAAAAAGAGGTATGTTACACATAAATAAATTTAGTATTTTCAACAACTGTATTGCCAAAAGAACAATCTTAAAACTGCGCTAAAGAGCAAAGAAAAAATCGTTTCAAATTATTTAAATCTATACCTTTAATACCTTTTTTTTTCTTAAATGTAGCTCTGATAAAAAGGACAAAAAGAAGAAGAAGAAGCGTTCAAAGAAACGTAAGAAGGCTGCTGCTACAACGAGCTCTTCATCGTCGAGCGATTCTTCATCTGAATCCAGTGAACAATTAAAGAAAAAGAAAATGGCAATTGTTATTAAAGATTTGGATAACCCCAATCCAGCTGCATCGATACGCGTAGCTATGCGTAAGCAAGAAAGCGTACGAGTAGATGATGATGTACCACCACCACCACCAAGTATGAGTATCGAACCGCCGCCGGTAATACCAATCAGCACTGGTGGGCGCATTGGTAAATGGACTGTAGCGCAAGAGATCGCCGCAAAACCAATAGCGCCAAATCAGCCTTTCGCCAATAACGAAGAGGATAATAAACGTGATGATGTTATTATACAGCAATGGAATACGGTACAACCGGTTATTAGTGAGAGCGAGAAGAAACTACTGGAGCAATTAAAGGGGAAACTAAAGAATAAGCCACGTGAAGAATCGTCTGCTACGGCATCATCTTCTTCACGTAACGTTTTCGATTCTACCGATAAGGATACTCGAGAACGTAATCGTGATAGACACTCTCGTGGTAGATCAAGAGATAAAGCAAGACGACATGATGCAGATTCGGATCGTGTCGATCGTCGACGTCGCTCACGTAGTCCATTTTATGGCGGTGGTCGTGGTGGTAGACGTGGTGGCGGTGGGCGTGACCGTTCACGGACCCGTAGTCGTGGGCGTAATTCACCGTTAGGCCGGAGAAGACGTTCACGTTCTCGTTCATTAAGAAGACGGTAAGTTTCTGTTGATTCATTCAGTAATTTTTTGAATTATCTCATATTGTTTTCTTTTTTTTTGCTTTCCATGCTTTCCATGTCTTCGTCAATACAGAAGTCGCTCTTATGATAGACGCCGTCGCTTTTCACGTTCCCGTACACGCTCCCGTTCTCGTTCCCAATCAGGCAATAGAAACCGAATTGAAAAGGCTGTGGTGAGACATTCCGAGTTTCGGCCACGTGTGCCCGAAAAAGAAAAGGAGAAAGATAAGAAATCAACCGATACGAAAGAAAAAAAGGAGAAGGATAAGAAAACAAAAAGTTCAACAGCAACTGCAACGTCAACAGGTAAAAAATTACCTTTCATTGGTAAAATGCCCGTCTTCAAGAAGCAAACAACTAGCCAAATTGAAGGTGGCAGTGGCGTTGGTGTATCTAATGGTGAGAAGCGCACCGATGAAGTTGTAACACCCTCAGTATATACGGACAATGGTGTTGCACCTGCAGCGTTTACTTTACCAGCACAACGTCCACCAGCACCTACAGCGGCGCAAATTCAAATGGCTATGATGGAAGATGCCTACGGCAATGCTCCACCTTTCCATCCA
The DNA here is from genome assembly GCA_958295655.1 of Palloptera scutellata. Lineage (NCBI taxonomy): Eukaryota > Metazoa > Arthropoda > Insecta > Diptera > Pallopteridae > Palloptera > Palloptera scutellata. The sequence continues at coordinate 94,866,487 of OY282449.1, read as the reverse complement.
GATGCTAATATGATGTTAGACTATGATGATCTCATGCCAGACCCAGTACAATTCGTGAATATAATGGGTCAAGCACCGCCACCGCCGCCCCCAGCAACAACACAACCCGGTGGCGTAGATGATGCAGAGTTAAGGAGCGATAATGATATGCTCCCTCCGGGCATTGATGAAATGGAAAGTGAGGAATTTGTGCCAAAACCAATATCGGATGGACCAATGCCGCGTAAGGGCCCTTTACCAAAGGACTTGGAAGAAGCGTTGAACATTATATTCCCAGGTGAAAAGAAGCCGGGCGAGGATGACGATGAGAATGATGCCGAAAAGAAAGCGAAGTCAGCTTCAGGTACATACATTTACCTAAGATCCGCATGCTCCTATAATTACTTCTAATTTATTAATTGTTTCTTTTAGGCCAAACGCAAATCATTGTGGATGAACCCGTAATGCAAGCTGAAGATTTAGTTAAGGAAGGTATTCACCTTGTTACAATCGAGGAAACATCATTAATTGGCATGGATGAAGCCTCCCAATTGAGTATGAATGAGCCATTAGTTTTCAACAAACCAGGCGGTGCTGCTACATCACAGGCACCATCAACAGCCACTGCTTTGTTATTCGAAGACGCTTCACAAAATGCAGCAGATATTGATTTAAACTCAATTCAAGCTCCGGCTATTGAGTCGCCATCGGCTGCTACTGCAGGCGTTGACGCAAAAGCCAACAGCAATAGCAATGAAGAGATGAATGCAGCAGACAAGCCTGCAAGCAGCTTCAATATTGCCCCAGCACACGAAAAGTTGCCTATAGTTTCAACACCTGACGACATACCAATGCCAGAAGCCACACCAGATGAGGCAGAAGATATTACTTCAGCGGTTATATACGACTTAGATGATATACCACAGCCGCCTGCTTCACCCACTGAAAGTGAGAAGATTCGACGCCAAGAAGAATTGAATGACTTGGCTATGCTCGGAATAGATGCTGATGATATGGCAGCACAATGCATATAAAAGATTTACGTTTCATGGCTTCAATTTTTGGCAAATAATTTTAATAGATTTTCACACTTTATATTACAATATATGTATAATATTTTGAGTTAACTTTTAATTCAATTACAACTTTATCTTTTACATCGTGTGGTCCACAAATATATTCAAATGGAAAATTGTAATATTTACTTATAATTGCAATTTGTTAAGGAAACTTTCTTAAAACTTAGTAATATTGAAATAAAAGAGTTTTTTTTTAATTAAAACTTATTTGTTTTTAATGAAATATTATTTATTATTTTTTAAAATTGCCAGCATTTTTTTAATGGTTCACCGTTTGGTGAGCAATGCCAAGATCCGTAGCGATGTCGCGAATGCCTATGTGTCGGTCTTCCTTCATCTTTTCGAGAATTTAGGAGCGTCTTTTACATAAAAGTTACCAGAGCGGAATCGATCATACCATTTTCCAACTGTCTTATTTTGGCATCCATACACGTTATGCTTCAGATATGACCAACAATTTTCAATGGGCTTCATGTCTGGGGAATACCCTGCCCAAAGAAGAATTGATACAGCATTGTCTTGCATATACTTTTGGCTCTGTTTCGAAGTATGATTATGGTGCACCGTCCTGCATAAATGTGTAGGATGTAGGTAAATACTTCAAAATGTTTAATGTACTGGTCACTGTCCATTGTCTGATTAACAATGTATATAGGCCCAGGGACTTCAGCAGAAATGCAGCTCCAAACCAATACAGCAGGTGGATGCTTCACTCGTTTTTGGATACCCTAATCAGAATTCGTTCATGAGGATACATGCGAACAAATTTAACGGATTATGTCACATATTCCATCCAACGACACTCGCCCCTAAAGATAATTTGAAAAAATTCACAATATGAAATGCTTGAAAAAATCATTTCTTAACCTCTTTAAGAAAAAAATTTTTTAAATACTTACCGTCTCCCAATCATTTTGCCAGCAAGTTTGATGAGTTTGAACCAAATCAGCAGCTGTTTAACCATGTTTGGCGTTAATTTAGCCTTTTTGTCGATCGTCGAATTGTTAAATTTTTTTTTTTATAGCGGTGAGTAGGAAAATATCAAATCCTGCGTCGTTCAAATCCTTCACAATTTCTTTGGCTGATTTTTTCCTATTTTGAACTGCCAATTTAACCACATTTCTCTTTGTCCTTCCAGTAACGGTTGCTTTTCTACCAGTTTTTTTTTTCTGTTTAGTACAGGATCAGTTTCTGTATTTCGAGAACTTAAGAAAACTGCCTTAAGTATTTTGAGACTTCCATCTATTTCAGTGTGCGAAATATTTTAACAGTCAATTTAAGTATGCAATTAGTGAAGCCCTTGTTTCCTTCCTTTTCATTTTCTTTGAAATGCAGTTGGGCCAACTCTAAATGAAAAATACCACCACTATAAAATGGAAATAGCAAAAAATTCATAGTAATTTTACTTAGCTTAGGGTAAGAAACCCTAAAACTGTTCACAAAACTATTTTTTTTTTTCCGAAATTTCATGGTCAGAAACATTTGATTCAAATGCTGGACTTGCTCCTCGGCTGGCCTTGCATTAGCCCACACGATCAACCCGATAATAACGCGATTTTCAAACTTCCCACGCAAAAGATGGCTTGTGTGACACGGCGCGCCATCAAGTCCATATCTTCTAAAATAGGCCATATGATAAATAATGAGTTATCATTGTGTGGTAGCGCACACCATTCACTGTAAAGCATCTTCTTTCCTTATTTTCAAAGAAAAATTGCCCAATAATAATGTCGCTGGTCCAAAAACCAAGCCAAAAAGTTACGCCTTGATGGTGCATTGCCTACTCAATAATTGTGCATGGATTTTCTGTGCCCCTGATGCGATGGTCACATGGCTTCAGCTGTCGTACCAAGTGAACTTTGCCCGTCTTCATGCTAAGGTCTTTATGCAAAGTTCGCAATAAAGAAGCCAATTCCTGAGAACGATGGCTTCTTACACATACTGAGCAACAGCAGTAATTTTTTCGGTTGCGCGCACAGTAGGAGTATGAGAACGAGTCGTTTTATCCAATTAAGATCCAGTTTCACGTACAGGTTTCACAAATTGGCCCACAAATTGTATGGAAGGCCGAATTTTGAACGTAATTTACATTTTGCCAGTAAATTTTTAGTATTTCCCAACGTTGTTATAGCCCCATTTCGTTAACCGTAAATATAAATATAATTTTCCGTCGTAATACGAATAACATTAGAGTTTCCAGACTCAAAATAACCATTACCAGTACAGGCGGATTTTTGGTACATTTTTTAACTAAAATTGTTTTTATCGAAAATTAATTTTAATCAAGTATTGGTCATTATTATTAATGACCTTTTGAAATTTTTTGTGTAGCTTCGTAATTCCATCGGTGTAGAATTTCATTTGTTTATCGGCGAAAAACTTGGCCAAATCACTTGGCTCCTGGGTCGGTAAATTTTTTACCAATAAGAGAGTTTTGCAGAGATCGAAAGAAATGATAGTCAGACGGTGTAAGGTCCGGGCTATATGGTGGATGCGTTAAAACTTCCCAATCTTACTTACTTTTAATGGCACAACAGCCAATGAAGGGCCTAGGCCGAGCTTTTTCGCATCCACTCATGTTGTGCGTGTTATATTTGTACATGAATGGAAGGAACCTACAGTTTAATGCCGAATCCGAACGGCGAAGTGAAAAGCTTTTCGTAGGCAATTTTTACTCTTGTAGGTTGCCTGCCAAAAGGTGGTGCCGTATAGAAAAAATTATTTGTTCTACTTTTTGATTTTGCCTGTGCCGAGATTCGAACCCCGGACAATCTGCGTAGCAGTCCAATGCACTACCAATACGCCACAGTGACCACTAACTTCACAACCAAGTTTCCGTTAATTTGTTCCGAGTCATCAAATAAGAGTGTGGACTGGTATTGTCATGAAAGAACACTACGCCTTTCCTGTTGGCCAATTCTGGTCGCTTTTCTTTAATTGCTTCGTTCAAGCGATCGAGTTGAAAGCAGTAGAGAACCGAATTAACTGTTACACCAGGCTAGAGCAGCTCGTAATAGGCAATTCCTTACAATTCCATCAAGCACTCAACATAAATTTGTTTGCCGTCAATCCAGGCTTTGAAGTCGTTCGTGAAACGTCACTGCGCTTTGACCATGATTGTTGTCAAATTCTGCATGTGTAATTTTATATGGAATATTACTTTTGTAGTGCATGCGAGTGCAAAAAGTTATTAACAAAAGTGTGCAGTTTAGGGTGTTATTAAAATTTTTACCCGTCCCTGTAAAATGCTCATTTTTCAGTGCAACACTGCAAATTTAGAGCAGCAGCAACACATCAATTGCCAAGCAGATGCGGTAAAAGTATACACGAGGTGAATTTATATAAGGTGATAGAAGCAGTACAACAAAATTCACCAGGGCAACAATAACAAAGCTTTGTAGGCGTGGTCAAATTTGTAAAACAAAAACATTTTTACGACATCTTGTTTTAGTCTAACCATTACCCATGCCAGATTTGTAATCAATATCTTAATATTTATACATTAGGTAAAAAAAAAAAATCAATTGTTGGGCCATAGTGTTTTGCAGATTTTACAAATGCTGTATACTTTTTTCGTAAATAATTTTTTGTAAATTGAAAACGACTGAAAATATTTTTATGGTTTTAGCACTTACTATTTTTTGTTGTAAGCTTAACTCCTGATTCCAAATGTTGCTGGAAATGTACTAATACTCCCGTTTGAATATGTTGACATTTTTACAATATTTATTCTAGACGCTAAATTTGATTTAGTTTGATTCAGAATTTGCTTTCCTTTAATCGATTAAAAACAATTATCCTGGGTCAAGTAATAGAAAATGTACTTCGTGCTTTCGATTAGTTGATCCCTGCCAACAATAAAACCGCGATTGTTGAGAAGCCAATACACCCTCAACGAGTAACTGTTTGGTGTGGTTTTTGGACCGGCGGTTTCATTCAACCATTTTTCTTTAAAAATGAGAAAGGAATATGTAGAGAATGGCGTGCGCTACCGCATAATGATAACTACTTAATTATTTGTATTTTATTTTAGAAGATATGGACTTACCATAGATAATATTTGGTTGGCGCACCGTATAATAAAATTTACATTGAATACATTACACAAAAATAACATTTCAAATTATGTATAAATTTTCTTGCGGTTCCGTTTTTGTGAATCTAATGATGCAGCTTCTAATATTTGATGCTCATTCATTGGAAACTAACTTGCAGTGGGGTAAAACCACAACAGCTACAAATTTTTCCTTACCAACAATTTTTTACGAGGAGTTAGGATTAGGATTGCTCGCAAACGAAAAACGGTTTGACTCGATCAGATCTGATCCGAATGCAAGTTCGGGCCCAGTCAAACTTTATATACCCTACACCCCCTCTAAAATAAAACACATTTTTGCATTCAAGGGTTTGATAAATTTGTTATGGTTTTAATGTAAATTTTTTTTTCACTGACTCATTACATAAAATTTGGACGGGAAGTTGTCGTGGTTATTGGCCAATGTTGACAATTTTCAGAACAGCTGTTTAAGAGTTGTTCCAATGATTCAGTATATCCAGTTATATTCAATTCGCTTTAGATTCGCTTACAATATCACTCTTTCAACATTTCACTTGTTCGCCCATTTTAGAACTTAACCTCTTCCTGAAAATAATAAACTTGGTTGAGTCTGCTTAAGTTTTACATGCATATTAATGGGCGTCACAAACAACCGTCACCTCGATAAAAATATATATTTGACGAAATTCCTTGGTTTGTTGTTGCCATATTATAATAATCATACGGCAACAATGTACACTAAATACTCGCTATGGCCGTTGTGGTTAAAATTTATTGAAACAACATTGCCATTAAACTTATTGAGCAAAACAGAGGAGTATAGTCTAAAGAAGTGAATGTTTACTTGGTAATAAACTAGCATTTCCTAGTTGTATTTCTGTATGTATGCATATTAAGTTTTTGCTATGTTGAGCTGTCGCTGCTTGAATGTTCACCTTCGTTTTCACTGAGCGAGATAACACACGAACAGAAATAAAGAAGAGTGCAAAAAGCAGATAATCGAGCGAGTGAGCGCACTGAAGTTTTTGCTATGTTGAGCTGTCGCTGCTTGAATGTTCACCTTCGTTCTGACTGAGCGAGATAACACACGAACAGAAATAAAGAAGAGTGCAAAAAGCAGACAATCGAGCGAGTGAGCGCATTGAAAATGGCTGTAATTCTTTGACATATTTTCCTAAGGTGCTGATTATACTGGTGTTCGCTGTTCGGCGAACAAATCATATTTTACTCTCGTGCTCGGTGTAGTGGTTACATTGGTGTTCGTTATAGAGTTGCTTTTTGTCGAAATTCAGTTTTTTTTTTTAATACTATTTATATTGTTCGGAACGGCAACACTAAATGGTATACCAAAAAAACTTTAAACGATTTTATCAATATGGAGATTTTATCAATATGGAGAGTGCAATTAATAAATTAATAAAATAATTGAAAAATTAAGAAAATAATATGATTTTTCTTTATGAAAAATATATATATTTAATATTCACTTTTGAAAACTAAAAACATTCGCAACTTCGTTTTTCTGCATAAGAAAATAGTAATGTACAGGTTTGCAAGTTTTCTTTCTATTTTAGATACATTTTTGTTCCTTTTTTGTAGAATAACTCTTTGACACCCGGAATACTTGGCGTGCTCGGTGTACATTTCATTCAGCATATCGTGTTCGCTGTGAGAGTGACTAAAAGCTCTTTCTTCGTGTTCGGGCAACAACAATTGCATGGTGTTCGCTGAGCAAAATTTGAATATAACCATAGCCTAAACAAAAATAAATTCATATGGAAATTCTGTAAGAAACTATAAATGGAAAATTAACATCATTGAAAAATTGAGGCGCTTAATTAGTTTGGTAAAATCTTTTCTATATTCTATAAAATTACATCTAAAATCATCCATTAAAAAAATTGTATTCAATAATTCAATGCAGTTGCTACTTGGCACTCCGCACTGCAGCGTCGCTGTTTGCGTCGCAGCAGAGAAGCCTCAATTCAACTTTGTTGTTTTTAGTATTCAGCTATGCAAATTCATATGATTATGTTTGTATGTTTAGCAATTAGATAGTCTTTATTTAAAATGGACAAGTGTTTGTTACACAAAAGAAATAAAGTTAATTTGTTTACAATTAAAAAAGTGATTAAAAGCCAAATGGCGACAATCGGAAGTACATCATCTATTCAGCATCTGCCGGGCGGCATAAGCGCTCCTCATCAGAAACAGATGTGCGACCACTTTTAAATTCGTTGAACCAATATCTTACGGTTGTCATAGATGGTGAAGCGTCCCCATAGACAGCATCCAACTTCGCTTTTATTTCTTCGCATGTTTTTCCATCCAAAAATAAAAAGCGAATTACGGATCGATATTGTTCTTTTTCCATTTTATCTCGAAACACGAAACACGTGTGATACTAATGGCTGCCAACTAAAAACTAACCTATGAACAACTTAACCTCTTCTTGACAATAACAAACTCTGCTTAAGTTTTACATGCATATTAATGGGCGTCGCAAACAACCGTTACCTCGATAAAAACCAACATACCCTGTACACAGAGTGTGTAGGTTATAAAAAGCATATATATACTCGTACATGTATATTTGACGAAATTCTTGGTTTGTTGTTGCCATATAATTATAATCATACGGCAGCAATGTACACTAAATACTCGCTCTCTCGTTATATTTAATAAAAGAAGCATGCTCAATTCAACGAAGGAAAACGAGTTCATGAAAATCATCACCAATTGAGAAATGTCAGCAGCGTTTGTTAAGCGCATTTAATATGGCCGTTGTGGTTAAAATTTATTGAAACATATAGCAATTAAACTTATTGAGCAAAACAGAGGAGTATAGTTTAAAGTGAATGCTTACTTGGTAATAAACGTGGAAATGTTAGTTGTAAGCATTTTATTTTTTAAGCATTTGGTTATTTACATATATGTGAAATATTAATTTCTGTATGTATGCATATGAAGTTTTTGCTATGTGAGCTGTCGCTGCTTGAATCGACACAACAGAAACAGAGTGAAAAAGAGTCGCGGCGGAGATAAATTTGTATATCTCTCAATTATGCTCTGTGTTACTTAGCTGCTGGTTATACTGGTGTTCGACGAACATATATTTTACTCTCGTGCTCGGTGTAGTGGTTACATTAGTGTTCATTATAGAGTTGCTTTTTGTCGAAATTCAGTTTTTTTGTAATACTATTTATATTGTTCGGAACGGCAACACTAAATGGTATACCAAAAAACTTTAAACGATTTTATCAATATGGAGAGTGCAATTAATAATATAATTGAAAAATTATGAAAATAATGTGATTCTTCTTCAATAGTTTTATGAATAATATATTTAATATTCACTTTTAAAAACTAAAAACATTCGCAACTTCGCTTTTCTACATTTGATAGTACATAGTGATGTACAGGTTTGCATGTTTTCCTTCTATTTTACGTACATTTTTGTTTTTTTTTTTTGTAGAATAACTCATTGACACCCGGAATACTCGGAGTGCTCGGTGTAAATTTCACCCAGCATATCGTGTTCGGTGTGAGAGTGAGTAAAAGCCATTTTTTCATGTTCGGGCAACAACAATTGCATGCTGTTCGCCGAGTGAAATTTGAATATAACCACAACTCTACTTATTTTTACCCCCTCGAGATTTTTTGATTAAATATGGGACAATATCATATGTTCATAAAATAAGATAAAAGCGAACAGTCATTTAATGAAAAGATTAAACATAAAGCTGAAATGTGGCATATCTTATTTCGATAATTTTCAAAATATTTAATATATACTTAATTTTATATAGACGACGAGAAAATGCTGTAATAATAAAATAGTTTCATCCGATTTTGTGTTTGTATTTTTTTTAAATACATATAATTCATAATAAACATAATAACTAAAAATTACTGCTTTGTCTAAAAATCTTGGATCTTGGATCATAAATACTCTCAATTTATCCCAATTCTTTTCCTACTTGCTAGTATTTTACCCTAATGCTTTATGAAAGAGAAGGCAACACTTACGTACACAAAAGCAAAATCAGTCTCCGCAACAGAAAACTCATTTCATTCAAGTTGAAATTGTTGAATTGTTCAGATTACACATGTTGAAGTTGAAAAATATTAATAAAACGATAAAGAATTTGTCTGAAAGATACATAAGGCCTACTACTACATAGTATAAAATATATATATATATACCTACTTCATTATATAATTAAGAAGAAAATCATACTGCATACATATGAAAGAAGAAATTGCTACGTCCATATAAAAAGTAAAAAAAATTCAACTGTACCTACATTTATTACAAAAAAAAAAGAAGATTTTTGCTTTGTTAAATTAAAAATTGTAACTTCCAATTCTCTCTGCTGGGGCGAAAGGCTAGCCGTTGAATTTTTAATAAAAAATGAAGCAAAAATCTGAACAATAAAATGAGTATACAGCGAGAAATTGTATGTATGCTTAGATATATATACATACATATGTACAAAGCAAGTACACGTCAAAGCAGCGCAGAAAAAGATAATGGCGAATACTACGCGTTAATTTTTCCTTGATTAAGAAAATAGTTTTGTTTTTCTAGTTTTAGAAAGAAATATTTCTGATTGAAAGGGAGAATATTAACAATGGATTTACGAATTTTGCAAAATCTTCTTTGCAACAATTCCGAAATTTTGGTTTAATTTCTTGCAAAATTAATACTTTCATAAATATATTTTCCCTCAAAAGGAAATCTAAAATTTTTGCTGAAGGAGACATGCCCAAAAGTGAATAATTTTTAATATTTTTGTACAGCATGTTTCATTTAATTGTGCATTTGGTGTCTAAAAAATTATATTTTATGCAATCGTTCAATGTTTTATTGACCAAACAATGACGTCACTACGCTGTTCTTCGTGTTGCCCCATTATACATATGCACATGTATCGCATTTTACTTATAAAAGGGGCACAACTCAAAATTTAAAATTTTCGAGGAAACGATAAAAAATGTTATTGCTTATCTATGGATACAAATAGAAATTGATTTTATAGAAAACATTATGCTTATTTAATATAATAACATATTATTTTCCATGAAATAAATTTTAATATGCTTCCACAGCAATGAGCAAATACATTTTTTTTTATTTCCTTAAATTTGTTAATTTTGAGTTGTGAGACTTTTGTAGTTCGTGTGGGATATGTTGAACGAAGCTTGTCTATATAAAAAGGTTTTTAAGCTGTGGCAACTATGGTTTACCTTCACCAAACATGTTCACCTTCGTTCTCACTGAGCGAGATAAAATACGAACAGAAATAAAGAAAGAAGAGTGCAAAAAGCAGACAATCGAGCGAGTGAGCGCATTGAAAATGGCTGTAATTGTTTGACATATTTTCCTAAACAAAAATAAATTCCTATGAAAATTCTGTACAAAACTATAAAAGGAAAATTAACATCATTGAAAAATTGACGCGCTTAATTAGTTTGGTAAAATCTTTACGTGTATTCTATAAAATTTCATCTAAAATCATCCATTACAAAAATTGTATTCGATAATTCAATGCAGTTGCTACTTGGGACTCCGGACTGCAGCGTCGCTGTTTGCGTCGCAGCAGAGAAGCCTCAATTCAACTTTGTTGTTTTTAGTATTCAGCTATGCAAATTCATATGTTTATGTTTGTATGTTTAGTAATTAGATAGTCTTTATTTGAAATGGACAAGTGTTTTTTATACAAAAGTAAAAAAGTTAATGTGTTTGCAATTAAAAAAGTGATTAAAAGTCAAATGGCGAAAATCGGAAGTACATCATCTATATATAGCTCCTTTAAAATTTTTTGGTTTATCTTTAATGTTTTATCTCATTTTACAGCTACCACTTCCATGGGTTTAAATATTTGCTAAATGCATTTCAGTCTCTCCTGGTGCTCTTTTGCTTACGTGAATTTTCAACGTTCTCAACGACAAATATAAACGTACATATATTGTAGTTTTTTCTACGCCAAGATTGTAAACGTGCTCTAAAATGCTTGGAGTTAAATACAGTGCCTTTCAAATGATAAATGGGCATTGCCAGGTGTGAATATGACCCAAAAGAAAGGAGAATTTATTTCGGAGAATCTTCAGCAATTTCTCATTTCACATATCGACAAATATGGTCGGTATCACACTGGCAACATTTGCCACGGTACTAAACTGAAGTTTAGTTTACTGTATTTTTTATTACGGCTGTGAACTATTTTTACGCACGATTTTATTCGTGGATATAGACTTTCACTATTATAGCAATAATTTAGCTTTGAATCTACCAGATTTAAAAGATTCCAAAGACAAACAAATTTTAAAGATCAAGTTCTTTATTACCCATGCAAATTATACGAAACTTGAAATTTCTTACAAATTTGTCTACTATGAGTTTTACAATTTTTATAAACTTATTTTTGCAGTCAAGTTACAGTAAAACTATTTTAAACAGCGCAGGCTTTAACAAGAATTCCTTCCTAGTGTTATCCTGGATATTACGCGTCTTATTTCGGCAATTAATTGCAAACTACCGAAACTAAAATTGCAGTACATACACGAGACTATTAGTATACAATTGTAACACGTTCAAATTAAACTGTTACAAATAATTAATCCTCATACCATAGATTATTCCATTGTATTAATGAGCACCATGAGCGTACAGTTAGTTTTATAATTTTAGCATATTAGTTATTGATAAATAACAGAATAATTAGTAGTAATTATTATGATGGAAAAAAGCACATCAATTAAAATAAACAAATTTTGAGTGTACAATATTTTGAATGGTTAGCCCAGCCATAATGCTTTGAACATCACCGTGTCATTTATTCAAATGTAATTTTCTCACGGTTGGTAATTCTCTAAATACTTAGAGTATTCATTCACTCTAAATACTTAGAGAATTTACATTCTTCTATTTCAAAATAGAAATAGATTCATATATAGGAGCGCATGGCATGGCGTTCTATTGTAGTCGATTCGTTCGTCTCTTTTAATAAAAATACATAATCCAATCAATGGCATTAATCCAATTCCAATCAAGCCAATTCGAAACGTTTAAGCGACGTACATACACACATACATACATACTCTACCTTTCATTCATATCACATGATAGCAAAACTCACACATATATCAATTCTATTTCTTTTATAACCTATATTTAAAAAAATATAATATTTTAAATTTTGATTGCAATTTTAAATTTGTATGTATTTTACAGGTGATCATGAAAAAATTACAATTGTATGTACTACATAAATATGATGATGTACTATTATGCGAAAATGTATGAATCTCAAGTACCCACACATATGTTATGTTATATTACGTAAAAATTGTACTAAAATCTGCTATTAATGAATCCTGAAATTTCCAAGTATATTTCAGATATTTCTAGTTTTAAAATGTTTATGAAATGAAAATTGGTCTGATTGTGAGTCGTTTTACCCAGAAATTATATTTTCTGTCGAATTGGCAAATATGTATTATGTAGGGGGTATGCACCATACATAAGTAGGAAAAGTAAAAGCTCAACTGGCGGACAGCTCTCATAAACTCTTATATTTTCTAAGAACAAAGAACTTGTAGAAAGTCGCCATTCGCTGGTAATAATAATTTTATTTGCAAAAGCCGAAACAATATTTTATGCTTTTCTGAAAAATGAATGTTAGGACTTTTGTAAATTAAGGCAGCGATATACTAAATTTGGCTATTCAGTAACAAGAACTGGAGTTGGATTGTTTCGGTTTCTATTTCATTCGAAAGTGAAATTGAGAACATGGCTGATTTTTATACGCTACACGCACTGCGTGTACTGGGTATATTGGATTTTATCGGGCAACTGTTGTTTATAGCGCCCCCCAATTAGGAGTGGCTTATATTAATGATCTGTGTTCATAGCCGATTTGATTTAGCTATGTTCGTCTGTCTGCCAATTTGTCTGTGCACACGATAAATCGAGTAAAAATTAAGCAATTTCACCAAAACTTGGTCTTATGGTCAGTAAGAAGTTAAATTCTTAAATGGGCAAAATCGGACAAGTGGGTGAGGCAGGTGTACCTCCCATACAAGTGAATCTTTCAAAAAGTTATATTAAAGAAAACTTTAAAGCAAATTAATGCAAACTCATTACACTTTATTAAAATAATCACTAGATTAAATGGTGTACAAATTATCAACATCGAGCATCGGGCCACGCCAATCAGTGAAATCTTCAAAAGGCAATATCAAAGATATAATGTGGTTGATGTGGTCATCGCCAAGCGTATCAGTGGTAGTGTGCTTGGTTTGGACCGCTAAGCCGAGTGCTTGATGTGTAAAATTTGGCCTAAGCCCTAAATGGGCTAATGTGCAATTAAAGCGCAAAACGCGTAAGGTTGATAAAAAAGAAAAAAATATAAAAATTTACCCTACAGTTGGTTTATTTCGTTCGGCCGCATTCGAACTTAGCTTACCGAATAGTTTATATTTCATAGTGTGGAATAGCCGCCTGTTTGTACTTCTCCCGCTTAGTCATGTTGTGCGTGTTATACATATTTATACTCAAATCGGTGTCCTGTGTGATCACATTCACTCTCTCATTCTCGCTCCTTCTTCCTCTCACCTATCAATCTCCCTTCCATTCAACACAATGCGCTCTGCATTCATAAGGGTACACCCTGTGTGTTGAATGTATCAATAAAAAAAAAACCTACAGTTTTATGTCCAATTCGGATGGTGAAGTAATTGCTTTTTTCAAGCTATTTTATTAATGGGGTTTCACCATTGTCACCGAGCCAGTGGGGAGTTCGGTGTAGACGAATTCATATTTCTACTGATTATTCCAAGACTCAAAATCTCTCGCAACAGTTTCGAATTCGTGACAGAAGTACTTATAGAATCCAATGCAGTTAGTTATGAAGTAATAATTAATTTTCAATGATCCTGATTGAATTTGGAATACTTTGAATATTTATGGTATTTTGATTTTTAAATAAATCTACAACCGATTCTGGAACAGGATTTCTCTTCCTCATTAAATCATTAAACATATTACCATAATTAGGATGATATATTCTTCACCGGACACAAATATTAGTAGTATATTACAGATATATATATCTTATGTGTACATTTATGTACATGTTATATAACATTAAATTTAAAGAAATTATCCATGAATTTACATTATTTTTCATTCTCTTCTTCTTTTAATGGCATGACAACACATGAATGGAAGGGAGACCTACAGTTTTATGCCTAATCCGAATGGCGAAGTGAAGAGCTTTTCTTAGGCAATTTTTACTCTTGTAGGTTTGCCATTGCCCGCCAAGAGGTGGTGCCATGCCCACTGCCAACTTCGGTTGGTAGCATACCCAGATAGTCAAAAATTTAAAAATAATTTATATTATTGTCAATCATAGTAGTTTTTGTATAAATATTCAATAGAACGAAGTTTTTCAACAACAACATTTTTTATTAGACACATATTTTACAAAAATTTTGCTTAACATATGTGGTATTTTGATTTATTATTGAAAAGATTAATACATAATATTACTCAAGTTTAAGAATTAAAAATTGTATAACTCGTTGAAAGTCCAACAATGCATGATGTACACACAGTTACACAATTAGTTTAAAACGTAATAAGTGATCCGATCCATGTATGTAATTATAGTCAGTCGTAAGCTAAGCTAATAGTGCTGTGATTGCAGTAATCTGAACTCTAGGTTTGTCCTTGCAACTTCTGTAACTAAAAGAATAACGGATCTTAAGCTAATATAATGGTCAAGGCTGACGAAAAAAGTTATAATTACATACTATGTATTTCGGATCTTCAGAATGCCGTTTACACCGATAACTCAAACAAATTGTACAGATGTCACTCATTGCCAACTTTGTTTTGAAGCCGGTGTAAATAGCACAGAGCTGTGCTGTATTCATTCAGTATATTCGAATTCTCGCCGAGACCTAAGCCGACTACACCAAGATTTATTAGATCATTTGCAAAATTTCCTGACCAGTATGTCTTGGTCGTACTGTTTACATCGGTCAAACGGACTAATGAATCTGATGTGTTTGCTTGGTGGTAACGCACAGTAATACCCACGAGCAGTTCCTTTCAATTCTATGAAGCTAAAATTAGTTATTGTTTTCATATTGTGACCTACTTTTTCCTGCACATATGTTTTAAGATTGCTTAAAATCTTGTAAACTTGACTTTGAAAACTTTATAAAGCGGTTCAACTGCTGTTCAAACACATTTTAAACTCATAGCAAAGAACGATACCAAATAATGCTGAAATATACAAAAGCGCGTTTAAACACTTTGCTTCAACAAAAAAGTTCATTACGTCTTTGCTTATATTTTGTCTACTTTGCGACATACTTTTCTTTGAAGAAAACATTTTTTTTGTTTTATTTAAAAAAAAATGTTTTCAAATTGGCATTTTTGATTTATTGCAATTAAATAACGATGAATACTCTATTTATTTGCATTGCAGGTTTTTTATTTGAATAACATTACGTAGTTTTTAACAATTCAGTAAAATTGTAAGAGATAACTGAAAAAATGTCTGAAACACAAGTACTCGTTAAGACTGTAAATGATGATGAGGATGACACCAATGAACATGAGGCATCGGCTGCGCAGGCGGCAGATAATGATGACGATGAGGATTTAGAAGATGGTGAAATCGATGATGACGATGATGATGAAAACAATGGCACCAAGTCCAGAGCTGCTGTAGCGCAGGGAGCTGATCAAAATAATGAGAATGTGAATAAAATAAATTCTTTATCATCATCATTTGATGAGAAAACTCAAAATAAGCAGCATGATTCAACCACAAAATCAGCAACGGATATAATTACCATTGATTTAGCATATGAGAATTCATCATCACCAACACCAGTAACTGCAGCTTCATCGTCATCTTCGTTGATGAAATCGAAGAAAACTTACCATATAGAAGGTATTTCGGTTTAATGCTAAATCAAAATATTAGAAGGTGAAATTTAATGTTTTTTGTTTTTTTTTTTTGTTTGTTTATATAGATGATCATGCAAGCAGTATTGAAATTGCACTTGCAAATGTGTTAAAAAAGAAAGGCATTGATCCGATAATGCCCAAAGTACTGGAATCACGTAGTGGGCAACAGGATGCCAAAGATAAAGATGTTGAAATTGTGGTAGGACAGGGTCAAAGCCGCAGTAGTCGACGTCGAAAACGTAAGAAGCAACGTGATGACAAAGATAAGGATCGAAAAGAGAAGGTGAGAAAGAGTTAAAACAGAAAATGAAATTGTATTCATATTATATTTTTGTATTTGCTTTGTATTGTAGAAACGAAATCGTTATGATTCACCAGAGCCATCGGGTGGTGCACCACCACTGGACGACGAAGATGATATGGATGATTATGAAATGTTAAATGTACGCGGCGGTAGTCCACCGCCAATTACTGCTACTTCGGCCGCTGTAGCACATTCGGCGTATGGCGCATATAAAGATTCATACGATTCAGCTGCTGATTCATGTTCGTCTTATGATAGCTACGAGTCACAAGGCGATACAGGGGGCGCTGGTGATGGCGGAAGTCGTCGTCGACGACGAGGCAAAAAAGACCGCAAAAGACGTAGTGGCCGCAATCGTGATGATGATCGTAATCGATTAGAGAAAAGAACTAGACGAGATTCAGGGGTAAGCTAAAAGAATAAATAAAATTTATGATGTTAAGGTGGAATTTAAGTGAAGTGGATTATGGCTCTTAATTTTATCAAATTTTATGGTCTAACATAGCTCTTGAGATACTTGTCCATTTTTTCTGTGGCACCTAAGGTTTTTTTTTAGATATTCTGAAACAAAAATCATATAGAAATATTAAGAAGTCGAAATTAAGGTGCTAATAGCAATTAATAGTAGTCATACCAGTATTGGACGTTGCAAGGCTTATCTTTTTTTATCCAGAAGAAAAATTTTCAATTGATAGATTTGAATTTAATGTATGTATGTCAAGATGATTAACTTATTTTTTTCTCTAAATTTTCTTGCAGGATGACAAGCATCGACAGGAGCCGCGTAAACTCGAACTTTGTAAATTTTATTTGATGGAATGTTGTGCCAAAAAAGAAAAGTGTTCCTATATGCATAAAGACTTCCCTTGTAAATACTATTATCTTGGTATGGAATGTGTCTTGAATGATGCATGCAAATTCTCGCATGGTGAACCATTATCTGAACAATTGCGCAACATATTGCTCAAGCATTTAGAGACTGCACCCAAAGAAATTTTAGGTAATTTCAAACGTATATCTCGTGAAAATGCCATTTCATTGGTAACAAAACGACACGAAGAGTTATGCAAGAAATTTAGTGTAGATAATACCTGGTCAACGATTATAAATTTACCAATGAATCATAATCGCAATAGAGGCGGCGGAGGAGGAGCTGGCGGAGATCATCATAATCTGCAACAGCTGCAACAGTTGCAGCAACAAGCACAACAAGTGCAGATGCAGCAATTACAGCAGCAACAAATGCAACAGCAGCAACAAAATCAAATGCACAGCAATATACCATCACTATTGGACATGGTTATAAATCCGCCAATTGTTGGAGTTGCAAGTAATACGGTAAATTCTAAAGCCGATAAACAAAGAAAATCCCGCTGGGCTGATACAAGTAGTGGCAATTGTTGCGTTGAACCATCGCCTTGTAACGGAGCAGGCACATCAGCTGCAGCTGCAGCTGCAGCACCAACTCAACCACCACCACCAAGTTATTTGGATTTAAAAAATCTGACGGGCATACTTAGCGCCGAACACATTGATAAACTATCACAGCTGGGTATTGTCAATTTAGAGCAAGTAGACAAACTTACATTCGGACAATTGAATCAAATTGGTTTGACCATTGCTGAGATTAGTGAAATTCAATTAAATGCTATAAATATGGCTAAATTGGGTGTGACCGGCGCACAGGCAGAGAGTGGTGCATCAGGAAAACAGAAGGTGGCAGACAACAGCAAGTAAGTTTGATAACTATATGAGAAATGCCTATTTATTTGTGTTTCATATTTTTACAATAGCCAACAGCATACATTGTGTGCAATCAGTTTAAAGTTAAGGCAATATTTTTTAAAATTCGGTTGGCCGTAGGTTATTTCAACTTAAAAATTTCGAAACTTTATTATCCGCATACTCAATACCACCACCACAAACCATTTCCATGTTGTAATTCAACTAAAATCTAAATTTTATTATTGTGACTATGCAATAATTCTCAAGATATCTATGGTCATCGAGATCACGTCCAGACCATAGCCCACCTGTACGCTTGTCTTGTAATACTTGATATTTAACAGACAACAACAACTCGCCAATGACAACATTTAATTTATTTGGGTAGTAAAATAGGATTCAAATCAGAGAGAGGAAATATAACTGTGTACAGTAAATGCGCCTAGGATTAGAAGCAAAATTAAACATCCATCATTTGTTATTGGTACTCAAAAACTGAAAAGGGAAAACCTTCTGTGAGAGAGAATATATGCTTTTTATTCGCCACTCGCTCCTAGATATGTATAACTAACAGAGATAATTCTATGGGCAGCCATAACATAATCTGGGGAGATTAAGAGTATAATTATAGCTGTAATCATCCCTGATTGCTATAACAATTCTTCTGTGAACTGTGAAGTGAAAGAAGAAAAACAGTTTGGCAAAAAACTAGGGATGGAAATATCCAAAGGAAAAATTGTCGACAACTTGTCGATAAGCCCAAGGAATTATCGACAATATTCGATAATTAATAAAAAGGAATTTTATCGCCATAATGAAATCATCGACTACAACGAATTTTGTTTATTTTCTACTTTATGTATGTATTTATACAGTGCCCATATTTGAACGCAGCATAGCAGTTGAACACTACGAACTATGTACGACGAAAAAATTAAACCCAACCGAAATCTTACAGGGCAGCTAAATTCTTCATTAGAAAAAGTGAAACACTTTGAAGAAGAATGTGTAAACTCAGAAATTTCGAAGCATAAATAGTTCCATTAAATGTGCAAATATTTGCTTAATGTAAAAAGAGAAACCCGCCGGTCGGAACCGGCGTTAAATCGGTACATAAGTGTATTTGGCCTCGTTGACCACACTATTGAGTAGATTTATTGTGAATGATAAAATAAGAAAGCAGAGAGTTAACAATTTTACCATTTTATTCGCATATGTTAAATGAGTTGCGAATAAAACACAGCTATTAATAGCTCTAGGTGCCATAGCTCTAAGTCCAATGGATCTGCACTCTAACATATCTAAGTCTCGCTTCACACAATTTTGTATGTAAATATGGAGTGTAAATTTATAAATGTTTATACAACGAAACACAAATATTGTGTTTTATTCGATAACTCGTTTGACATGTGCGAATAAAACGATAAAGTTGTTAAAATTCTTCTTCGTTGTATTATTACTCACAATAAAACTGATCAAAAGTACTGGCAGCTAAAGATAATCTTTAAGAACTTAAGCCTTTCTCTACTATACATACAAAATTTTCAGTTCTCACTAACTTCTTTTTGCCGGCGGATATTAGAACATATTACGTTATTAGATTTTGTGAAACTGTTATTATTGAGAGTTCACAGTTAGTCTCTAAACAACATTTAGATTTAGATTTGGATGTGGGCACGAATACCATAGACCTTCCATAGCAGTGTTAACTGCGTAAATTGTGGTCGCTGTGGCGTAGTGGTAGTGCGTTGGACTGCTACGCCGAGTGTCCGGGATTCGAACCTCGGCACAGGCATAATCAAAAAGTAGAAAAAATAATTTTTCTACGCGGCACCACCTCTTGGCAGGCAATGGAAAACCTACAAGAGTAAAAATTGCTATGAAAAGCTTTTCACTTCGCCGTTCGGATACGACATTAAACTGTAAGTCCCTTCCATTCATGTGTAAATATAACACGCACAACATGAGTGGATGCGAAAAGCTCTGCCTAGGCCCTCCATGGGCTGTTGTGCCATTAAAAGTAAAGTAAATGCGTGGTTGGACCTACAGTTTAACGCCGGTTCCGAACGGCGGTGTGGCAATCTGTTATCACTTGGTAATTTTGCCGTTGCCTTTATAATTTTTATAATTCTCATTCACTTCATAACTGTAGAATTAAAAGAAGTTTATGAGAATTAATCACCAGACCAAGAGTGGTATCAAGCACCCAACCTCTCGGGTGAAAATTTAGTGCACTACCCCTCAAACAACATGCTATCTATACATATCAGCTCTATAATTATAAGCGGATTTGTTGTTGTTTTCCCATACAATTATCGATGCTAGATATACATACTTAATTAGAAGCAATTGGTGCATATAACGCAGCTAAATATTTATGCCAAAGTGTATTAATGGGGCAGGAAAATAAAAATGACTCAAATCGCTGTTACCAACACAAAACCATATTATGATCATTAACTACTGTTGCGTCAAGTTACCCAACTATGCCCATAGTGCTATATATGCCAAGGTGTTATATTTTATTAAGGCCTTCACAAGAATTTTAAAAATCTTTTAGGAGAAGCAAACAACGTTTTGAAACTTTAATATTTTCAGTATTGTTTTCAAATATTGGAATTTCAAGTAAAAGAAAAAAGACGTAAGTTTTTGGTGTTGGCTACAAAATTTGGCAGGGATGCTGCAGATGGCTTAATGTGACTGCTTACACTGACGCAAGCATGGAAGACTGTACGAGAGATAGGTAGTAATAGTAACGATAAGGTAGTAAGGTAGTAGGAAACAGCTATAAGTTTTGCGCTCTCTGGATAGTGAACCTTCCATTTTTCTACCAGTCTCTCGCGCACTTCTCAATCCATGTAAATGTGATGTTAAGCCTTTAGCAAATTAAGGCAACGCTATACAAGTGTCCAATCAAATTTAAAACGTTCTATAGCGTGCTACACAGAGGCCATTGAAAATATTTGGAAAATACACTTAAATTAAGAGTTATTCTGCCTGCTATTTAATTATTTTCGCCACTGTACACGACTGCAATATTTATCTATGTCTAATATATGTACATAAATATTTTTCTACTTTTATCATTATTTATTTATTAGATTTATTGATTATTTGTTTTGTTTTTGTTTTGTGTAGTCCCACAAACCGCGATGTTGATATGCGTTTTCTTCCTAGTGTTCCTGCGACGACGGCTACAACTATAACAACAACAGCAACAACAACAACAACATCAAAAGTTACTTCCGATGCAACAACTAATAGTCTAAATGCTGAAAAAGACAACATCGTGTCTTCCAATTCGAGTAGTAATAGTAGCAATCCTGTAGTCACGGTTGATTATACCCAGTACTTAAAGGATTCGAATATATCTTTCGATCGCAATGATGCATGTAAGTATCCAAGTAGTTAGTGGGGAAGGAAGTTGTCGTCGAGTACATACCATATTTACATAGTTTGAAGGTATTATTTATATTAATTTAATCAATCTGGATCATTTTGTAGATGATGATGAGAAAGACGAAGAGCAATTGGTTATCGATGATTATAATACGGATGATGAGGAAAATGCAGCAGCAGCTTCAAGTGTGGAAAGTACTGCGAAAAAGGAAGAGGTAAATGTTTTGGACTCAATTCCAATTTATATTAAAATACTTATTATTGATTGGATATATAACGGACTTGATGAGCTCTAGGCCAAGAATTTCAAGTTTTTAAACAAACTTTTTCATAACAAATTTTATTTATTTTGCCAATAGTTCGACTTCATTTAGAAGTCACCTTCATTTAAGAAAAACAAGTAGTAAACACTTACTTCTATGTTACGAATATCTCTAACGTATAAAGTACATTATATGTGCATACATTTTATTATAACATCAAGATATAATATAACATTCATCTATTTTTTCTCATCACCAAAAGTCAGTAGCTATGACCTCATTTCCCAGTATCAACTTTGAATTTCATTTTCTCTTCATTTAGTGCGTTGATAATATGCAGCATCTCTAAAATGTACCGTTTACTGTAGCTGCTCTCTTGTTGTAACACGTCTACATTTTCAAAATCTGGAGTGTGACTGATACTCCTACAACAGGTCGTTAAGCTGTTTTTGATAATTTCTGTTTCGAGATCTAGATTACATTTGTGTTATGTTAGATTCATAAGCATAGACCCCTTATTTAGCATATAACGTATACGAAAAATCTGACGTTATAAACAAAATAAGTTGTGGTGGTGGCGGGTCCAATGTATGCAAGAAAACATATTTGGGGACAACAAATCAAAGCTAAAGACAAGGATCTCTGCTCATAAATATGACATAAGATCACGTAAAACAAAAATGTCAAAACTCATCTTAACGACCCACTGTAGGGGTGCCGACCGCACTCCAGACGTGTTACAATAAGAGAGCAACTACAGAAAACGGTATATTTCAGATAGCTGCATATTATCACGCACTAAGTAAGAAGAGAATGAACTTCAAAACTGATACTGATAATTATCAGTTCAAATTTGGTGACGAGAAAGAAGAAACGTTTCTATAATAACTATAAATTCTTGGCCTAGAGCTAGAGCTCATTAAAAACTCACCTAATACTTATTATGGGTTGTTTTTTATTATTATTTTTTTGCAGAAACAGAGAAGTGATAGTTTTAGTAACGAGCTCCCATCAAGACTGCGAATACCAGACATTGTGAATACATTAAAGAATCCTTTCAACACATTGTATGCACCTTCATTAACAATGAATGAAAGTAAAAAAGAAAAAGAGAAAGAAAATTTAAATCGTGGTACAAGAGATCCACGTTCATTTATGGCTGATTTTCAGCGTCGCAACCCCTTCAAAGCGTACAAAGACGACTCCGCGGACGAGAGCAATCATAACAATAGCGACGAAGATTACGATAGCCGTTACCAGCTTCCATCGTTGGCACGCTCAGATCGTTCACGTTCGCGTACACCCTCACAGTCGTCTACACCAGAAGCGTCACAATCGCCCGAACCACAAGAAAGTGGCAGTGTACAAGTCATTTACGACCGTAAAACAATGTATGATTTTAGTGCTCGCCAAGCTGAAGAGGACGAGTTGAAACGAGCAGCGAAAAGTATAAAAGCCGACAAGGATATGCGTTTTCTTCAGGGAGCAGGTGGAGGTGTCGGTAGCGACATAGATTTGCGTTTACCCTTTCAGCCTGTTACAAATTATACGCCTGCAACTGAAATTGATGGCTCAATAACGTCCCACCTACCCATGACATATAAAGTATATGTGGTCGATGTCCTTGCAGCAAGTTATACGGAATTGCGCAAAACTTTCAAATCGGACCAAACAACTGATCCACGTTTGCGACGCATACTAGGTCTGCCCGAACTTTCGCAGACAAAAACGTCGGCAGCGCTTAGTCGAACAGTCCGCAAGCTAAGCAATAGCATTGCGTCGCCATCCGAATCTGAAGGTGCTTCACCAAAGTACTACACTCCGCCGAGCAGCATTAGTGACGATCGCAAATCGTCAGCAGTAACAACGGCAGCGCAACCACGTATGGATCCTAGACGCGCAGCAGCAGCAGCTGCGGCCACCATAACATCTACCTCCAGTAATAATTCCAGTACATCTTCAAGTGGTGCAATAAAACAAAACGTCGAAATTCGAAATTTATTGCAGAAATCCGATTGGTATAAAAATTTGAATTCGAAATTCAAAATTATGGTGAATCAGCAATTGGCAATTGTGTCAACGGAACTGAAGAAATTCCATCAGGATGATTCATCTAATAAAATATTCGATATTACATTTATTGTGACCAATTCAACGCTTCAACAGATACTCACTCATCTTGGCATTTTCATCAATGATAATGGTGAGGTGGAGCATGTAGATCCTGATAGCGATGAGCCTCAGATCACATCAAACTCCTTGGGCATCGCTCTGCCCAATCTGTCGCAACCCCCTCCACAACAACAGCAAATGAATTTCTTACGTGCTCCACCACCAAATTTGGCTCCACCACATCTCTTTCGACAAGGCTCCGGTCCACCACCTTCGATGAATATGACACAGTTCGGTCCGCCACCCAATTCACGCCCCAGTTTGCTTGGCTTGCCACCAGGTGCTGCCCAAGGCAACCCATTCAACCCGTTTGCTGGCAATATGCCTGATATGGGCGTCGGCATGAATCCGAATTTCGTTGGTGGCACTGGTGGTGGCCCCGGACTTATTGGTGCGGGCCCTATTAATTTTGGCAACTTTGGTCTCGGTATGCCACCAAATATGCAACAGCGTAATTTCAATCTAGGTGGCGGCGGCGGTAATCAGCAGCGCGGCCATCGTAATCAGAATCGTCGTAATAATTTCAATGGTGGTGGTGGTAACATTCTATAACAAAAGTTGGAAGCGCAGCAAGTTGAGGTTGATACTAATGATAATGCTGTCTTTGAATGAGAAATGAACTGAAAGACTCAATTATTTTTTGTTTTGTAGATATTATTACGTCTGCTTTATGGTTTTCTGTTTTGTTTATTATTTTTCGTAATGTCATACAAGCGATTTCAATGATGAAAGTTTATGCTACATGCTGTTAAATTTAGAAATTAATTATAATAATCGGATTCATATAAACTCGTAAATGCCTCTTAAGTTAAATTTGCTATAATATCGAATACTAAAAAATATATAAGTATCATATTCCTAGATACAGCAAATTTCATGCATCTTCATTTGTTAATATCTATCTAGATCCGAATAGTTGTACATATGTATGTAATCACATTAATAAATGGTATAAATGCAAATGTGAATATATACTATGGCATTACTGAATTGATGATTCTTTAATTTAAAATTAGTTAATAAACTAAACTTTTAATAGTTTTTACTCATTCATATTAAGCGCTTTTCACTTTTTCATTATAAAATAGTTTTTTTTTTAAATAATTTTATCGAGATTAATGCGTTACATCCTTTTTAGTTGCTAAGTTTGTACAGTATAATTTAAGTTGAAGTTAAATATGAACATTTAAATATAGTGTGCATAACTTTGTATGTAATATTATAATAAAATAACAATAAAATTAATTCAAATGTACTTTTTTATTCTATTTAAACCAGGTGAATAGGGGAAATCAGGTACAAATTTACACATTATAATTCTTTCATATAACGTTTTCTCAAGTGCAACCCTGCAATTATAAGTAAATACATACATATGTACATAATATTAGTTTCGAATCGTGTTGCCAGGTTAGATGCTTTAGCGTCGATTGGGCTATATTTTTTAGCTTACACTCGCGCTCTTACTTAGTTGGGACTACAACCGATGAGCGGTCTTCGCCGTCTCGACAAAACTTCGCCAATCGCCGCTGCAATGCGTGCGCTGGCGCCAGTCGGTAAGGCTAAGCGCAGGCAGGTACCAGGCCTTTTCACCGGATATTAGAACGTCATTTTCTGCATGCTCTTCCACCACTGCTCGAATAAAACACTCTTCTAGCCGGAGCGCTTTCTTACATTCATTCAATATGACCCAGTCAGCGAAGCCGCTGCGTACAAGTGATCCCTAATTGTGCTGCCGCAGGCGGATTTATAATTGACGAATAGATGGTGGGAATCGATTTTTTTTGTTGTTGCACCATTTTGATTTTGAAACTATAAAAATTTTTTTTTTACATTTTACGCTATTTTGACGTTATAAAATTTGACATTACGCCTTGGGCAGAACTTGATCATGATTTATTGCTAACAATTTCTTGGAAAGACCGTTTTAAAATTCAATTTCCTGCAGATAGTTAAGTGTTTTGGAAAGCAGCCTATAATTTGAAAACGCTTCTGGTGACAAAATGTTAGCAACTATTTGTAAACACTCAAATGTTTTCGTTGAACAAGTTTTATCTGTACAAAATGACGCTAAATACCCTATCTTCAGTTATTAGGATGCAATATATGAAAAGAATGAGCTTATGTTGTCAGACAATTACAATAACGAAAGCGATGATATGCAAATTCAATTTATGAAAACAATAGAAATGTCGAAGAAACTATTTTGAATAGTTGTTAGACTCAAACTATTAAAAAATTCTATGTATGTGCAATGTAAATGTGTATATATGTATATATAAAAAAAGTGAAGATTTTATTAAAAATGATTTGTGGGCATTTTATTGTTTTGAGTGCTACAATTTGGCAATGAATCTGGCAGCACTGTCGAGGCTCTTGACTTCTCTACTTCTCTACGTTTTTCCTATCATTAGACGAACAAGAATAATTCAAAAGTGTGGATTCACAATGGGAGACGTACAAATTGAGTAGACGAAAGACCGCAGAAAGCATTATTCGTTCAGTTTTCATTTAGTCGGATGCCATGTTTGGTGAAGTTAGCGGAAAAATTTCAATGTTAAATAATTGTTTAAAGAAAATTGATTATAAATATAAATCTGGAAATAAAACCAAAATCAATTAACTGCATTAAAAATAATAAATCAAAGCGCAAAATACTTCATCATTTGATTACGCAAAAAGTGTGTGGTAATGTGAATAAGCAAACTCCGCGAAAATAGAAATTACCATTTTTGGAAGAAATATTAACTGCTCAGTGAACACTTAGTAGCAATTTTATGAGAGGCAAATCATTTATAACGAATTTTCCTACTTTTGACAAAAGAGTGTAATCTATTTAAAAAAGTATAAAAAATACAAAGAAGAATAAAACAAAAATATAAAAACACCCCAAACTAAATAAAAAAAATAAAAATTCTGAAGTTTTGCTTTCTAGGAGTTTTTTATATGCAGTTTCGTGAAATATTCTTACAAACACGTATTTATCAGGTTCTTTTGGTGCAAAGATTCTAAATTCAAAATTTTTATTGAGAATTTCCATACTTCTGCTGCATTTTTCTACAATAAATTTCTTCAGCTTTTGAGTCATTCACAACAAAACTACTTTTTTATCGTCGCTGTGTTTTTTATCGCTGCTACCGTCGCCGCTTGTCAGTACCGTCGTCGTCACCATATCTGGATTCATTGTGCTCTTCACGCATTTACTTAAATCTGTTGACATTTCACATTGTGTGTTTTTGTTGATAAATTGTATATTTGTTATTGGAGCTGATAACAGGAACAGGAATTTTAGTCAGATTTCCATTTGTTGCATTACAATCTTATTGCGCTCAAGCTCGCATCGTCGTCGAATCCCATCCAGCATTGCTGCCTAGTACAAGTGTCCAATCCATCTCCGACCGAACATAATTCACAATGGCCGATTTCGATTTAAACGTGGATAGCCTCATACAACGGCTTCTGGAAAGTGAGTACTAGAATGTTTAAATGAATTAAACTCATACGAATGATTATATGTAATTAATTTTTTTTATTTTTGAATTGCTTTATAATTTTATAAATTTGATTGCAACTTTTTATTTTCCCCCCTACCTAATTTTAATTATTTGTTTGTACAAGTACATATGTGTGCGTGCATGAATGAATGCATAAAAAATTAGTATGTGTGCTGTTGTTGTTTTATTTTTCATTTGTGCAATGGAAGAGGAGTGTCAATTCACAATAGAAATTATAGTGCAATCAGGTGAAATCCATTATTTATTTCTTTTCTGCCTCCACCAAAAAATAATGCATAGCTAGTTGCTTTTGGAACTGACCCATTCAGCCTTATTATACTATTAAGTCTGTCTCCTATCTAGTTGTAAGTTTAGACAATGTTATTCCACACAGAGAAACAGATAAAATGAAAGATAAAGTATGTAGATTAGATTTAATTATTAGATTATGTGGCTGATATGTTCCCTCATTAGCTAGGGTGAAAAAATGCATGAACTCTAAATGCATTTACAAGAACACTTCAGTGAAATGCAAGAAGTAATATTTATAAAGACGTGGTGTTTCAATTACTTTCTGTTTCGCAATTTACTACTCTCCATCTACGGAAATGATATCCTTGAAGTCTTGTCAAACGTCATAGCTCACTTTTTTTCTGCTGCAGTTGAAATTTGCACCTCGTGCCTCTTGAGCTGAATGCCTAGAGCCATCGTTAACATCGTTAACTGAATGCCTAGAGCCATTGAATTTCAATCTTCATGATGTTAGTCGTGCAAAGAACTATGAATGGATTAATCTTGAACCTAACAAATTCGAAATCAATTTCCATGCATCTAGTCGTCGGTGATAAAGCTCAGGATTTCTTAGAATGAACATTAAATGAAATGCTTATAATCAATCATCGTGGATCGGTATATACAGTGTCGGACAATTAAATAAGAAACCCTTGTTCTGAAACCAAAAACCTTAAAAAAATATTTCTCTAGGCTTATGATAAATTCAAAAGGTATTTACTTTTATTCATTTATTCCATAAGTTAAATTTTTTCTTAAAACAAAAATCAATTCAGTGTAAAAAAAGAAATTTAAAAGTTATACATAAAATCACATTTTAAAAGCACAAAAGAAGACTTCAATTAAAAAAAAAATTTTATAAAATATTGACTCAAATTGTTCACTAATATTAATATTTTGTGGAATAGCCTTTGTTAATTAAAACCGCCTTACAACCTTCTAGACATTGATTCCACTAGAGACGCGCAAGCAGCCTGGGGTATGGAATACCACGCTCTTTGGATGCTTTGCCACAATTCGTCTTTGTTTTTTTTAGCTCTGGTACTGCCAATCTTCTCTTTGACAATTTTCCACAAGTTCTCGATTGGATTAAGGTCAGGAGATTATGCAGGCCAGATCATAACGGGAAATTCATTATAGGAAAACCAATCTCGCGCAGGGATTGAGGTGTGCTTTGGGTCGTTATCCTGTTGCATTTGCCATTTCAGGGGCATTTCGCATTCAGCATAAGGAAGCATCACCTCCTGAATGATGTTTACGTAAAGAAATCTGTCCATCGTTTCTTTTATCCAATACAGAGGGCCCACACCATACCAAGAGAAGCATCCCCATACCATGATGCTTCCACCTCCGTTCTTAAACGTCTTCCTAGTATATTTTGGGCTCAATTCTGCATTTTACGGGTGTCTAACCCATCGTTTGCCATCACTTCCAACAAGATTCACCTTGCTTTCGTCTGTCCATAATACGTTAGGCCATTTTTTTGCATTAATTGAACCATCCCACTCAATGTGCGCTTCAGCGAATTCTATGCGACACTTTCGATGTCTTTGTGTCAACATTGGTACTTTTCGTGCTGTTCTCCCATACATTTTTTTTCCCAACCAAACGTCTCCTTACTGATCGAGCACAAATTTGAACCCCTGTCTCCTCTTTAATTGCGGCAGCTGCCTTAAATGGATCGCGTGACGCCAAAATTTGTATGCGATTGTCATCTGCACTTGTAGTTTTGCAGAAATTTTTGAGGTGATAAAGATTGGTAGACAAATGTCGAGGATCTGCTAATAGTTTTAGCTATTTGGCGGATGCTTTGTCTCTCATTTCGCAGTTTTTTCACCAAATCACGCTCCTCCTTGCTACAGTGCTTTGCTCAACCCATTTTTCTGTGATATTACGGAATAGTTTACATTTAATTTGTTGAATTAACCTCAATGCTACCATTTAAATGCTTACCAGTACAAATCATAAACAAATTTAAGTTTTCTTTTTAAAATATAAATTTTTTCTTCTGCTGTTCTAATGCATTGTTCGCCTTCGAATGCTTCGCTTCAACTTTTTTGTTTGGGAATCACCAAAAAATATTTAAATGTAGTGTTGCCACCTAGAAAATTATAAAGAATATACCATACCATTTTCTTCTCTATAAAAATTGTTTGCCAAAAGCAGTCCGATAAAAAAGAAAATCAATTGAAGTTTAATAAGGCAAGGTGTTCTTATTTGATTGCCCTACACTGTATGTATTTTAGTAATTACGATTTATTTGCAAATTAAATATAGTTTTTTTAATAACGAATATCTAGATTCTCTTGCGGAGAAAGTTTGAGTTAAGCCCACAAAAGATGTGTGTCATTTTTCAGTTCTAAAAACTTTGAAAAAGTTATATTTTTATATCAGAAATATTTAACTATGATTAACCATCCCATATCCTTTTCCACGAAAAGAAGGATGTTGTCATAACATTTCCCCAAAATGGAGGTTTAATTTTTTTTAACTAATTGTTGTATTATAAATAAGGGAAACCCATTTGTAAATATACATAATTTTCATTATAAAATGGGAAACGACATATTTGCTGACAAGCTTCTTATATCATTTGTTTTATAGTCTGAATTCCTCGAAACAAGAAAACCCTATCTAGTATTAAATTATTTGCTCATATTTCTCTGAATTTCCTTTATAAAAATAAGACATACTTGAAGTGGGAAATTCCTTAAAATTTGCCTCAAGATAATTACTGGCTTTGATAAAATTATTAATTAATGTGCAGGTGTGCACATAACACTTACATAATTATTGTAATAATCATTTTCTGATGACAAAGTTAATTATGGTGAAATACTCTTTTTATTATTAGGTTGTTTACGGTTCGACATAAATAGTCAAGTTAACTATTAACTATCTTTAATGATTTGTTTTGAAGATCAATTACTAGATATCACTTGCTGGTGTTGCAAAATAGTCGAAGGCATTCGAGAAGAAGTGGAACTAGGTTTTTTCAATACCGCCGCAACGATTTGTCAAATTCTGTTGTAAGCCAACACAATTTTGTTAAAGCTAGTCCTACACATTTACGCTGGAAGCAACTCAAGAAGCCTTTCAGACGAATTGAATTCCAAGCTAAATTTAAAAAAAGTAGTATTGGTCAGAATCGATACTGAAAGTAGTAGTACTCGTTTCGGTAATACTCGATTCTAGAAATTATAGATTTAGTACTCAGTATCAAATCGATTCCTTTACTAATTTCATTCCATTGCTTGCCAAAAGGTAGTGCCGTGTAGACATTTTTTTTTTTTCATTTTGCCTATGCCGAGACTTGAACCCCAGACACTTAGCGTAACAATCCAACGTACTACTACTACGCTACAGCGACCACATTTCTTCTGGCATTAAAAATATTAAGCAAACAATTCAAAACTTATGGTTATTGCTCAATTTACCGAGATGGTAAAAATACCTTACATCTAGAACATTGAATATTGTGTGAAATTACAGATAGTAGATAGAAGCAAAACATACTTATAAAGACCTTCATCAAACTAAAACTTAAATCTAGAGTGTAAACAAGAGAGTTAGATTTAGAAAAGATTTGATATGTAAATGTTGTCACACATGCTATATAATTATTTAAATTTATCAGTTTTCGTTTTCTGTAAAGGTTAACTTACTTTGATTAGTTGAGTAGTGCCATGGCAATCTCAAAATCATAAGAACTTATTTTGACATCTTTGAAGCTTCTTAATATGTGTTTTTGCACAGCACCCCAGACTTGACAAACCTAGAAAATTATGAATTGAAAAATAACCTTCACTATAATTATCTATGATTAATTCCGATCTTCTATTTATTAACTGCAATATTGAATTTATTTATTATACTTGCATAATTTCTATATGGGAAAGTTAGCTTCCAATCAAGATGAACTCCTAAGTATTTTATATATTGATGTATCAGGGGATCTCAAGGCCATTATTGCTTAACTCTCTGCTAGAATGGAAACAAGGGCTTCTTCTGCTCGTGAGAAAGATGGCTTCAGTTTTGCTAGCATTAATTTCATTTTATTGAAAAATTTATAAATAGCATTGAGAACATTCACTGACTATATAATATTTTGACCAAATACATGTGAAAAATATATCCCTGTATCATCGGCATAAAAATCATAATCAAAGGTGTCTAATTCAGGTAAATCAGAGCTAAAAATAAGATACATTATTGGAAACCAATGACAGAGCCTTGGGTACTCCTACTGGGAGTACCTTCATTATCTTAATTAAATATGGAGGGAACTTATAAGTTATGAGCTTATAAATGAGACCATTATGCCACACTGAGTCGAAAGCTTTTCAACATCCAGCATTACCAGAGCCGTAAGTTATTTCACAGAAAAATTATGCTTAACAAAATCGCAAATACGTGCTATGGACTTATTATTATTATTCTGAAGAATGTTACTGTTATCTACAAAACTCCATAATTTAATATACCCAGATTCCTAAGAAACCACTTTTACCGAATTAAATAGTAAAACAGATCGGTTAACAGTGTCATCGTGTCCATGCAGATCAAGATTTTCGGAAAACTTGCGGTTCAAAAGGAATTCAGAAGCAAACGCATTTGCTTTATCGATGTTTAAAGTAAGTAAATTGAATTGTAATGTATAATATGAGGAATTGCAGAGGATTTTCTAATCTTTTGGCATAGGGTATGTCCAAATATGCATTAAAAGTTCACTAGACGTTTTTGGAATCGGGTTTGTTTAGTACCAGGGAATCCGCGCCGGAAAATGTGATCATATATCACATTTATTCGCAACTTTGTCGATTGAGTTTCTTCTGGTCGATGCTGATGATTGTTCAGCAGACAAATTGTTTTGTATGGTATGTGTCCGAGAAACGTTAAAGAACCTAATGTCTTTAAAACGCGACTCTAAGAAACAAGTTTTTTACGCTTTGCTCCCAGATGTTTGATCTTCGTGGTATTGGAGCAGAATCGTATTTGCGTTTGGTAAAGCTGTTTGGTAAAAGTGAAAAAGTTCTGCCACATTTGTTAATAAAGTGAAATATGTAGTATTTCCACAAGTAAAAAATGGATAAAAATAAATTAATGTAATAAAAGTACCTGTTTCTTAAAAGTACCGATACCGTACACGATATAAATTAGATATTATTAATAAAACGATAAAAGTGGGCTTATAGGTACCTGTATGGAATTTTGTTTTTTTTGGATAGCAAATACCATAAAACATATCTTGTCCACCAAGGGCAGTAATATGATTCTATGAAGGATAGGCGTGGCGAACTTGTTTACTTTTCCATGAGAGTATTTCGATAATTTTCAAAATGAATGAATAACGTTTCGCGGTTGATCTGCTTTATTAGACTTAATGCCAAACTCCAGCCTTTTAGAACACAAGGCAATAGTGTGCAGGTACATCCAAATGAAAGACTTCATATTGAAAAGTTTGTCGATGTCGCCTCTATAGAAAATTCTCGGTTGATGTGGTCGTATTGGTAAGACCTATCATATAATATGTTTATGTTTAATTATTTTCCTTGTTTTAAAAATGTTTCAGAGCAGAAGAAAAAAGTACCTACGATTATAGTACCTTCCTACCCATAATAGGAATATGAGGATCATCTCCAGATATATCTTAGACGCAATCGGTAGCATTTCCCCTGAACAAAATTAGGGCTGATATACTTCCTTACTCTTGCATATATCACATGGGAAAAAAACTTCATGTGTCGTAACCAAGAAAACCTACTTGGCTGACTGCAGTATTAACGGGACTTTGGGAAGTAGCCCAGACTATGCATCCGATGCAATAAACACTGCAGAAGCTGCAATGACCTTGAAGACAGATGGAATCTCTCACTTTCTATGTTTACTGCCCGGCTCTTGCTAAAACTAGACTAAAATCATTCCACAAACCATTTCCAGACACTACAATCAAGGTTTCCAATTTCAAAATCCTCGCCAACTCTAATTGAGTTTCATCTCTGAGGAAGTAGCCACGATACTTACCAACTCATAACAGGAAAGTGAAAAGCTTTTCATAGCAATTTTTACTCTTGTAGGTTTGCCATTGCCTGCCAAGAGGTGGTGCCGTGTAGACAAATTATTTTTTTTACTTTTTATTTTGCCTGTGCCGAGATTCGAACCCCGGACACTATGCGTAGCAGTCCAACGCACTACCACTACACCACTTGTAAAAAAACTACAAGAGCACAAATTGCCTAAGAAAATCTTATCACTTCGTCGTTCAGATTCGGCATAAAACCATTCATGTACAAGAATATAACACTCACAACATGAGTGGTTGTGAAAATCTCGGCCTAGGTCCTTCATGTGCCTAGTTGTTGTGTCATTAAAAGAAAAATATGGTATACTCCTTCAGTCAGGTCATATTTCAATTGAATTCAATTTTCTTTTTAATAGAAACTCACCACAAAATTGCAATTAAACAACATTAACTAGCACAATAATTACAATAAAATTTACTAAACATTCGAGTGGTTGTCGTCACATCATTGTAACTTTCGTTGTTCTACATGTTATTATTGCAAACTTTTAAAATGCGACAATTCAGTTTTTTTTAATTTTCTACTTTTTTTTTGTGTATGTGACATTTGCGTTTTTTTTTTACTTCAAATTGACTTTTGTATCAATTAATTTTAATTGATTTTCATTGCTAATAATGTTCCAACAAACTTTTTGTTGTTATAACTATTGTTGTTGTGGTAGATACAGTCATTGTTAGTCATTAGAATTACAATAGAAAAATGGCAATTGTTGTTGTGTAGTTATGTGCCATATAACTACGACATAACAATTCGAGATTTAAGCGCATTAATTGCACAAACAAAATAAAATAACAATACATAGAAGATAGTTTTGAAAGGAATTGTTACAAATACGATTATAAGAAATATTTTGGAATCGTAGCACATACCTAGATGCTAGAGAAACACAATAAAAGAATAAAAGAACGAACAGTGTAGGAATTTTAATGAGATATGTTTATAAAACTACCCTAAAAGTGGTTTAAACTTTTGTTGTCAATGATATTCGTATGTTTTATAAGTTCTGGGTGTATATTAATCTTTCGTCGCGGCCCATTTATTCTCGTGTATGTACAGGGTGGAATATTTATAATTTGGAATTTGATTTTGATGTTAATAGGAAACGAATACTTTTTTTTCATTGTGGTTTTTCTTATTCGAAAGTACAATCCTTGCGGCTGTATCATTAAAATTTCTTCCTCAGACGGCCTTTCAGCCTTGCCCATACGACCAACCCAATTTGTCAGTACATGTTCGACTGTATGAAGCTGTGCTTGACCGATGGCTGCATCAATTTCGTTCTTAAAAGCCTTAATAGTTGCTCGATTATACTTTTGTATGAATAGAAGGGACCTACAGTTTTATCCCGAATCCGAACGGTGAAGTGAAAAGCATTTCATAGAAAATTTTAACATTTCTAGGTTTGCCATTGCCTGCTAAGAGGTGGAGCCGTGTAGAAAAATAGTTTTTGTTCTACTTTTTCGTTTTGCCTGCGCCGAGATTTGAACTTAGGACATTTTGCGTAAGAGGCTACGCTACAGCGACCACCAGTAGTTAAAATTCCAAATGTTAGCTGGTCCAACCTTTAAAAGTTCTTTCTACTACTTCTTCGGTATTGAGGTTGCCCCATCTTCTAGTCCTTTTTTTTATTGTTACTACATAGTTATAATCGTTACTTGACCTTCTTTTTCACCTGCAACGTATTAAGAAGCATAGGGTCTAAACAAAAGAGATGCAGCGTTTTCGTGGTTGTTTGCTTGAAACGTGGTGCCATGCTATATTATTGCGGTCGAATTCACTGTTAAAGTTGTGTGCATACTCTCTTTGTCAGTAGTGGCTTTGTGGTTTCCTCCGAAATAGGTTAGAGCGCCGAACTGATATACATCGCTCAACTACCTAGTCTTGCCATAAGTTCTGTTACAAGCTTTTCAAAGTAGTAGGCTTTGAAATTTTAAATTGTATGATCCCGTTATTCGCATTTTTTGGTACAATGTTCTATTGCAAAACAAATTCAAATCAGTTTGGTTTCAAATTTTACGTAATTAACATGTGGTTAATAGCGCAAGTCAAATATTCA
Organism: Palloptera scutellata; assembly: GCA_958295655.1. NCBI lineage: Eukaryota > Metazoa > Arthropoda > Insecta > Diptera > Pallopteridae > Palloptera > Palloptera scutellata. The sequence continues at coordinate 94,830,595 of OY282449.1, read as the reverse complement.
AGTTGCTAAAAAAACTCGAAATATCGAATATGTTTGTTTATCGTACCATCGATCGTGTCTTGGAATCGTCTCAAGTGCAAGACAGGCTGAGAAGTGGTCGACCTCGATTTATTCGTACGAGTGGAGCCATAAAAGCTGTGCGGGAGCGGATTCGCCGAAATCCCTTAAGAAAGCAAAAGATCATGGCTAGAGAAATGGATATGTCTTCCAAATCCATGTCACTAATCCGTGATCCTCCACATGAAGGCCTTTCGCGGTCATGAAAATATCCTTTTTACGGATGAAAAAATATTTACGGTGGAGGAAGTTTTTAATAAGCAAAACGATAAAATCTATGCGAGAACATCTGAAGAAGCTAAATTTATTGTGCCAAGGGTTCAGAGAGGTCATCATCAAACATCTGTTATGGTCTGGTGGGAAGTATCCCATAAAGGTGTCAGTTCCTTGCATTTTTGCGAAAAGGGCGTTAAAACTGGAGCAAAAGTGTACCAACAAGGTGTCTTGGAAGGCGTGGTGAAAGACTTGACAATAACCCTCTTTAATGGAGAGCATTGGGTCTTTCAACAAGACTGTACCGGCACACAAAGCCAAAACAACTCAAGAGTGGCTACGTCAGAATATTCCAGCCGTTATTAGTGCTGAAGATTGGCCCTCGGGAAGGCCAGATTTGAATCCCCTTGATTACAAATTGTGGTCAGAGCTAGAGGGTGCGGCCTGCAAAGTTCGCCACCGAAATTTCGAGAGTCTTAAGAAAGCTCTTATTTCAGCAGCGTCAGCAATACCCATCGAAACCATACGTGCCGCTATAGCCCAATGGCCTGATCGTCTAAAGGCGTGCATTAAAGCGAGAGGCGACCATTTTGAATAAGATGTTGATTTTCAGAAACACTATAATTTAATAACCAAATAAAAATAAAAAAACACATTAAAAAAACTCGTTTCTTTAATTTTTACACTATATTCAAATTGTAACAGAACTTATGGCAGGACTAGGTATTTTTAAATGCGAGTGAAGATAACAGAAGAAGAAAAGTAAGAGCATTTTAGTGATTTGAACAATTTCTGCTCTCAAATGCATTTCATTTCTTTATCTTTAAGTTCATCTTCGTAATCCATATTTTGAAAGCAGTGATGGAATAATTTGTGAATACATTTTTACAATAAATAAAATAAGCTCATTATGAACCACGAGCTGATGGCATACCTTCAACGACAAAAAAGATTGCATTTTTTGTAAAGATCTTTTATTTTAAGATAAGTCGTAACATAGTAGATGTACCGGAAGGTGTATCTAGAATGACAATTTAAAGCTTATTAAGTAAAGCCTTTCATTTACGTTGAGAAGATTTTTGTGCAAATCAATATAAATTGAATTAGTCTGAGTTTGCGTATTCCTTGGTCCCGACCGGATAACAAATAATTGCCCTTTACGTTTTCGTAATAGTTTTTAAATTCTGTAAAAACAATATCAGCTGAAGTTTATTCTTTTGCTGGGCAAATTGAATGGAAATATTATTGAAACTTAAGCAATATTTCAAAATATTTATGTTAATGACAATTATTAAAATGTTTTTAAAATTATTTTGAAGAGTTTTATCAACCTAACTCGTGACTGGGCTATTATTGCTTTTTACATACCTCAGAACTATTCATGCAGATCTATGATGAGTTTTGTCCGTTAAAAAAAATTAAGTTTGGTTTAAGTACTTAACAAATTGTTGAATTGCTAAATTACAAAGTGTAATAATTAATAGTGTTTTTCAATTAAAAAACAATTTCAATTAAAAGTATCGTAGAAATTGTTGTACACTTCCCTTTCCAATCGTTTTGCGTTCTCTCTTTTGTTTTCCCACCTACATACATACACCTACAAAATGTTTGCCATTTTAAATTAATTAAAAATACATTAATTTATTTTTTCCACGAAAAATGAAATTACATGAAAAACATTAAAACATTAACAACAAAATGTTTAAATTTAAAATACGTGAAAAGCAAAAAATAATGATGAGAATTGTCGAAATTGAAACAAGGTGAGAGAGGAAAATGAAAGAGAAAATTAATGGGTGGGTGAAACATTCGGTGAACGTTGTCTCATGCCGTACACTTTTTAAAAGCAAAAATATCTGCATTTAACTTCTAAATGGTAGCAGAAAGAACAAATCTATTGTATGTGTACGAGTATTCGCGAGAATCAGGCTTTACTTTTTTACCTACGCCGAATGATCGTGGGTGTGGGCGAGATTTGTTTATTTTTTCATACTATATTTTCGCTCGCTGTTCTCAAGAAATCAAGAAAAAAATGAAAAAACTTTGCACGCGTACACGGAAACGCACAGAATATTCAAGATGGCAGCGAGCGTATATGTACCAAGAAAAAATAATCTGAAATTTGTGAAATCAAAAGCACAGTCAATTTTCCAATTTGTGCTCTGCTATTTCTTTGTCGTTTTTTGTACCGGGTATTTGTAATCGTACGAGTAATTTTTCAAAAAGCGCAAACAATGTCGTTGACAGCAATACAAATAAAGTACCATATATTGTAATAATAATTTTAATATTCTGAATAACAAATACAAGTAATGAGCGCCCTTTTGTACTCTATTTTGCTGACATTCACTCTCTTATTTACTTTTTCACTTTCGATTAGATTGATTCAATTGAAATATTAATGTGCTCATGAATATAATAAAGTGTGTTTTTTTTAGAAGTGTGGATTTCAATCTGCCAATACTTTTTTCGGAGTTGGTCTTTTTGACAGCTGTCACTTGATTTATGCTTAGTTTGGTTTGCCATTTCAAGAATTGAAGCCAAACGACAATCAAGCGCGGCGTACGTTCGGTGAATGGGCCCAAAACGAGACGGCCACCGATCCCGATTTTCACAAGAAAATTTTTTTCAGTGATCAAGCTCACTTTTGTTGGAATGGGTACGTTAATAAGCAAAATTGTCGCATTTGGAGTGATCATAATCCACATTGTTGAGACGCCGTAACATCCTCAAAAAGTCACTGTTTGGTGTGCTCTATGGGCAGAGGGAATCATTGGCCCATATTTCTTCAAAGATGAAGCCGATCATAATTTTACAGTCAATGGGGAACGAGTCATGATTAATGATTTTTTCGTGCCTGAATTGAGAATTGGAGGATGTTGATGTGGACGACCTTTGGTTCCAACAAGACGGCGCTACATGCCATACAGCCAATGAAACAATTAATTTATTGAAGGAAACTTTTGGGGAGTGCATTATCTCGCGTCGTGGGCCGGTGGCGTGGCCTCCAAGATCGTGCGATTTAACACCGCTGGACTATTTTTTGTGGGGTTACGACGATTAACGCCTTGGAAGAGAATATTCGGCGCGTTATTACTGAAATAGAGCCCCAATTGCTTCAAAAAGTGGTCGAAAATTGGGCCTCTCGGCTGAAATTTATTTGAACCAGCCGTCGGGCCACTTGCCCGAAATCGTTTTTAAAACATAATGGCAAATCCTTATCTTTATAATAAAGCTAAATTCTTGGCCATAACATTAAATTATATGCGTTTTATATCTTCTTGAAAACCACACTTCTAAAAAAAAAACACCCTGTAGTTTGTTTTTGCTCTATGTGGGTGTTCTTGATGGGTGACAAACGAGATTAGAGAGCACTTCAAATGACAGATTTATTAAATATTTATATTTCATTATCACTAGTTGCTTTAATCGATGGAGTATATTCACCGTAAACTTCCAACAGCTATCGATAACTTTCAGTAGCACTTTTTTTCGAAAAGCAAAACTACACGCACGTACGCTGACATATTTGCAGCTCAAAGAGGCTATGTTGGTTACACTTTGTCAAATCAAAACAAAAGTTACATGTCTTAGCTAAAGCATGAAAGTAGTTACATTATTACCAGATGGGATTTAATACAAATTATGCCCATCCCATCAATTGTGAATTCCTTACAATGAACAAACGTCAAATAAGGCTGTTCGACCATTTGTGTTACGTGGAACACTGCTGAACTGTTTTTTCATCGTATGCATTCCAACACCTGTCACTCCTCATCACTTTACTCAAACGGAATTTCTTTGGCAGATTTATGAAATGTAGCTTGGGAAATAATCAGAAAAACATTTTCTAAGTTTATTAACATGTTAAAATTTACACAAATCGTATGAGGATTCTATTTCATTAGCATCAGCCATTGGTTAACTTATGATTAACTAATAGCAATTGAGGATTTAACTAATGGTTAACTAAAGACTGAAAATAAAATAGTATTAGTTAAGCATTGACTGTAATTGCGGGACTCATACTTGCCCGAATGCCAAGATTATTTTACGCTGACATGGTAATTTTCTCAAAAAATCTTGTAAGTTATTTCGATTAATTTTAAACATTAAGTAAAGACATTAATGGGTTAACTTTTTTGTTTTTACAGTTTCAAAATCAAATAAATATCGACTATTGACCTTTCTCCTCCATCACTTTAGTGTGATAAAAATACTTTAAATTTGTTTTTGTTTATTTTACTTTAGTTGCTTCGTATTCGTTTAACTTTTTTCTTCCATTTATCTGTGAAACTTTTCATTTTATTTTCAATTTTTACTCGAAAAAAGTGTGAAATTTTTGTGGATTTATATTTCAAGGTTTTAATTTTGTTGTGCTGCTTTTGCAGATTTTCTGTTCGGCTGTTTTCTTGTTGTTGTTAGTTTTATAATCAACTAAAGTAAATATTTATAATGGATGAAAATAAAAGTTTTTAGTATACATACATACATACATAGGTAGTTATATAGCGAACTACTAAGTTTGTTTTCTTGGTTCTCATTTCTAGAGCATCGGTCGTTTTATGCAAACCTGTTCTCTGTTCGACTTGCTGCTCTCCAACGAATTCGTTCTGAACGGTATTGCCATACTGAAAGATTTTCACTATAAACCCAGTATCAATAAGTCAATTCAAAGGGTTGGAAGATAAAATGGGTTAAGTTTCTCAAATCCGCAAATTTTTTTACATCTATAAAAAAACATGTATTGATGATACCTATTAAAATTGCAATCTAATTTTTCTTATCAATCGGGAAAGTCTTCTGCTAGAACTGAAAATATAATATATGTGAAATTCTTTCGAAATTTCATTACTCATTTCACAAAAAATTGTTATCGATGCTATGCAGGCAGGTCTTATGACACTATCAAAATAGATTATGACGCAAATGATAAATCATCATATTATATTTTACTTCTGTTGCGGCAAGTTAAGCAAAGTAATTTTTATTTTTGTTGTTTTAACCTTCTGCTGCCATTTCCGAACTCGATGTTTTCGTTGCTGTTGTTCTTGGTATTGGTATACATTTTTATTTTTCTTGAGCCGATAAGAATTTCGATATTTAATTTTTATTTTTATTTTTTGTATTAATATCATTGCTGTTTGTTTGTAGTTGGCTGATGCTAGTTATGGTTGTGTTTCTTTTTTTTTTCTGTTTATTTTTGGTTTTACTCCATACATAAAATGAATGCACGCAATTTAAAATCCAAATCAAAGACCTCATTTTTGTTGGTACCACCACCAGCACTTCTTTTTCACGTCTTGGCGCCTTTTCCAACGTCGCATTGTTCACTGAAATCTGAAAATACACAAACAAAAAAGCAGTAAATCACATTAATGTAAATACAACACGTAATCGCATTTACCAAAGTCGTGTTTAATTTTTACCAAAAACAATTTTTCTGTTTGTTTCTTCGTTTTAATTAAACCACAAATACAAGTAGGAAAAATAATGAAAAAGACGAAGAAACGTCTCATATGCTAGTAAAAATAATGAAGCAGAAGCGCAAACCGAAGCAGAAGAAACGGTGTTTAATTCATGAGTTCATGAGCCATAATTAATAAAGAGTTTAACGCTTTAATTTAATTACAACTGTAGTTAAAGTAAACCAACAATTTTCAATGCAACTTTACTGTAGTTTAAGTACCCACCTGCACTTTTGTTTAGTGTTGTTACCATAAAAACACCTTCAAACATTTTCTATTCGTTCCAATTGGGAAATCAAGTAGTAACCGGGCATTTGGTATTCGATAAAAATAAATTCGACAATAAATACATATCGCCTTTAATCAAGTCTGATTTGGTGCTAGGTTCTGTTTCACATTTATCTGGATATAAGTACTTCAACCACATGAATTAAGACTTTAGATGTTATTTACTACTCTTCTGGCTATTAACGAGTGAGATCGAAAAAATCGGATAACTTTAAATTGTCCTATCATTGAAATCCCTTATGAAAA